>JAWNNP010002011.1:600000-938000 GCA_035044805.1 Leucophenga maculata
TCAATGGCGTGTGTTTGAGAATGTTCAGAGTTTATGTTAGAAAAGAAGCTTGAAAATGTTATGAAAAGGTCAAGCGTCTGACCGTAGATTTAAAACCCGGCGTAACTTTTTGTTAAGATGAATATAGAAATCTGGCAATACATGCACAGGAATCACTCAGATAGAAGAGGAGACATTTTTCTAGACTACTTGGAGGCGATGAAGTGTAAAATACGTACGACAGAGAAATGACACCGGAACCTTCAGTTAATGACGGCACTATTGTAGATCCAACAACAGTGGCATGAGTGTCCTTTTCAGGTCCAGGTTGTGACTTCAGACCAATAAGGTCGAGCAGTGACCAAATATTCAAATTACGACAAATCCTGGATAAGACCCATGAGTTAAACAAAGACACACACCACCTATATATCGACTATAAAGCCACTTTCGACACGCCGATACGATCGAAGTTTTTCGATGCCCTGCCTGCACTAGGTATTCCGCCAAAGATAGTCCGTCTTTGCATGAAAACGCTATCTCGCACTCAAAGCGTTGTCAGGGTGAGAAAAACCTCTCCGATTCGTATTATACCAAGAGAGGTTTCAGACAGGGCGATGCTCTCTCTTACGATTTTTTCAAACTCCTTATGGAATACATCCTACGCCAGTGCCCGTACATACAGAGTATGTCGGGCTCGATCTTCCAAAAGGAAGTGATGCTGCTCGCAAACGCCGATGACATTGGCACGCAGGAACGGCGAGTCAGCAAGGCGTTCTCAGAGATTGCAACACAGTTTCGGCACATGGGTCTAGCGGTGAATGAGGACAAGACGAAGTACTTGGTGTCTTCTCGCACTCCGTCATCGCGTCTTGGACAGTCAGTGACGATGGAGAATTTCAACTTCAGTATTGTAGAAAACTTCGCCTATCTTGGAACAGAGATAACCAGCAACAACAACGTCAGCCTGGAAATCAGGCGAATAATCAGGCTTGCAAACAGATGCTTTTTTGAGCTGGAGAAGCAAATGAGAAATAAAGCCCTCTATCGAAAGACAATAATTAATATCTATAAGACGCTGATACTCCCGGTCCTTCTGTATGGCGCAGAGGAGTGGACCGTGATTGAGTCAGACGAAGCAACGTTGTAAGTGTTTGACCATGACCGGAAGACGGTTGATGGCTATTTAAGTAAGTAAGTCAACGACCACCTCTATGTACTCTATGTACACTTCTCACTCCACGAATAAGTGCCTTATAAAACATTTTTTTATGCATGAAAAGAAAAGGGAGGACGAAAGTATCAAAGGTCGTTCAAATTCAATTGCTCTCCGCAGGTTTTTTGGTCCTATTAGAGTCGACTACGAGTTTAGGTCCCATATGAAACGCAAGCTGTACGAACTATTCGACGAGGTTGACATAGTCAAGCTGGGCTTGTCACCTCATTCGTATGAATGAAAGTGCACCAGCACGCATAGTTTACATGGGAGCCCAAACTTGATTGGAGGACGCCGAAATAGAGGACGGACTGGTACGCGTTGGAATGATCAGGTATGGAGAGATCTCTCCGTACTTGGCATTCAGAACGACTGGCACCAGCGTGCACTAGACTATGGAGGCTGGCGCGGCTTCCTAAATGCGACCATGACCGGAAGACGGTTGATGGCTATTTAAGTAAGTAAGTCAACGACCACCTCTATGTACTCTATGTACACTTCTCACTCCACGAATAAGTGCCTTATAAAACATTTTTTTATGCATGAAAAGAAAAGGGAGGACGAAAGTATCAAAGGTCGTTCAAATTCAATTGCTTATAAAATCGTCATTTATTATCCGATATTGATGAAGTTTTCGGATTTTGACTAAGAGAATCGTTATATCTATACTGGCATACTTAATTTCGTTATTTGCGCTGAAGAAATTTTTACCCTTGATGGGAATTTTATGGGGAAGGGGGAGGATACAAATTTTAAAATAAACTCGCAAGATTCCGCCGAAGTCCTAGTCGAATGCAAGAAGAACGAAGTCTCTATCTATGACCGTTTCCGAGATCCTTTCATACATACGGACGAATAGACGGACATGGCTATATAGACTTCTTTATCACTCTTGACCATAATGGAGGTAACTTTGGGGGGTCTCCGACTATTAATTCTATCTGTTACATACATTTGCACAAAACCAATAGGCTCTTGCACCTTTGGTACAGGGTCTAAAAAAATCGACAAATAAGGTTCGCCCACATTCATTAAATACTAACTATCTGAAAAGGGAATAGGTCAGATTAAATATACAAACTTCAAGGCTCTATCGTTCATAATCTCTAAGTTCTGATTGTTTATAGCCCTACAGATGGACATGTATATATTGTCTTGACTTTTTGTATAGAGGCTACCTCTTTTGGTCATCCGATTTGTACCCTAATGGAATATTTTTTTAGGATTGGCACAAAATACACCAAATTCGGCATTTTTAGTTAAATTAACAATACAAATAGTCTGCATGGTGGGACACATTTGTATGAAGGTCACCCCTTCTCTTTTGGACCTATCTGGATCTAAATAGAATATTTTGTAAGAATTAAACAAAAGAAAGTGAAATTTTTTTATTTCTAGCAATTTAATAGATATCAATAAAGTATTTTCAAAAACTCAAAAAGAGGAGTTGGTTTGTATGGTAAGACCCAAGAATTATTAGGAGAATCTTAATTTGAGGGCTCTATGTTTAATAGGCTTCAAGCTGTCGATTAACAAACCGACAGCCAGTCAGCCGCACACTTCACTATGGATTGGCCTTTTGGTGCTGATCAAAAACTTTTATACTTTGTGGGGTCATGCAGACCTCCTCCTTCTGTGTATTGCATTAATTTTCGTTTGATAGCCGTATGTGCGACTTTGACTAAAAATGATTATTTATGGGTCGAATTTTTTTTATAAAAAATTAAAAATTTGTTTTTAATTTACCTTAATTTTGATTGGCAAACTGACTGTCAAATTTCAAATTCCATACTGGTCACCGCGTTGTAGGAACATTCACTGGCACGCTGTAAAAATAGTAAAAAAAACCGATTATTTATGTGAAAAATCGAAGGTATTGAAGCAAATTAATCGTTTACAGTAGAGCATCGATAAAGTCATTTTATATACTATGAAACATGGCAAGCCATGCAAATTTTTTTATTTAATTTTTGACGTCACGAAAATGAAATTTTTCATTGTAGTTTTTAAAGTCGTTCAGTGAACACGTTAAATATATTTTATATAAATAAAATATAAAAACGGAAAAATTAAAATGTTTAGTGCAATACGGAAGCGCTTGCAGAAGCTCTTCGGAAAAAGAAACCAGCGCAACGAAGGTAATATAAAATAAAAATAATATAATAGAAGCAGCTCCGGCGCGTGTCTTGAGTATGGCAGTCCATTAACTTTGAGAACTGTGCAATTTTTATAGCATTTTTTTTTTTTTTATTAACTTAAAGCCCTTATAAGATCAACTACCATGGATGTGTCGCGCATGTTTGCTATCGAGGGTTCAAGAACTGAAACAAGCATCGCATATTGCAAATATCAACAAGAACTGGAACAGGAGCTAAAAATCGCCGACCTTTATGCAATCGTAAAGTGGTATGCAGCGCAAGCAGCAAGATTGAAACTTCCTATGCCGCCGATACCGCTAACGAAACGTTTCTGGAATAATTTCGCCGATGCTGCAGTACAGGTAGATGCGGAGGAATTGAATTCAACGATGGAAGCATTGCTGGCAATTGATGCAGTTGCTAATGGTATGAAGTATGAAAGTTTCTGATTAAAAGAAAATTTTTTGATTTGAAAATTATGTAAATGTAGAAGAAGTAACTCCAAGTGAAGATAAAATGCTGCCTGCGATTGATGAAGTAAATAATGGTTTGTAAAAATGTTTCCCATTAAAAGAAATTTTTTGATTTGAAAATTGTTTAGATGTAGAAGAAGCAACGCCGGATGAGCACACTGAAGATAAAATGCAACTTGCTGAATTTAAAATAGAGCAAACAGTTGAGGAAGCAGTTTCACCCATAGAACATACAAGAATAAATGCAGGCAGTGATTGCACGCTGGAGCAACTACGAGCACTGGAGTGGAATCCTTTAGGACATCAAACTGAAATACCATATGCGCTACATACTGAATTACATCTTGGTTTCGAACATAAACCACTGCAAGTTGATGAGACAATGAAGAATTCTACATGGCGTCCTTCAGCACATGATGCTTTAACGTATACAATGGACTCTGTTATACTTGAAGCCTGTGACAACAAACAGCAATACCGCACTTTGTTATGGCAGCCTTTAGTCGAAAGTGCAAAGTGCGCAGCCGAGTCAAAAACGAAGCATCAAGTTTATTCTCCTGCTGGTGATAATGCAGTGCCACAAGTCAAAGCGGAAGAAGAAAGTACTAGTTCGGATCAGTTGAACGACTCCTTCGAGCTGTGCCAAAATATGTGTAAAGATTTAAAGGATACGCTGCTTCAACTGCATGTAAGTTGAAGTTGAATGCATTTTAATAAAATTTTAACTGATTTGTATTTTTTTTTTCAAAACAGTACAAGTTGCAACAATGTGACACAATGTTCACGCAGACCAATTTGCTAGCAACTGCTGATCGCGAAGTTTTTGACTTTACAAGAAAATGCGTTTTAACTGCGCAAAGTTTACAGAATACATTATTGGAACTAGAGGTTAGTAAGTAGGGAGGCATTTTAACAGTGAATAGATTAAAACCTAAGCTAATTCTCATATTATAGACTGCAGTGCGTAAGACGAAGTGCAGTGAGCCGGTATCAAAAAATGGAGATATGAAGGCAAATAGTGCTGATCGTGTACAAACGGATTTCGTGAGTAATTTATTGGAAATAGAGAGAAGTAATGTAACTCGATTTCTATTCGAGAAAAAAAATATATTTAACAGACGATGCTCCCAAAAAGTATATCTATATACTTGATCAGAGTCAAAATTCGAGTCGATATAGATATGTCTGGTTAGTTAGATGCTTCTCTGCCTTCTTTAGATAACTTCTAACACTGCTGAATTTTTGAGTATGAAAAATTCGCAAATTTGGCTTAAGCTACGTTAATATCCTTATAAAATATTCCACACAGCTCCAAATCAAAATAGTTCCCATGCAAATCTGTCCAAACAATCTAGGTTTCTGTATAAAAAAAAATTTTGCTGCTTTTGATAATTCAACTAGAAATGCCATTTGGTGAATTTTGCATCAAACTAATAAAAAAAAAATCCATTAGGGTTCAAATCGGAACATAAAAAGAGGTTAGCTCTCATACAAAAAAAAAATCACGTCGATATAGACATGTTCGGTTGTCTGTCTGGTTGTTCGAATGAACAACGAAAATCTGGAGACTTTAAGAGTTTGAATATTTAGACTCTCCTATTTCTTCTTCCAAAAACTTCTATTTAATTAAGGTTTCAAGAACCAGCACTAAAGGGGATTAGCACCTTCCATACAAATGTACACCTCCTTCTGAATTTTTATAAAGAACTTTTTTTTTTTTTTGTTGTTTATTTAATCCTAATAAAGTATGATGGTAAATGGTGTCTTGAAGTCTAGCACATTGGAACTCAGGCTCATTTTTTATTTCAAATAGACCATATTAGGCCAAGAAAGAACGCTAACCCATACCTTCTTGAAATTTAAATTTTTGTGGAAAGTATTCCTATTTGAAATTTTTTTATAGGATTTTCTTAGAATATATCAAATTTGGTATTCTAGCTAAGATAACAACTAAAAGAAAACATTTTCTCAAAAAAACTTCAAGCAGGATCATATTTTTATACCAATTTAGAAAAATCTTCAAAATAACGGTACTTTTAAATGTTTCAATGTGCAATCAGTAAAAACTGATAATTTACAAGAGTTTACTCGTATAAAAATTTTTTTACTTGACTTAAATTAGAGACAACAACTAGAATACAACTGAACAAAGTTCAAAGGTTAGCTTGTACAACTATAACAGGAGCAATGCGAACCTGTCCTAGTGTAGCATTAGATGTACTACTAAATCGAACGCCACTGCATCTTCCTATCCAACAACAGGCTGACAGAGCCATTGCAAGGGTAGGAAGAATTAACACTAACAGGAAGACCTGTACTGGGAATCAAACAAGTGGTAATAGGAAAGACGTCCACCCACTCCTGCAATATCCTAGTGATAACCTAGATTTAATGAACAACTTCACTAGAAGATTCCAAGTAGGGCTCAGCAGTAAAGTAGATAACGCTGAACTACAATATAAAACCAGGAGCAATTAGCTGGTACACAGATGGTTCCCTAACAGATGAAGGAAGTGGAGTTGGAGTCTTCGGACCACGCACTAAATACTGCGAATCACTAGGGAAATTCACAAGTATCTTTCAGGCAGAAATATATGCAATAGAAAGATGTGCTCAATTTAATTTAAATAGGGGGTACAAGAATCAGAGAATCGCTATCTTCTCCGATAGCCAGGCGGCTATTAAAGCAGTAAGTTCGCCTGTGATCAAATCTGAACTGGTCTAATGGGTACCCGGACATGCGGGCATACCAGAAAATGAGCAAACAGATGACTTGGCCAGGAGAGGGGCAGCGTCCAGAGCCTTTCTGCGGGCTCGGACCAGGATTAATGAGAATCCTGGTGAAAGAGGAAGAAAAGAAAGCAAGAGACCTGTTCTGGGAAAAATGTGAAGGACTAAAACAGAGCAAAAAGCTGTTAGGCCCTTACAACAAAAGGAGATCGGAAATTTGCAACGGTCTTAAAAGAAAAGATCTAAGAATGATTTCGGGCTTCCTGACCGGACACTGTAGACTTAGGAGACACTTGTGTAAAATCGGAATCGAAGTTGATAGCACCTGCAGATTCTGTCTGGAGGACAACGAAACTCCGGAGCATATCCTGGGCGACTGCCCAGCTCTGGCCCAAACCAGGCACATATATCTTGGCAATTACCAAGTGACAGGAAAGGCGGTGCATGCACTCAACCCCAAAAACTTAGTGGCCTTCTTCAGGGCAGTAGGGCTGGACGAGTTGCTGTAACTCAGCAACTGATAGGGCACAATAGACCTGTAAGGTCGCAGTGCCTACTACTGCATAATAATAATAACAATAAACTAGAGAAGTTCATTTCTTGCAGAAAAATTTTACAGAATTCACATCATCTACTAAATGAATTATTCACTAATTTAAATCTTGCAGCTAATGGAAATGGAAAGCTCGATAAATACAATAATCACTCATGAGCATATTTACCGTAAAAATATGCTCGAGATGCGTTCACGGTTGCTGGCACGTGAGGAGCAAATTCGCAATATGCAAAAAGAGCTTAATTCTCTGGTGAATAAAGTTGAAAAGCAATATGAAGATTTAAATGAATTCAAATTGGATCTAGCGGAAAAGGTGAGTGTGCGAAATATTATTGCATAATATTTTTTTTTTTTTTTTTGGTCTTTCGTACTCACACACATCAGTTCTGTGTCGAAAGACATGACTGGGAAATTTTAAAATGCGTGGAAAAAAGGAACAAAGAAGTTAAAAAAGCATATGTGCTCAAAAGTGTTAAAGAGACAACATTAATTTGGTTTGAACCGAAACATAAATACGCTTTACGCAGGAATTTAGTAACAATTCAATTTTCAAAGTGGCTGTTGAGATTTAAGGCTTTCTGTCGAAATTTTAGAATCATTAATATTTATTATTTATCGACTGATTTCTTGACAAATTGACTTCAAATTGGTTGTTACTAGCGTAGCTTAGTTGGCTTTGGATTGTTTTTTTTTTTATATGTCTTCGAAATATATTCGAGTCTGATTTTTAATAGTTTTCAAACTTTTAATTATATTGCTATAGCAAGGAACAAACGCAAGCCTGATATAACCCTGAAATAAATCTTGAACTTGATATATAAAAATCTTCTAATGAATCAATATACTACTTGAAGTTACTCTAGAAATCGAGATCTTATAAATTGACTTCGTCTTAAAAAGCGTTGATGTGCAGTGCTGACATTATTTTCTCTTCTTATAATTTTAGACTAACTCGTCTAAATCGTTTCCAGGAATATTGACAGAGCTTTCAAGTTAGACAAAGGCACCAAAGTTTTTTACTTACTTTAGTGGTACGAAATTTTTACTTATGTGCTAAGCAGTTGAATCTTAAAGTACTTCAGAAAAATTTCTCATTCCAACAGTCCTACACGATATATATTTTCAAATTACTTTCATGCAAATAAAAACTATTCTTTAGTAGAGCATCTATTTATGAAAAAATGCAAGAACACTCGCTACTTTCCAAAGCTTTTAATATTTGCCCACAAACTATGGCTGGAACGTTCATAAAAACGCGTCCTAAATACTTTCTTTTGTTTAAACAAATAAAAAGTTGTAGATACAAAATTCACAAATCGTTGCATTGAAACCTTTCAGTGTAGGAAACATGCCACGCCTATTTATTCAAATCTGTAGTACAGGTGTAAACAAACTTATATCATTACTTTCAAGCTAATATTGATTATAATAAAAAAAAGATGTTACTACTAAATGTCAAAAATAGGCCTTTGGTTTATCAGAGAAAGAATTGTCTTTTCTTTACGATTGGATAAAAACTGGAAGACTAGATTCTAGATTTAGTCATACACGCAAATAGAAATGCAGCCAAACAGACAGACGGACATGACTAGGTCGATATTCAAGTTTGGATATTTATTGCCTAATATATCCTCTTCAGTTAGGTAATGCTTAATGAAAGTGCCAACGCCTGTCTAATTGTTAGTATCCATGTGTGTCCCTCCTTTCTTAAGTTTTTATTAGAAAAAAAATTTTATTTTTCTGTTTTTTTTTAGCTAAAAATGTCAAATTTAAGTAAGGTACATCACTTTACTTAAATTCTAATAAAATCTTTCGTATCGGACAACTAGACCGAAGCAGCTCCTCCCATATAAATCTATCACCATTCCCAGGGTTTTGAAAGAAAAATATTTTTTTGGTTTAGTTTAGCTTGAAACGACAAATTTTTTGTATTATATACTAATTCCAAAAATAAATAAGAAAATCACAGTCGAGCATAACCGACTGTAGGAGGCACTTTACCAGTACCAGTCGCCTAACAAACACATCAAATGTTTCCCTATTTTATGACCAAGCAGTGCAAAACAAAAAGGTAGGAAATTAATAAGAAACAAGTAAGGAAATTTCAGTCGGGCGTAACCGACTGTAAGAGGCCCTGTACCAGTTCAGGTCGCCTAACAAACACATTAAATGTTTCCCGAGCATATGACCAAACACATGACCACTTCTCACTGCGCGAATATGAATGAAAAGAAAAGGGGGGTCGTTCAAATTCAATTGCTTATAAAATCGTCATTTATTATCCGATTTTTATGAACTTTTTTGATTTGGGCTAAGAAGGATATTAACTTTATACTGGTGTACTCAATTTTTTTGTGCCGAAGAAATTTTTACCCTAAGGGGTGATTTTATGGGGAAGGGGGGGAGGGGCAAAATTTTAAAATAAACTTGTAAAATTCCGGAGCAGTCCTAGTCGAATGCAAGAAACACGAAGTCTCTCTCCTTTCGTTGATACAGAGGGACGGACAGACGGACATGGCTATATCGACTCCTCTATCACTCCTGACCATAATGGGGGTAACTTTGGGGGGTCTCCGACAATTAGTTCTTCCTGTTACATACATTTGCACAAAACCAATAGGCTCTTGTACCTTCGGTACAGGGCCTAAAAAGGTACTAACGAAAAGTATTTTGCTGCTCCCACTTCTCACTCCACGAATAAGTGCCTTATAACATATTTTTTTATGCGTGAAAAGAGTATCAAAGGTCGTTCAAATTCAATTGCTTATAAAATCGTCATTTATTATCCGATTTTGATGATGAAGTTTTAGGATTTTGGTTAAGAGAGACGTTATCTCTATACAGGCATATATGCCCTTTTTACCCTTGATGGGGATTTTATGATTGTATAATAAACTCGTAAACTTCTGTCGAAGTCTTAGTCGAATGCAATAACAACGAAGTCTATTACCGTTTCCGAGATCCTTTCATACGGACGTACAGATGGACATGACTATATCGACTGCTCTATTACTCCTGACCATAATGGGGGTATTTTTGGGGGTCTTTAGAGAAGACATATTTAGGCCCTGCTTAAAAGCATAATTCGAGTCTTGGATACTATAAACTATAAAGTCTTTCAGATAAAGTGTCTTAAATGTACATTCTCCATAAAAATATGTATTCCACTTTCAAGTTTAATTCTGCTCTGTATAGGGTATATATATCCAAAAGTAGCAAAAAGTATTATAAGCTTGAGTAAACAACAGATAGATCAAGGCATAGCTAAATCGATATATCAAAAGCTTAATCGATATATTCATGTAACAGATGTAACAGAAACTATAATAGCTAGAGACTTTAATTTTCAGTATATTCATTCCTCTGGTTCCTACGTAGATGGAGTATAATAAATTATGTTTTTATTGCAGCCATTTTACGGTCGATTGGGTCTTAAAAATCTTTTTTTTTTTTGGATTTGAGACTCTTATTTCTTTATAGCTACTATTTATGAACTTTATTCCCAAAATTTTCATACATTACTTCTCAGTTGAGACTCTCCTAACAGCTATTTGACAGTCTATGCTATATGCACCGTTGGAACTACAAACTACTACCCATGCAACATTGTTTTCGGCTGAAATAAAAGCAATCTATTAAACCATTTTGCCAATTAAAAATTAATTAAAATGTTAATCAAATTACTTTATTTCTTGCTCTAAATACATATTGCATCATTAGTATCTCAATGTTAGCCACTCCTAATTGAAATTTTCGTAACTTCCCCATTTTATTTTAACCTAAAGCCCCAGTTGTAATTAATTTCCCTTTTAATATTGGGTAAAATGTAGACTTTATTGTGAAAAATGGTTATACGTTCCATCGAAAGCTACGAAGTTTGCTCTGGCAGTTTATGGCTTCCATTCCAAAAGAACTTCTCCGGCTTAGCGGCCAAGAACGAATCAAGCCAATTTTTGATATCCTGTGCTGAATTGAAGCGTATTCCGGTAAGGGTATTTTGCATTGATCTGAAGGGGCACTTCCCACCCACTGTTTTTCAAATAGTTTTTAGCCGGTCCTGCAACATGTGGCCGAGCGTTATCATGATGGAAAATTATGGATTCGTGTCTGGTCGAATTACCGCAATCGCGCTTTTTAAACGAATCAATTGTGTTTGGTAGAGGTCCCCTTTGATAGTCTCACCCGATTTCAAGAGCTCATAATATAACACACCCTTGTGATCCCACAAAATACAGAGCAATACCTTGTTGCCATGAATATTTGGCTTTGCCGTGGTTGTTGATGGTTGGCCGGGCTTCACATACGATTTCTTGCACTTAGAGTTATCGAAATAATTCCATTTTTCATCAACAGTAACAATCCGATGCAAAAATGACTTATTTTTGTGGCGTTCAAGCAACATTTCCGACATGCAGAATCGGCCTTCGACGTCTCTAGGTTTCAATTTTCGAATTTTAAAGTTTTCGGATGAATCCAAATGCTTTTAAACGTCTGGAAATAGTTGATTTTATGTCAAAATTGCCACTTTTCAATAGTGCAAACAACTTCTATAAACTACTATAAACTTCCACTAAAATACGTTGACTTTCGGTAGCACTTTTTTTCATGTTACAGCAATGAAGAAGACTCTCCGCAAAAACATTTGTAGGTGTGAACCCATACATTTTAGGGTAGCCTCCGTACAAATCCTCTAACCATTAATTGACTTTTGTATAAAACCTTTCTTATTTAGGTCAATCTCAACATAAAAGTCAATAGGATGCCTTTTCATAGACGCCCGCTTAATAAAGATCCGCTAGTAGGTGCGCCTCCTCAAATTTTTTGCTTCTGCATGAAAAGCTTTATTTTTTAACTCAATATCAGCTAATAAATCTATAAAGCGTCTCGTAATAGACGCCCGCTTTACAGACATATACTAATAGGCACGTCTCCCTTATTTGATATAGCCTCCATATAAACAAAGAGTTTAAATGAAATCTTCCTTGATTGATTGATTCCATTGATTCAGATCGAAATGTCGCCCCAATATATAGGAATGCAATATTTTACAAATATCTCTTGTATACTGTGACACTACCGGGGTTAATTTTCTTATTTCTTCTAAATTCTTCTACATTAAAAACTAAAACGTGCTGTAATATGTCGAGTGACGCCCTATTATATTCTTAAAAATAAAATAAATCTCTGAAAATTCCTCTCTGTCAACAAAAGTCCCATCAAAATCGGTTCCGACATACTGACGCCATTCTGGATTTTGTAATTAGCCACTAAGCACAACAGTTTAAGGAGAAGCATTTATTTGGACATGGCTCATTCAACAGACTTTTGACAATATATAATAAGTGTTTCCTCAATTTTATTCGGCATTTTCATCTAAAATTTTTTGAAAGATTGCAAACTACCGCTTTGAGAAGGAACAGAAACGTTTGGTAGAGCTGAATGCAAACCTAATTAAATGTTGCATGCAATCCAAGCAGCGAGTTATCGATTGTTTGTCGCATGGTGATCATGATAATGTGGATAGTTTCGATCACATGATTGATGTAACGGTAAGTTATACTTACTCTACACACCCTTTTCCTACTAAAATAAACAATTTATGTCACACAGGACGTGCTCAGTGCCAAATTTCTGCTACGGGAGTTATTCGAATTTGATTGTCATCTAGAAAGTCTTAAGATAAAACCATGCTTATCGCGTTTGGAAGAAAATAATATTAACAAACTTCTCGAACGGCTTGCGAAAATGCTACGTAGAACACTTGAATATTACAGCGAATTAACCGAAATCGATGAAAAACATTTTGAGTTACAAAAGTTACAAGATGAAGATTTGATTACTACGCGCGCCTATAGAAAGCTTAAACGCGAATTGGAAGAACGCATTGCAAAGCAACAAGCTACATTTTGTAAGAATATAAATAACAATGCTGAAGCGGACATTGCATGGAAAACTTCGTTTCAAGAATTTTATGCAAAATTTTGTAAGTCGCAATTGTTTCAGTTGCAAAACTCGCCAACTAAGCATACGAAATGCGATGAGACGCGCAAGTTCCGAAAGAAAAGAGTTGGCCTACTGAACAGACTTATTGAACTTCAATTTTATAAGCATAAATCGAAAGCTACTGCTGCAGCTGCAGATCGTCTAGCAACGTCGTCGTCATCGTCGTCGAAGTTTGATGATTTTTAGGTAAATATTTTTAAATTGAATTTAGTTTTTTTTTTTCTTTTATTTAATATTCATTTAGATATAAAACTGGAATCGAAATCACATGAAGTGCAAGAAAATATTTTTATATTTATATGCATGGATCTCAAATTGTTTAGCTCAGAATTTCTGCTAAACATCATCAACTACTTACACCTAAATTAAGCAATAGAACAACAAAATCATGGACGCCAGCTTGCTAAATATTTATGCTGAATTCAACTGACATCGTTCTGCATTATTAAATCTTCATCAAAATATTGTTCTTCATAAGAAAAAAACATTCATCAAAAGAAAAAAAAACTTCATAGAAAAAAACAGCTTTTCGAAGCTGTATTGGCAGTCTTAGGTCAACACAATCTTCTTCATCGAATATGACAAATAGGTGAATAAATTTTTATTTATACATAATACGAGGTTTGTTTAAAAGAAAATCGGTGACTTTTTAAAATTTTGCAGGCTAAGTAAAATTTTTTTTATGCCCTGTACCCATAGGGTATAAGAAAATATTAAATTTATGCAAAAAGAGGTGAGACAGAGCCCATAAAATATATATATTCATGTTCAGCAAAAAAATGGAGTAGAGATCATTTGTCCGTCAGTCTAGCTTTCCATATAAAAATCCAGAGCTTGAAGAGACTATAAGAATTCAATGAACAATATAAACCACAGCTCCCCATCTTAAGAAGTGGTTAGCACTTACTGAGCATTCTGAAGTTTTTGTATGAAAAAATATTTTTGCGTCAATCATAATAGAAATTTTTTTAAAGATCCAAATAGAACCACTAGCAGTGGTAGAGCCCCATACAAAAATCCAGTCTAGACATACCCTTCTGTTTCTATATATAGAAGATAAACTTGGAGACTATAAAATATATATGTCTCCGAGGCAGTTCTTAATAAACGTTCCATACCTTCTGCAAAGAGTAGTACCCACAACAAAATGCCCCTCCCTTTTTAGGCCCTGTACCGAAGGTACAAGAGCCTATTGGTTTTGTGCAAATGTATGTAACAGGTAGAAATAATGGTCGGAGACCCCCCAAAGTTACCCCCATTATGGTCAGGAGTGATAGAGGAGTCGATATCCGTCTATCCGTCCGTCTGCCCGTCCGTCTGTGCGTCCGTATGAACGAAAGGATCTCGGAAACGGTAATAGATAGAGACTTTGTGTTTTTTGCATTCGACTAGGACTGCTCCGGAACTTTACAAGTTTATTTTAAAATCTTGAGAAGTGGTCATGTGTTTGGTCATAAGCTAGGGGAACATTTATTGTGTTTGTTAGGCGACCTGTACTGGTACTGGGCCTCTTACAGTCGGTTACGCCCGACTGTGATTTTCTTACTTGTTAAATTTCTGTATGAAAAAATTATTATTCTTTTTACAACTTAACAAATTCTAATGAATTATTTCATATATAGATCTATATTGGACCACTCGAAGGGGTGGTGTTCCCTCTTCCTGGGTTTTTGTAGGAAATATATATATACATATATGTTCTCCACATATGTTGACATGATCAGCATATATAGTTTATTTTCGATAGATAGAAGGTTTAGACATTTTTGGTGTACTTTGTCATTTTTTGCTATCGAAATAAATGGATCAATAAATCTCTATTAAATTTTGTGTGAAAAAAAAAATTGTTATGCCAATTAGAAAAATTTTGGAGTATGTCAGCACATCAGTTGGCTTATGTCATCCATTTTTTTGGGATATTTTGAACAAGTAATGTGTGGCATCGATGTACGCTCAGAAGCTGTTGAAAGACTCAAATAATTTAGGAGGATTACTTTGAGGGCAACAAAATAGATATTTTGATGATTAAATACATTTTTTTTTTTGAGAAGAATAAAAAGTCACCCATTTTTTTTTTTAACAAACCTCGTATACCAATTCATTTAAATCTTCAACGAAATATTTTCTTTTCAGATCAAGCCTTACCGCAACAATTTTTATTAGATATATTAAAAACAGATCTAGTACGTAATATTGGTAAATATTTATAAATTTATTTACAGTAATTGTAAATCCTTTAAAAAAAATTATTTCTTTTAGGGCGGAAATCAAATAAGGAACACCAAAGTCAATGCAAAATAACTAAACATACTCAATTTTAAACCATTCATCGAAGAAAAATTTTAACAGTGGCCTAAATATGGATATATCTTATCTCATACAATTATAGTTCATAAGCATTGAAACCAGCAAACAGTTGTCAAGAAAAAATAGTAGTCGCTGGGTAAATATTTATAAACTATACGAGTATACATTGATGGCAAAACATATAATATAATCTATTCTAGAACTAAAACTTCACATTCAACTATGTGAAAAAGGAGATCGGTTTAAATGTTGCATTTTGTTTATTTAAAAAGCCTTCAGCAAAAGCAGCGATACCTAAGAACATATTCTACATATGCACGCCCAATTGAAATATAATCGTTTAAGCGCATTCGTTGCCAAGAACAAAAAACCTCCTGATGCGCCCGTTTGCACTATCAAATACATCTAATTACGCCTTGGTATAATGTATCCAAAGAAAAGAAGGCGCGTAAACGTTTAATGTTTGTTTTTTTAAGTTAAAATTTTATTGTTCCATAATCCAAAAAAAAAAAAAAAAAGAAACAATTGGTAAATTTTAAATTGTATTTTAACACAGAACTAAATGTAGTTGAAAAAAAAATAGTAAAAAAAAAACTACATAAATACAAAATTCAACGGAAAAAAAATTAAAACTTTCTTTGCATTATTTTAAGTTTATTTAATTGAAAAAATAAGCAAATCAATTAAAAATTGATTGCAATTTATTGCAAGTCGAAGTGACCGGAAGTGGCCAGAC
This sequence comes from Leucophenga maculata, assembly GCA_035044805.1. Lineage (NCBI taxonomy): Eukaryota > Metazoa > Arthropoda > Insecta > Diptera > Drosophilidae > Leucophenga > Leucophenga maculata. Next base: position 616,139 of record JAWNNP010002011.1, read on the forward strand.
ATACTAAACGTTCAAACGCAAATAAAAGGTGTATTGTGCCAAAATATATTTTTATTCCAATGTAATTTGACTTTAATATTTTTTTTTTTTGTAGTCATTTGTAGTTTTTGGCTTATTTTTCTTTATTTATTTATTTCAGACTTTATTTGTATTTAATACTTTTGTTATTGCATAAGTTTCACATGAATAAAATTATTTACACTTCGTTAAAAATTAAATAATAATAAAAAAAAAAATCAATAAATAATAATGCATGTGGTCAGATACTAGTTTGAGTTTTAAGAACATTTCTGTATTAATTGCGTTATGGAAATTTTTGTCATTTAAGAAACCTTTTATAATGTCAAAATATGGATACCTGCTTTGCAATGAGCGCATTGAAATTTTTTACAAGAAATATCTTAAATATCTTAAACATTATTCAGGGTACAGGGTGTAACAGGCAGAGGGAGGTTGGGCAGACGCATCAAAGTATTAATATACACGATCAGCATCACAGTGTAAGTCGATATGGACATCTCCGTTTGTTCGTCTGTCTGTCTGACTGTCTGTATAAAAATCGAAATGTGTTTCCCTGTCCGAATTTTTGTATACAACTTGTTGTATTCTCCATTGATTCCAATAAAGTAAAACAAAAGGATTCAGTTCGCAAAATATTCCCCTTAAAAATTTAAAATTAAAAAGTCTTTCAAATAAATAAAGTTTTAATCGAAATCGATATGCCGTCCATCAAATTCAATCTCAAAACTGTGCCAAGGCTGTGTGTTCTGTTATCAAAAATCGCAAATTATTTTTCTGGATTTTTGTGCTGCCATTGGCTTTGAAGCGTTCATACAAAACTTTTATACAAAGGCACATAGCTTGCAAACACATGTAATTTTTTTGATATCATCGCTAATTGGCGTACATTATGGTGCTCTTCAAGCAACAACTCAAAGATTTTTAGTCAACACTAACTTCAGATTATTAAATGACAAATCAACTACTCATTTCTCAACTCATAACACATCACTTTCTGTTTCATCATATATCAGAGGACCTACATGGTAGCGATCAATATGCAATAATCTCAATAACTCTTCTTACCAACAACAACACACCTCAAAGTAAAAAAAAATTTCAAAATAAATTTAGCTGATTAGAAAAATTTCAATCAAAATGGACTATTTGAACTGAAGTGTATCTTCTTCAAATAATATAAATCAGGATGCTTCCAACCTTAATAAAATAATACTCCACCACAAAAAAGAATCACTTTTTTAATTACTTCTAAAATTAAACCAATTACTCGCACAAGAAAAAATTTGTTGAAATATCCAACGCTTTAATGGACTTAATACAAGAAATCTAAACCAATACAGGGCAGCACACATCCTGAAACCCAATTACAAACAATTTAGAAATTACTAATCTGGTCTGATTCCTTTGAACTCTTTTAAAATCAATAAAAATGCAAAATCTATACATATGCTTCTTCTCAGACTGATTTAAAATAATTAGCAATTCTTTTCCCATTGTCAACAACATATTCAAAAATTGTATACCACAAAAATAGAAAATAGTATAGCCATCCTAAGTCATCTGTTTCCAATCTGTTCCAATTAAAACGGCATTCCACAAGGTTCATCTATCTCGGTAATACTCTTTCTAATTGCCTATAATAAATTTGCAAATTTAATGACTATCACTAGATATCTCTCCGGATAATTTCCATGTTATACTTAAATTTAATCAATAAGCTTGGATGATCTTCATATTAATCAATGGTGTAACTTTTCTGGTTATCTCATTTTTTTAAGTAAATGCTGAAAAATAAACGTGTCAATGCTTCTTCTCGACAAATAGTTTTATACTAACTATTTATATACTGACATTTACGAAGACTGTAGGATTGATGATAGATTCCAATTCCAATTATGGATGAAACCAACAATTTGAGATCTTAAACTCATCTTTTACAAAAATATCATCAAATACCTAACAAACTCCAAATCTAATTGCAGCTCATATAATCTTATATCAATTACAAAAGCTCTAATTGTTATTAAAATAGATAATGGCCTGATCCTTCACCTAAAAAAAATACAACTAAAACAAATCTAAGCTTTATGAAACTGTGCCTTAAGATCAGTCTTAGGAGCTTTTCGAACAAAACCAATTAATCATCTACTGACGGAAGCAAACATAAATACATTTATAAGACGACGAGATTTTTTAAAAGCTAAACTAATAAAAAAATTTCTTTTTCAAATGACTCAGCCCTGTGTAGTACTTCTAAAATTATTTAAGAATTAAAGCAACTTAATAAAAACCTTTTCTATATGCCTAAAATTCAAACAAAACAAACTCCTTAGAAATTTCAACAAAAAACAAGAAAATTAGTGTCGGGCATAACCAACTGTAAGAGATCCTGTACCAGTACAGGTTGACTAACAAACACATTAAATATTTCCCTAGCTTATGACCAAGCAGTGCAAAACAAAAAGTTAGGAAATTAATAAGAAAAAAAATGGTACTAACGAAAAGTATTTTGCTCCTCCCACTTCGCACTCCATGAATAAGTGCCTTATAAACAGAGCTCGCAAGAATTGGTCCCTCTTTTACATATTGTCAGCAAAAAACCTGTCGCTCACAGACACAATTCGAAACAACGAAACGGAAAAGACGGTTGCTGTTGAGACCGTGAGCGTCACATTTCATTTTTTTCGGTCTTTTATAAAACATTTTTTATGTATGCAAAGAAAAGGGAGGACGGAAGTATCATTGTATCTGGTCGTTCAAACTCAATTGCTTATAAAATCGTCATTTATTATCAGATTTTGATGAAGTTTTGGGATTTTAGCTTACAGAGACGTTATTCTCTATACTAGCATTATTTTTAGTGCAGAATAAATGTTTAGCCTTGGTGTCTGTGGGTTTTGTTTTCAAAATTTTAAAATAAACTCGTAAAATTCAAATCCAACGAAGTCCTAGTCGAATGCATAAAGAACGAAGTTTTTATCTATTATCGTTTCCGAGATCCTTTCGTTCATACGGACAGACAGACGTATATTGCTATATAGACTTCTCTATCACTCCTGACCATAATGGCAGTAACTTTGGAGGTTCTCCAATATAGCAAAAGGCATATGGCAGCCAGTGCAATATATTTAATTTTACCTAGACTATAAATTTATTTGTAATATCATACAATTTGTACCTTCTCGTTTTTTTTTTTCCCCCAAATGTTAAACAAATTTATAGAGAAATGGTTACAAATTTAATCATCGGAAGAACAACTAATTTTTAGAACCTTTTTTTATACGCTTAACTCGGCTCAAAGGCATCTGAAGGTGATTAGGCCCTGTACCGAAGGTACAAGAGCCTATTGGTTTTGTGCAAATGTATGTAACAGGAAGAACTAATTGTCGGAGACCCTCCAAAGTTACCCCCATTATGGTTAGGAGTGATAGAGGAGTCGATATAGCCATGTCCGTCTGTCCGTCCGTCCGTCTGTATGAACGAAAGGATCTCGGAAACGGTAATAGATAGAGACTTCGTATTTTTTTGCATTCGACTAGGACTGCTCCGGAATTTCACAAGTTTATTTTAAAATCCTTTTTTTTAATTTAAAAAGAAAATTGAAACCCCCGCAAATGATGCTTATTCATTTTATTATAAATGTTATTGGAATTTTAATTGCTTTAAATTAGTATTCTTCTCGGAATCACAATGCTCGAGTTAATAGACTTAACGAATAGACTCCTAATATCCTTAAAATGTTATGTTATTGAATTATTGATACTTAAAAGATCTTTGCTGCGGAAATTGCGAATATTCGGTAATTCAAAAATAGCCGGAAATATAATTTCATTCCAGGAATTTCAATTAAGTTTCAGTTTGAAATTTATATATGTAAGCTCTGTTTCCTTGGAACTGCCACTAAATTGTGCTCATCATTATACGTTAAATAGATATTGTTCTTTCCGTCTGTCCGTGCATCGTTTGTATATACATATGTACGGCTGCACTAAAGCAATAATACGAATTTTTTTTTTTATTTGTAAAATTTCATTGTGGGCAGCAGGCATAATGCGAAAGTAAGGTATCCCAAAAAAAAAACAATCATATCGAATTACATATTTATTATAAAATTAACAAGGATTAAGAAAACAATATAAGCTTTCAGAAGAAAAGTTTAGATTCTATGAAAAAAAATTACGCAATAAGTGTTTTATTTTTTTTTAAATATGCTTTAAGGTTAGAGGTTGCTAATCATACATTCAAAGAATTAATTCTCTCAAAGGCTTAATTTTTCAATTGAAATGCGAAGTACCGCTCCACTGATTTTGTCCAAACTTATGTTGTGATTTTAGTACTCTTCATCTTATTAATAGATAAATCAAATTGCATGCCTATGCCTCAAAAAGATGCAAAGATTTCATTTATTTACAGATCGGTTTACTAGCAGGTTTAGCCATCTGGGATTTTTGTATGAAAAATAATAATTCAGCTAGAAATGCTGAATTTTGGTGTATTTTGCAGCAGTTCCAATATAATACATCATAAGTGTTCAAATAGGACCACTGAAAGCTATTTCAGTGGTCCTATGGTCCAACCTCTAGGTTGCCCCATTCCCAGAAACTAAGTCGATATAGACATGTACGTCTGTCTGTCTGTGAACAACAAGAACATGGAGACTATTTGGTTATTTAATGTCTCCCATACGGTCTTCTGATAGTCAAAAATTTCAAATGGTTTATATGAAATAATCTATACTTGACCGAAAGAATCCATAAAAATCTGTTTCCTTGTTGGTGTTTATGTAAGAAAAACATTTTAATGTGTTTTTAATTTAGCTTAAAATGTCAAAATTTTTTGTAGCTTTTACTCATCTTAATAAAATATAGGCACCCTACACACCTATATTCTAGGAGCAGCTGCTATATAATATAGTTTTTGTGTTGTTATGTAGTTAAAAGCTTTATTTCGCACAAGTTAATTTTTTTTTTTTTTCGTATGTGCCAAATTCTTGTATATAAATAAAATTTTGTGTACCTATTTTGCATTTTTTTTTTTGTACATTTTATTTGAAAATTTTCTGAAGCAAGCTGCGGTGGCTACTATTCCTCAGTGTGTATATATGTGTATGTGTGCCACTTATGTATAAAGGCTGCAATTAACTACTCAGCTTAACATATACACACGGACAGACAAGTAGTACACGCCCCATTGTCACTTGGGCGTGTTTACTTATGCGACCTACGAACACCCACCACTTTACCTGATTTTCGCATTTATAAGCATATTGTTGCAGTCTTTTGAACTACATATACATATATATATATATATATATATATATATTAATATATATATATATATATACATAAACTTATTTTTTTAATTTTTTAGGCCCTGTACCGAAGGTACAAGAGCCTATTGGTTTTGTGCAAATGTATGTAACAGGTAGAAATAATAATCGGAGACCCCCAAAGTTACCCCCATTATGGTCAGGAGCGATAGAGGAGTCGATATAGACATGTCCGTCTGTCCGTCCGTCCGTCTGTATGAACGAAAGGATCTCGGAAACGGTAATAGATAGAGACTTCGTGTTTTTTGCATTCGACTAGGACTGCTCCGGAATTTTACAAGTTTATTTTAAAAACTTGCCCCTCCCCCCCTTCCCCATAAAATCACCACCAAGGGTAAAAATTTCTTCGGCACAAAAAAAATTGAGCATGCCAGTATAGAGATATCGTCCTTCTTAGCAAAAATCCAAAAAGTTCATCAAAATCGGATAATAAATGACGATTTTATAAGCAATTGAATTTGAGCGACCCCCCTTTTCGTTTCATACATAAAAAAATGTTTTAAAAGGCACTTAGTCGTGCAGTGAGAAGTGGTCATGTGTTTGATCATAAGCTAGGGGAACATTTAATGTGTTTGTTAGGCGACCTGCACTGGTACAGGGCCTCTTACAGTCGGTTACGCCCGACTGTGATTTTCTTACTTGTTTTATTTAGTATTTTTGTTGTTGCTAATTTGCTGCTTTGATATAATTGTGTCAAATACTTGTATGTAAACAGCTCGAAGTTGTATATATATAAAATATGCTTCTTAAGATGCTAACAAAATATTTCTATTTACTCTTAAAACTAAAAAAAAATATTTTGTTATTTTTTTTTTTTTTTTTTTTTTTTTTTTTAACAACACAAATTGTCACATATAAAAAAAAAAGTTTTATCAATATAAAATATAAAACTAAAAATTTTCTGCTTCAGTGTGCATGCGAGCATAATTTTATTTAATTTATTAACTTTTTTAATAATAATTAAGATAGAAAAAAAAATTTCCAGCAAAATAGAAATATTTAATTGCTGTCCTTGGAGAAAAAATAAATGCGCCGTGTGAAAATTTTGCAATGCTTTTCTGATAAATTGAAATAAGTTTGAAACTATTTTGAAATAAAATAAGGCAATACGAGCATAGTTGGCTCAGTTGTTTTTCTAGCTAAGAAGACTTAGCGGTAATACTACAAAACTGAATTTGTATATTAAAATTGATTAGAATTTAAGAAATAAATATGCCAAGCAGTAGTTACCAAAGTTAGCCGCCTCCCATATACGACTTTGATTGTACTTTATATATAAACTAGTTGAAGCTGAGTCTAATACATATATGAAATATTATGTACTAAAAGATTATCTAATAAAATAATTAGTAGCATTGATTGGAGTTTAAATATGCGACTGCTCAGTTTTTAGCAATGCTTACTCGGCTAACTGTTGAGCTATCAAGGACTCAAACCTTTATTGATAAAGATATATAATAAAGGTTTGGCAGGACATGACTACAATATTTTTTTAGCATAATTTGTAATTTTTTGCGTGAAAAGCAAATGCATTATTAAAATTTCATTAAATTTCATTTTAGACTTTATTTATTTAAAAGTATTTACGTTTAATAAGCTTGTTATGGCATAAGTTCCACATGAATAAAATGATCAATAATAATAATAATATACAACACTAATTTGTGTGTTTCAGAACAAATATGTACTAGAATTTCTGCAATTTTCGAAATCTACTTTGTACCATAATGTCAAAATATTAATATTAAATATTAATGAAACACAAAATCACACAAGAAATGTTCATTGGTTCAAGAATATTGAAACCAAGTCTATTATATCTTCTATAAAGAATAATGCAGGCGTATTCATATAAAAATTATTTATCTTATCCCACAACGACTTACTTAATTACGACGTTTCCGGTTTAACTAATACATTCAAGATATTTAATGCCGTCTCTGCTATTTATACCGTCTAGCAGTGGTGTAAACGGGTATATTAAAGCGGTGCCAGTGTATGTAGCAGGCAGAAATAGAAGACACAGATATTTAAAAAATGTTGTCAACTCTTAAGCCGTTTTATTTTGTGGGCCTACAGCACTCAGATTTTTGGTGGAACTTATTTTGGCCCTTTCAGCCACTGTGCGTTGCACACATAGTGACTAAGTTGATGCACTTGTGTAAAGGATTAGAATAGATGCGGCAGTTAAATAAATTTTTCCTACAAAAAAAAAAAGTTTTAGTACATTTTTTGTATGGCAGCTATATAAAGTTTTTTAAAAAATTGTAGTTTTGTTGCATTTTTATTTTGTTTTTTTCTTCCTACAGATATAAAGTATAAACGTGCTTTGGTGTACTTTCTTGATATTTCTGGATATTGATACAAAAATAAGTGCTGCCATATAGTCACTATGAAATAAGAATGCAGAGATATACAAAGTTCTACAATTTGCAAAACATGAGAATCTCTCAAGAAATTTCACTTCTGCTATGGATATAACAATGGATAGATTCTTTGGCTGTTGGGCCATAGTGTATCAGGGCGGCAAAAATTATTACATTTTCAGATTGTAGTAGTGTACGCTAAAGTAGAGCCTGCAAAAGTATTCATACACAAATTGCAAATAATTTTGAAAAAATTGAACTAGGACTTTGCGTTCTTTTATTTATTATCATTGTTTAAGCCTAAGTGCTTTAAAGGGTATATAATGTTGGTGCAAGGTCCTGATTACTGCCTTTGCTAAAAGAAAGTTTAGCACACCGAATCACATTATAAGCGATATCAGACTTAAATTATTTTTAATACACACTTTGCTACCGTGAACATATGGTTAATGTCAAGTGCACAACTTAAAGTAGAATACCACTTCTAGGAGTTCGATCGAAGCTTTTACTTGTTTCATAAAAGGTTTTTTAATTAAGGATATAACAATTTAGTCTTAAAGGATGACTCGTCCGCTTCATTTGTTCTTGAACAGGTTGACCAGACGAGTCCATCTAGCCACGCTTCTGTCTGTTTCAGCTGTTAATAAGCAGCTTAAATAATTTTTATTGCTTTCAAATGGAATAACCTCAAAAGAAACCGTTTGCGTTTTTGTATCATAAACCTTTTTTATTTTGCAGATATTAAAACAGCTTTAAAATCTGGTTTGAAAGTCTGCTGCTGGTAAGAGAAATGAATTGTAGAAGGGAATGGCTTGAAAACACCGACTGACGCAGAGTTTTCAATAAGAAATGAATGAATAAGCCAATATTTTTTCCAAACACTTAAAACAAGTCTTTCCACAAAAACATGCTTTAAATGGACTTGAGCTCAAAGAAACCTGTAACATTTCGATTATATATCGGTTACCAATTTTATATCTACTGAAGAAATTGCTGATACAATAAAAAACCAGTTTAAGTTGATAAAAAGATGAAACTGCATCTAAAAAATGATAAAATAACTCCGCCTTGTCGCAATAGATTATTTAATAGTTCTAATTAGTATTTAATTGAAAATAGTATATTTTCTTTTCTAAAGATGATCCTTAGCCGGGGAACGAATTCAGTTAGCATCTTATTGCCTTTCTAAACTCTTCAAGAAAATAATGCTTGAAAAATGTGTGGCATATCTTCAAGAACGCAAGATAGCTCCGTTACATTTATTTGGGTTTCGTATTACAAATGAAATAAGAAAAATATTGGAAGACAGTTGCGTTCTATTTTATTATTATTATTGTTTAAAGTCTTAGGGTGTAAGGTCCTTTTTTTTTTTTTTTGTTATTTAAACATTTCTGCTTTTGCTAAAAGAAAGTTAAGATCGTAGCATATATGTAATACTTTATTCTTTTTTTCTTTTTTTCTTTTTTTATTGTATTACTGTTCAATCCTTAGTGCTCTAAAGGATATATATAAGCTCCGTGCAAGGTCACCATTTTTCTACCATATAAACATTTCTGCTTTTGCTAAAATTAAGTTTGGCAAATTAATTTAAATTTTTGCAAATTTGCATTAGAGTATGAAGATAACGCTCAAAAGACCTTATACAGTAAAATAAATTTACAACTTAACTCAAAAAAGAAAACGCGAATACCACAAACGGAGTCCTTAGCTTCAATTGGAAAATATAAATTTTTGTTTTTTTTTTTAATTAAACAAAATAAAAAGGCAAAAATTAAATAAATTCTACGAAAACTGAGTAAGTAGCTGCTGATGCCAACCAATGACCAATTTAAAACTAACTGCGAGCTATAAGTGCACTAAATAAGAAATCTTAATTATAAGCGATTCCAAGTTAAAATTATATTCTACCGTTAGCCCACCGCTCTATAAAATTAGTTTCGGAAATATACCAAAAAAAATGGGAAGGACATGCGCCTCAAAATATTTGTAAAAATTTCGAAGCATATGAGCCGCCTTAGATGTAGGCGGAATCGCCTATTAATATATATGTAAAACTTTAATTCATGGAAAACCAACAGAGTTAGTCAAAATTAATCGCAATAAATAAGTTTTTCACAAAATATTGAAAATTCGGCAATGGGTTTGTAAGAACAACTTAGCTGCGGCAAATTTTGTCTCTTAAGACAATAATAATAATAATTGGTGAAACTTTATTCCATATATTTTGGTTAATTAATTTATAAGCTAAAGGTACAAACTTGTTTGTTAAGTATAACTTAAAAACAGAGCCTTCTCTTGAATGGTTAATACAAAAATAAAAATAGATTTTGCTTTTCCAGGCCGTACTGCGCAAAAGCCTGAACCTTGTAAAACAGCGGATACAGTGTCTTTGGGGGTGAACAATTCTTTATAGCATTATTGAATCTAATAAGTTTGGAAACAAGTTTTGGATCTGTATAAACCACAAGTTGTGTGAGCTATACGATAAGGGCGACAAAATGCAACAAAAATTTCTTTGATTATCCTTTTTGAATAAAAACCAGAACTTCAATGCAGATTGTTGCGTGAGCAACCAACCATGTATGATAATGATCAACTCCAGGAAGATCGTGCGGTCAAACGATTGCCAGATAAATAAAAATTTATGTATAAATATACAACTTTTAGCTTTGAATCTGGTAACTCGTCAATTGTCAAATTTTCAAATATTAGTTTAGAAAATTCAATGAAAAAAAAGTATGAGGTGTCATGGGCAACCCGTAAATGGCTTTGCTATTTAGGCAATTTATCTTTTTTAAGTTTATAGAATGGCGTTAACAAATCTATACACTGCTGCTATGCACTCAGTTGTATTTTTTTAAAAGTATAAGCGACATTGCACTGTCCAACCTACCAGTGGATCTTATTCTTTCTTCGTGAATTTATGTTTCTCTAATATTATTTGTGCAGCTTATTTTCAAACTATTAACGCTTAGTGTGGAAAGTATTTTGAATAAATCGCAATATATGTAACGCCCTGAAGAAGGCTTCCGATTAGCCATAACGTATATACATATATGCGTGACCAACATGATTTAGCCTTGTCCGTCTGTCTGTCAGTTTATATATAAGGTTTTTCTTTTGTTATATTTTTATTTATTGAATCTATTCAAAATATAAATCTAACGACTATTCGTATCTTAAATTCTTCAAGTATTTCAACTACACGCAGCATCAGTTTCTATCTGATAAGTACGACTCCACAATGCAATGTACACTAAGTGGTAGAAGTGTCTATATTTTATATATAATACCTTTATGCCATACTTGGTCAAATGTCTGAGATATATCAATAAAAAATTGCTGAGCAATTTCGTTTTTTCTTATTTTATTTAAAATACGTTTAACTTGTTCAACAGTGCCGCGTTGATGTATTGGAACTATATTGCGTTCTTGAAGATATGCTACAAGTTTTTCAAGGATTATTTTCTTGAAGAGTTTAGAAAGGCAATAAGATGCTAACTGAGTTCGATACCTGGCTAAGGATCAACTTTACAAAAGAAAATATCCTATTTTCAATTAAATACTAATTAGAACTATTAAATAATCAATTGCTACAAAGCAGAGTTATTTAATAATTTTTTAGATGCAGTTCAATCTCTGTCAATTTAATTTTGTAATTTATTGTAACAGCAATTTTTTCAGTAAATATAAAATTGCTTCCATACATATCGAAATGTTACTGACATCCTTGAGCTTAAGTCCATTTGAAACATGGTATTGTCGAATGACTTGTGTAGGTGTTTGGCAAAAGTTTTAGCTTATTCACTCATCTATTATTGAAAACTCTGCGTCAGTTTGTGTTTTCAAGCTATTCACAGCCTTCTACAATTTATTTCTCTTACCAGAAGCAGACTTTTAAATCAAATTTTAAAGCTGTTTTAATATCTGCAATAAAAAAGTTTATCAAACAAAAACGCAAACGGTTTGTTTGACGTTCTTCCATTTGAAAGCAATAAAAATAAGTCAATTTTTTAGCGGAAACAGCCAAAAGCGTGACTAGATAGACTCGTCTGGTCAACCTGTTCAAGAACAAATGAAGCGGACAAGTCATCCTTTAAGTCGAAGTGATAACTAGTATTCAAAATTTAATAGAACTGTAAAATATCTTAAATCAATCCTAATGATGTTTTCCATTTATGCTTGGATCGAACCCCTGGAAGTGGTATTCTACTTTAAATTGTGCACCTGACCTTGATCATATTTTCACGGTAGGAAAGTATGCATTGAAAATAATTTAAGTCTGATATCGCTTATAAATCGCATTTAGACTTTATAATGGTCATTGCATGTCAGCAGCAGTTTGCGAAATTTTTAGTTTTCGCAATAATTTATTTATTGTTTCTTTTTTTATTTTGTTTAATTAAATAAAGTTTATAATTTTCAATTGCAACAAAGGACTTTCAGCCAAGCGTTTTTCTTTTCATGTGCTTTTAAGTTTTTATTATGTTATAAACTAATATTAATGCATTCGGTGTGCCAAACTTTCTTTTAGCAAAAGCAGTAAACGAAAAAAATCAGCACCTTCCACTAACATAATATACCCTTAATAGCACTAAGGCTTAAACAATAATAAAAAATAAAAAGAACGCAAAAGTCTGGGTTCATTATTTCAAAATATATTTTTCAATTTGCTTATGAATGCTTTTGCGGGCTCTATTTTATTTGACAATCTTTATTTGCCAAAGAAACTAACAAAAAAAAATTTATATTCATAGCAGAAACAAAACTTCTTGAGAGTTTCTTGTGTTTTGCAAATTGTAAAACTTCGAATATCTCTCCATTCTGTTGCCATAGTTGCTTCGCAAGCATTAAAGCGTTTGACGGATACAGCGAATGACCACAAAATGAGCATCGTTTTGTAATTTGGTGTAATTTGATGTAATATTACAAAAGACATATCCGTGTTAATATTTCGTGACGATTTCTATTTTATTTGCTTTTTTAATTTGGTAACTAATAGCCAAGATCAAGCTTGAAGGAAGGCGAGATAACTGAACTCCTAAAAATTTCACATAACAACTTGTTGCTATATTTTGGAATTCATACTGAACTCTGAACTATTTGGAAACTGCATATCAAAGTGAATATAAATCAACTAAATATAAAGATGTGAATAATTTAATGATTCTTTATAAGAATATGCCTACTCAGTCTAGAAAACAAGATAAGTATACAACTTTGGAATGCGGCAAGTACCTCAAATATTGAAGTACTTCATCAAAATTCTTCAAATTTATTTATTATTAGTATCAAAATTAAGTAAACTTAAGACTGAATAAAGAAATAGTAGCGCTGGCTACTAGGGCCTTCGACTAAAATTTTCAAATTATTTTCTCTGCATGGTAACAAATGTGAAGATTCATAAATATTATAAGATTTTCATATCATTATCTATTTAATCTATCTAAAAAAAAATAAAATATGCGTCTTTTGCAAATGATTGGTTGTTAAAAATGTTTGGCATAATTATTTGGAAGCAACATTACAGTAGTTCTTTGTCTATTCGTTTTTTTTCTATTGCCGCGGCATAAGTATTTTGACAAATCGTTTATTTCACTTTAACATGTTGCTTTGATAGAGTTTGTTCAACTTAATTTTCAAATAATATTCTTTGTTCATTGATTTGTAATTAATTTTAATTAAATAATAATTAAATTAATGCAAAATAGCTAAGTTGAACTATTTTTTTGGACATTAAAAAGTGACTACTACATTGCAAATGATTTTCATTTATTGCTTTAAACAGTCAAACAAAAAGACCGAATCCTTTCACAATTAATAAACTGTGCAAAGAAAACGTTTAACTATTGTTGAGAAGTATCAACATAACGTGAAAGAGTTTTTGTGAAATATACGCTGGACAGATGAAAGAACTTTCAAATACAATTCATCGAAAAAAAAAAAAAAAAAAAATGCTAGTCGGTCAGTCATGTTCTGGAGATGCATTTCTTCTAATGGACGTGGTCATTTGGTTACTTTTACCGGCTCCATAAACTAAAACCAATATTTTAGAACATAAAATGTGAACGCATTTCCTTCAGGTGATAAATACTTAGGAGAATCATATATGCTGCAACTAGTTAATGTCTGATGCCACTAAAGCCAGATGATTATAAATTTCTGGCGTGACGTAGGATTTCACTTAGAAATGGCCATCTCAAATTTCGGAACAAAACGTGTGGGCTTATATAAAGCGTAAGAGAGATATCTGGCATTGACAATCTTTAGAACGGGTCCTTCAACATTTGATAAACCAACAAGTATTCAAATGGTTATCAACGCTATACATTTTATAAGCTATTAATTGTATTTCTTGTTCCTGAACAGCATTGAGCATTTTTATTTTACAATATTGACTTGTCAAAATACTTATGCCATTAATATTAAATGAAGTTTAATACATAAACTATGAAATATACTCACTAAACTGGCCATATATAGAAAGAAATAAAGTTTCTTATGTATAATAAATTCTAATTAAAATTAAGTACAAAAATTAGCTTTTTTTGCATTGTCAAAATAATTATGCCATTAATATTAAATGAAGTTTAATTCATAAACTATGAAATATACTCACAAACTGGACAAATATAAAAATAAATAAAATTCCTTATATTCCGTATAATAAATTCTAATTAAAATTAAGTACAAAAATGAGCTATTTTTTGCATCGTCAAAATAATTATGCCAATCATAGCAACAACATAGATATTAGTTAAGTATAAAGTTGTCTAAAATTTTATCATTTGCTGTAGCTTTCAGAAAGATTTTAAGTAATAATGTATAGATGTAATGAAACTAAATAAACATAATTAATACAAATTTGAAATATGTATTCATATATAACAGCTACTCACACTGCAGTATAGCTATTCCTAAACACTTATAAAAACTATTTTATTATTAATAATTCATCAAATTATTATTACAGCTATGCAACTTTATATAAATAATTTTTCCTTTTAAATAATTTTACATTACAAACTATTTGACAAAACGTTTAAATGCTTGAAGGACTAAAATGTCTCATGCACTACTAATTTTTTGTAATTTAAGTCTTTAATACATGTGACACACACACACATACACACATTCAATTAAAAAAACAGAAAACAAACAGAAAAGCACAACACTTTGTGTAGTCTGCGTGCACATTTCCTATTAAGTCGACGACACAATCAGTTCGAGTCAATGGCTAAAACCAAAACAAAAAAACATTTGTTTTGGTTTTTATTGTGCTTCATGCTTACTAAGTAGTAACCCTTCTAAGAAGTTATTTCTGCTTTTGTGTTTTTAGTTTGATGACTTGCATAAATATTTAATGGCTGCTTAAAATATATTTAATATATATGCTTACTTTATTTTAAATTAAAATTTACAAAAAATTACACATACGCACTGTGATTTTAAAGATTTCTCCTTCCTTTATTCGTTCAGTTATTGGCAACAGCTTAAAGCGCGCGCAAATTATTCGAATTGCAGCACTCGTTTAACGCTTGAATGGCAGCAGTTAAACAATATTACACATACGCACTGTAGACAACGCTTGTGCCTACAAAAAAAAAACAAAAAAATCTGTGACACTTTGTGAGCGGCAAAAAAAATTCTTTTATTGATATTGTTTATTGAATTTTTATTTTTTATTATTTATATTTTTTTTTTTGTTTTTTTTGTTTTGTTTGACGACTATTTTTATTTATTTATTATATGATTTATTTAAGCATTAAGCATTAGATTTATATGCTATTTAGCTATCTCGCTCGCTCACTAGCTTTATTTGGTTGCTTGCGCGCTCGTTGCGTCGTATTTTGGATTTAATCCGCACAAATCCGCTGCTAAAATACAACTGAACAACTGAATCGAATCGAGTTCAAAATCTAAAATGACTTCAAAATGAAACGAAAGCGGACAAACGTATCTCGTCCTCGTCATCGTTGTCGGCGTTTAACGATGAGCGCACGAAGCGCATACGAAGAGCAACAAACATTGACTTCGTTTGAACTAAGTTGGCGTCGTCATTGTCGCCGTGCTCATCGTTGTCGCTGTTGAGCTCAGCATAAGCATAAATTCTTACTAGAAATGAGGGTTGAACCATGCCAACGAACTAGAGATGAGCGTGCGTAACGTGCGTGAAATTCGTCTAAAGGCCGGCAAGTTCTGCAAGTATGGCTAACTTGTGAATCTAACCAAATCAAAGAGTGTGATATCTTGCCACCAATATAAGCGTTCAACACTATTCGTCATATCTTTGCATCCATTTGAGTTACTGGTATGAAATTTCAAGTTCGTCATACAAAAACATAACAGAGAGCGATTAGTTTATATGTAGGCTATCCCAAAAAAAGTAGGAAATACGGCATATCAATATATTTTTGTACAACGAATGTCCATAGAAAGCCATCATATCAAATTTCAAACTGGTATTGACTTAAATAAAAAAGTTTTTTTATACAAAAACCTTGGAGAGAGCGATTGATTTAAATGGAGGTTATCTCAAAAAGTCAGAGATACGGCATAGCAATATATTTTCGTACAAGGGATGTCAAAAGAAATCCATTATATCAAATATCAAGCTGATTTTTACCAAAATAAAAAAGTTTATCATATAAAAATATATAAGTGAGCGATTTTTTTATATGGAGGCTATCCCAAAAAAAGTGGGAAATACGGCATATAAATATATTTTTGTACAACGGACGTTCATAGAAAGCCATCGTATCAAACTTTAAGCTGATATTGCCTTAAATAAAGATGTTTTTCATACAAAAACCTAAAGTTAAGCGATGGGTTTTTATGGAGACTATCCCAAAAAATGGGAGAATCGACATCCGATGTCCATAAAGCTATCATATCAGCTTTTAAACTGATAATGACTTAAATTTGGAAGTTTTACATTGTATGCGGCTACCTCAAAAATGGACGTGATGTATCCATATAATTTAAAATGTATTGTGACGCCGCTATAGAAGTGGGGCACAACAATAAATATTTTTATAATTAAATTAGTAGACATTAGTACCGGCGGAATCGTAGTTAGTACCGTAGTTTAAGCAATGGTGGAATCAAGGTGCGATTAGACATTTGTGCACTGGTGGAATCAAGGTAGTTTGTGCACTGGTGGAATCAAAGTGCGAGTAGACATTTGTGCACTGGTAGAATCAAGATAGTTTGTGCACTGGTGGAATCAAGGTGCGAGTAGACATTTGTGCACTGGTAGAACAGATAGTTTGTGCACTGGTGGAATCAAGGTGCGAGTAGACATTTGTGCACTGGTAGAATCAAGATAGTTTGTGCACTGGTGGAACCAAACTGCAGTAGACATTTGTGCACTGGTAGAATCAAGATAGTTTGTGCACTGGTGGAACCAAACTGCGAGTAGACATTTGTGCACTGGTAGAATCAAGATAGTTTGTGCACTGGTGGAATCATGGTGCTAGTAGACATTTGTGCACTGGTAGAATCAAGATAGTTTGTGCACTGGTGGAACCAAACTGCGAGTAGACATTTGTGCACTGGTAGAATCAAGATAGTTTGTGCACTGGTGGAACCAAACTGCGAGTAGACTTGTGCACTGGTAGAATCAAGATATTTGTGCACTGGTTGAATCAAGGTGCGATTAGACATTTGTGCACTGGTGGAATCAAGGTAGTTTGTGCACTGGTAGAATCAAGATAGTTTGTGCACTGGTGAATCAAGATAGTTTTGCACTGGTGAATCAAGGTGTGACTGTGCCAGGAGTAGACATTTGTGCACTGGTAGAATCAAGATAGTTTGTGCACTGGTGGAACCAAACTGGGTCATTTGTGCACTGGTAATCAAGATAGTTTGTGCACTGGTGGAATCATGGTGCTAGTAGACATTTGTGCACTGGTAGAATCAAGATAGTTTGTGCACTGGTGGAACCAAACTGCGAGTAGACATTTGTGCACTGGTAAATCATGTGCACTGGTGGAACATGGTGTAGTGACATTTGCACTGGTGGAATCAAGGTAGTTTGTGCACTGGTGGAATCAAAGTGCGAGTAGACATTTGTGCACTGGTAGAATCAAGGTAGTTTGTGCACTGGTTGAATCAAGGTGCGATTAGACATTTGTGCACTGGTGGAATCAAGGTAGTTTGTGCACTGGTGGAATCAAAGTGCGAGTAGACATTTGTGCACTGGTAGAATCAAGATAGTTTGTGCACTGGTGGAATCAAGGTGCGAGTAGACATTTGTGCACTGGTGGAATCAAGGTAGTTTGTGCACTGGTGGAATCATGGAGCTTGTAGACATCAGTGCTGGCGGAATCGAGGCAGCCGTAGCAGAACCGTAATTTGTGCACTGATGGAATCAAGGTGCGAGTAGACATTTGGGCACTGGTGGAATCAAAATGCAAGTAGATATTAGTGCCGGTGGAATCGAGGCAACCATAGTTGGTTCCGTAGTTGTGTGCACTAAAAATTGTACAACATACGGAGATTTCAAGAGAAGGTATAGGATACGAGCGTACAGAATAGGGCAGAGAGCATTCTCATAGTATAAGCGTAGAGTTAAGTTATTTTCCGTAGCCATAAGACGTAATATAAGTATAAAGAAAATATATGAATTAACCTCTTACTATCTGAGTATTTATTTAGCTAGCGAACTAGGCCTTGGTCTCAACTTAATTAAATAAATTTCTGTTGTGACGGACTCTGGCCATACGGTGAGGATGCGCCAGCCAGAGACATCGTTACAGTATATTAGAAAATGCGCCGCTAACAATCATACGACTATCTGATAATATCATTTTATATCCATGTAATATGTTTTCTGTGACTTAAAATGGCTGTCAACTGTTTTGCCTTCGATTTCTATACATCATTATAGACATCCAAACCGTACAACTGAATATGCTTATATTTTAAAAGAAACTTAAGTTAGGTCTGGAAAGTAAAATATTGTCATGAGTGGTGACTAATGCCACGTCTGTAAAATGTATTCGTCGTATATAGAAAATTGTTTAAAGTAGTTGAAGTCGAAAGAGTACAGGGTGAAATTAGTATATGTAATTGGGAAGCTAACAGGTAACACTACCCAACTGTTACTCTCCGGTTTTGATGTAGTTTGGCACACTTGTTAAACATCGAAAAATAATGAACACGTATATTTTTTGAGTTTTAAAGGTAGAAAACACCCTTCTTCTATTCAGAGGTTCAACCTCAGTATCTCATGAAGAAACCACTAGGTTTGAAACTTGGTACTCGGGGGTTGGTACTCAGGAAAAACCTAGAAAGTTAAATAAAGATTTTTTTAGATTTTTAGCGACTTTCTGTCTAATAATTTTTATGGATTTTGGTCCAAAATACAGATAAACTAGTGAGAGTGATTTGAAACTATTTCTGCACCGAATTTGATCCAATGGGATTTTTGTTCTTCAAACCGAAAACTAGTATTAAACATTTTTTTTTATGGTTAGGCCTATTTCCGGTTTTTTTTTTTTAAACTATATTATTTTTTTTTTATGAATAAAGTTCAACTAAAAATTTAATAAGGTCAATTGTTTAAGTAATTGGACCACCGTCGTGCCGTGAGTGGCGCTCATTGAAAACAATGTCACACACGCGTATCTCTAAAAAAAATGCCGAAGCGTAGCGCAAGAGCGCGAAAGAGCATAAAATTGTACGAATTCGAAAAACCGAGAGACGGCAATAGTAACAAAGTATTGGGGGTGTAAGTGGGAGTTAGGGTGGTTCTGACTGATTACTTGGTGAACTGTAGCATGTAGTGAATGCACATTTGACAGTGGAAAAGCTTCATACAAAAAAAAAAAAAAAAAAAAAAGACAAAGCTCTATGCGAAAAATCAATTTTAGTAAAAATTTATTTTACAAAAAGAACAAAGCAATTTTGAGAATAATATAAAAACAAGATATTCAAAATTTAACAGCACAAGCGCCATTTTGTACCTACGTTCACAATGTAGCTACGCGAGAGAGAGAGAGACAACAAATAGAGCAAGAGAGAGATAGCTAGCATATATGCAATTATAATACATAGTAATAAAAGCAATGTAAAGTGCATTATTAAACCGTTTTGTTTTTCAAAAATTTAAAAAAAAAAATGTTTTAATTTAATTTAATGCTAAATATGCAGCAGTAAGGCTGCGAACTTGTCGAACTTGCGAACTTGTCGCCCTCTTGTTTTTTTCCCCCTTTTTTTTTCCTTTTTCCATAAGTCAATGACACTAAGCATCATCGTAGCCATTTAAACTTTTGTGTCTCACTTGCACTTATGCAGCGACACAATGTAAGTTGGCTTTATTTTGGCTTAACTCGTGTGTGCAAGCGAGTTAAAAAAGCTAAATTAGCCATGGAACTGTTCGACAGATATAAACAATATGGTGACTTTTTATAAATTAGTGGATGCATTACAGAGTATCCTTCATCCTTAGACTTATTGGCTATATTAGTAATTTTTGCTGGCAAAACTTTCTTCTAGAGCAAGCATGCTAGGTTTACAGATGCATTGTGGAGAATTTTGGATACTAAGTTTTCTCTTTTTTTTTTTTTAAATATTTAATAATTAAATTTTGACAATTGAAACTGCTGCAGTAGTGACTTCACAATTTCGACATTAAAATAAGTTTATTCTTTTTTTACAGAAACACATATTAACAGGCACAGATTTGTATGCGAGCTATCCCTTTTTGAGTTCCAATATGAACATTGATTATGAAATACGTTATTAGAATCGAAGTTAGATACACCAAATTGAACAATTTTAGCTTAACCAATAATAAGAAGAAAATAAACAAAATTGTTTTCATTAAAAAATACTCACGAAGGATATACATTAATTTATGGAAGAGGGGTTGGTACGTTCATTAAATAATTAAATCTGAAGAGAGAATAATGGAGACTTAATAAACATCATTGAAGGCTCTATCTTTTATAGTCTCTAAGTTCTTGATGTTCAAACACTCAGCCAGAAAGATGGTCGACTTTTTGTAATGGGGGTCCAATTTGCACCTTTGTAGAATATTTTATAACAATTGACGAAATATGCTAAAATGGATCAAATTTGGAGTTTCTAGCTAAATTTAAAGCAACAACATATAAAAATTCCGCAGAAGGGTAGGTTTGTTTGGGTAGCATGTTCAACATTTTTAAACTTCTGTTGAAGTATTCTACTATTTGCCACGATTTCTCGAATGTTGAATGTCCTTAAATATTTTACTATCACATTTTCATTAAAAAACAAGTAAGGAAATTTCAGTCGGGCGTAAGAGGCCCTGTACCACTTCAGGTCGCCTAACAAACACATTAAATGTTTCCCGAGCTTATGGCCAAACACATGACCACTTCACACTGCGCGAATATGAATGAAAAGAAAAGGGGGGTCGTTCAAATTCAATTGCTTATAAAATCGTCATTTAATATCCGATTTTGATGAACTTTTTGGAATTTGACTTAGAGGAACATTATCTTTATACTAGCATACTCCATTTTTTTTGTGCCGAAGAAATTTTTAGCCTTGGGGGTGATTTTATGGTGAAGGGGGGGGAGGGGCAAAATTTTAAAATAAACTTGTAAAATTCCGGAGCAGTCCTAGTCGAATGCAAAAAACACGAAGTCTCTATCTATTACCGTTTCCGAGATCCTTTCGTTCATACAGACGG
The DNA here is from genome assembly GCA_035044805.1 of Leucophenga maculata. NCBI lineage: Eukaryota > Metazoa > Arthropoda > Insecta > Diptera > Drosophilidae > Leucophenga > Leucophenga maculata. The sequence goes on from JAWNNP010002011.1 coordinate 637,536, forward strand.
ACAGACGGACGGACAGACGGACATGTCTATATCGACTCCTCTATCACTTCTGACCATAATGGGGGTAACTTTGGGGGAGTCTCCGACCATTATTTCTACCTGTTACATACATTTGCACAAACCCAATAGGCTCTTGTACCTTCGGTACAGGGCCTAAAAATTATGCCGATGCATAAATATAGTAGTATGAAAATTAAAAAAACAATTAAATCATATAAATTCCAAAGATTTTCTATTTATTGTCCAACAAATATAGAACCCATTTTTTTCGAACAGGTATTAAATTTTATGTGGAATATAAAATTTAATGTTCCAATGCACTGCACTTCACTGTGACATTTTAGCAAAAAAAAATAAGTGGTACAGCCTCTTCATAGAAGACCAATAAAATAAAACGTTGATGCAGTGAAGAAAAAATTATAAAATAAACTCGTAAAATTCCGGCGAAATGCTAGTCGAACGCAAAAAGAACGAAGTCTCTATCTATTACACTTTCCGAGATTCTTACGTTCATACGGACGGCCAGACGAACCTTGCTATATCGACTTCTCTATCACTCCTGACCATAATGTATGTAACTTTAGGGGGTCTCCGATCATTATTTCTAGCTCTACAAAACCAATAGGCTCTTGTAACGTCGGTACAGGGCCTAAACACTGCAAGTTTGGTCAAATATAATAGTTAAGCGCACAGTTTTCTTTGATTATAATATCGTGAGATCTTGCCAGAAGGTCGTACGTTCGTTAAGAAACATAATCTTAAATTTAGCGAATTTGTGGCAAATTAATTCATGAGCTTTTGGGCCGGGGCATACATCGTTGCTTCTTTGAGATTTATTTATTTTAATTTTTTTTTGGGAACACCATAATCATACTTCAGCTACTGTATTCAGCGGAGTAGAAAAAGTCACAGAGGGTCACCGTGTAATTTTTCTATTCCCAAAACTGAGAAGACCCATGAAATAACGGCGTTTTACCTGTCGCATACCAAAGTGTTACGAGAATTGTAAAAAAATTGCTGGGAGAAACTAGTTTAGTAGAAAATTAAAAGTTCCTGCACTATAAAAAGTTAAGAAAAAAAATTTTTACACAACTTATAGGCGGCCCATTTATTTAAAAAAAAAAAATTGGAACAACATATTTATATCATATGTGTTTTTTTTTTTATAACTTATGTACATGGGAAAAAAAAAAGTTCAAAGAAATTTAGTTGTCACAACATTTCACCACAATTTAGAAACCAAGTACTTTTCAGATAACTACAATTAAATTTAATTAAATTATCTTTCGTGTTAGTATTATTATTACTATTTTTTTTTTTTTTTTTTTTTTGGTGCAGATAAAGTAGCCAGAACCAACCGCACAGTGACCCTGATCAACGATAGCCGATAGGCGCGGCACGGTGTGCAAATAACGCGACCACACTCAAACAATGATAGCCAACTTAGAGCTAGATAAGCACACGATTTTTAATGCGAGCAGCGCAACTACTCATTCGCGTCGTCGCACAATCAGTCAAAGTACGCATAAGCGACGTCGGCGACATATCGTTCAGGTTGTCGTTTACATTTCACCGCAAACTGATATGACAAGCAAAAGCAACTGACTTTGACCGATTTGAAGACGACGGCAACGGCAACGGCGATGGCAACGGCGATGGCGATGGCGATGGCGACGACGCAGCCGCGTGCGAACAACGATAAAACGTTAGCTAAGCGTTAAACGATTGCTGAGTAAACAATGCAAATATCGAGAGCGAGAGAGAGAGAGTGCGTACGTAAATGCAATACAGTTACACTTGCTCTCAGCAGATTTACACACATATTCTAGTTTAACTGTGCATTCGCCAAATGATGGTTTGTCATTGTAGAATTGATTTTAAACGCGCATATTACGCGCATGTACTCTCACACTAGTGCACTTAAAATCTCTCTCTCTCTCTCACTCTCGCTCGCTTGGCCACGTTTTTGCTCACTTTATTCGTGTGACTTCTCGTTAACGCCAGCTTCTACCAACTACTTAAGTACGTACTGCATTCCTCAGCTCGTCTCGTTTTATATTGTTTGGTGTTTCGTTACAATTCGTCTTGCACGAACAAAACTGTCGCACGCACCTATCAGTAACTGTTATTTCAGGTGTAACAGACACACATACACATGCAAAGAATGCGTTCTTAGAGTGTATACAAGCAGAATTCAAGCGCGAAAATATTTTTAGAATATTTTTAAAATAAAAAATTTTATTATAAATAAAAGTCACAAAATTATATCAAAATTGACCAATTTATCATTGAATTTTTTTTTTTAATCAATATGCAACATCTGAAATTTTGCTATTTATATTATATTATTTTTTTTTTTTTTTTTTGTCATACTTAAGAATCATCGACTAAATAAAACCACTTCAGCTACGAGTATGACTAAGTATGACGATGTATGAACAAGTGTGAAGGAGAAAACAAGCAAAAATCAGCTGGTAGCAGCATGGAAATGCTTGTCGCTTACCGCTCTCGCACTCACTCCTTCCGTTTATTGCATTGCCACTAAGCGTTCACCCTCTACAAACATTCATTCAACTCATTCAATCGCTTGCCCAGTCACCCACTTACCCGGTTTATATATGCACATACAAATATATATATATATTTATATATATATATAGCTACATCTTAACCCCCCCCTTCGCATTTCCCTGAGCTAACCCATCATTTATATAAAGCGCAAATATAAACGGTTACGGCTACAATGTCGCCATAAATTCTAGAAGCGTTAATTGAGACTGTTTGTCGTTTATCGTTAATGACGCCGAAAACGAGAACGACATTCGATGTCGTCGACCAAGTTGTCAGTCATCAACACCGACGACGACGACGACGACGACGAAGAATGCCTTTGGTGAAAATGCAAATCAAATTATTTCGGCATATAAAATACTTATTAAGCGATTATATGCTCATACATTATTTAATCTTTCTTCTGTCGTAATCGAAGCCTTTTTCATTTTAGCGCTTTTTTTATTTCGGCATAAGTGAAGTACACAAGTACAGAAGCATTATGCGTGAGAAACAATTAAAATTTTGGATCTTTGGCTGAAAATCCTAAATAGTCTAATTGCAAAGCCTTTAAGAAGTACAAGGACTATACTAAACGCGCAAAGAAGAACACATTTCACACTAAAACTTTCAGACCAATAAGCCTTATCTCATTCATGTTAAAAACTTTAGAGAAAATGGTGAATAATTACATCAGGGCCAAATACTTGATAGATGAACCACTTTATATGACAGATCCACAGATAAACTACCCTATACCAACGCAATGACTCAATTCAGAATGTCACAGATGTCAAAAGGACTGCCATTTGTACTTTTATAGACATAGAAGCCATCTTACAAGGACATTGCAAGAACAGTAGAAATATAAATCCTTTTTTTTACCAGATGGCTAGTGTTACTACTAGACTAAAGAACATGCGTGACTACTTGATAAAAGTTTTACAGTATAAATCACAGAATGATGCACACAGAGAGGCGTACTGTCCCATCTACTGTGAAGCCTTAGTGTGGATGAATTATTACACTCCTTTACAGAAAATAGCATGGAATGACAAGGCTAAGCTGACATCACAGCAAATATCTATAAAGGGAAATATGAAGACTCAAAAATATGTGATCAAATTAAGATGGGTATCAACATCCAAAGTAGGACTTAGTATCAACCCAGATAAAATACAATTATTCCTTTTTCTAGGAAATACAAATTACTAAAGCCAATATGGGTGAAAGGCCCATTGGTAGAATTCTTGAAGGAAGTCAAATACCTGAGAAAAATCTTTGACCAACGTACCACATGGAAGATCCACTTAAAACACATAATGAAGAAAGCTACTGTGGCAATATAGACTTACTTACTTAGACTGGGAAAAATTGTGAATGTATTTTTAAAATATTGAAATGGATGTATCTCAGAATGGTCAGACCCTTCAGCAAACAACTGAACATAATTCAGAGTTAAGCTTGTAAACCTATAACAGGATGGCTCATATTTAACAATAGGCGAACAACTTACTATGGGAATCGATCAAATTATATCTTAAAGGACGCCCACCCACTCTTACAGACTAGGTAAATTAACAACTTCATAAGAAGATTTAAAAGAAAAATGGGATAACATAGCGCTGAACTACGATATCAAATCAGGGGCAATCAGCTGGTTTACAGAGAGAGAGGACGAACAGATGAAGGAACTATAGCAGGGGTTTTCGAAACTCGCACTTAATACTTTGAATCGATACGGATATTCCCATTCAGGCAGAAATATATGCATTAGGAAGATTTGCTTAATTCAACCAAAATATTGACATTTTTTCAGATAGCCAGGCTGTAAGTTCAGCTGTGATCAAATCTAAACTGGTTATGGAATGCATAGGAAAATTAAATAACTTAAGAAGATTCAACAAGATTATTCCATAATGGGTACATGCGGTAATGCGGGTGGCATGAAGAGTAGCAGCATATCTCTTCACAGGTCCAAAAAATCTGCTTACTCGAATAGGTACAATGAGAAACTTGGTAAAAGAAAGGGAGAATAAAGCAAGAGACTTTTTCTGAGAGAAATATGAAGGTTTAAGACAGAGTAAAAATAATTTTAAAATAAACTTGTTAAATTCCGGAGCAGTCCCAGTCGAATGCAAAAAACACGAAGTCTCTATATATTACCGTTTCCGAGATCCTTTCGTTCATACGGACGGCCAAACGGACAGACGGACATGTCTGTATCGACTCCTCTATCACTCCTGACCATAATGGGGGTAACTTTGGGGGGTCTTCGACCATTATTTCTACCTGTTACATACATTTGCACAAAACTAATAGGTTCTTGTACCTTCGGTACAGGGCCTAATAATAAGAATAAAATAAGAAGAGATCAGAAATCTAAAAGGAAATCTTAAAAGGAACGATCTAAGAATGGTTTCAGGCTTCATGACTGGATAATGCAGACTTAGAAGACAAATAATAATCGAGATTGACAGCACTTGCAGGTGCTGTATACAACTTGATGAAACTCCGGAGCAAATCTTAGGGGACTGTCAAGTATCTTAGCAATTGCACTTAATTCTAAAAACCTCGTAACCCTTTTTCAGGGCAGCAGGGCTGGATGAAGTGTTGTTGGTATAAATACGGTCAGGGCACAAGTCGGAGGGGCGCAGTACCTACGACCTAATAATTGTAAATAATAATAATAGGCTGTTGCATCTAAGACACAACACTCGCATTAACAATTTGACGGATATTTTTAATCAAGCTATAGATTTTTCGGATCTTCTGTTTTCATGTATATAAAAAATATGCCGACAGACGTGTTGGTGCTCACTACAAAACGCAGCGTACTGTGGGAAAGATTTGGTAGATTCGGATTTATAAAATCCTTTACGGCGTTTGAAAGGTGTGGGTGTCAAGAACTACGCACTACAACTGGAACGCTTGAAGGCAGCAATCATACAGAAGCGGTAATTTTTAGCCAATTGGAGAGGAATTCTGTTCCATTAGGACAACGCCAGACCACACACTTCGATTGTGACGCGCAGGAGTTTGTATCGAAGATCATTATGCATCCACTTTATAATCCAGACCTGACCGCAAAAGAGGCTTGCGAAAATCGACTGTCTCACATTTTTGCTAATAGGGAAGCAAGCTTCTATGAGCAGGACATAATAGAGTTGGAATCTTGTTGGGAACAAGATCCGATGATTGTACGCAATTTTATAAAGATTTGAAAAAAAGGCGAAATTCGAACGACTTTTTGTTCCAACCTTATATATAGGTGACCAATGCATATAAAGCAAATCGTTCTAGCCATGTATTCCACCTATTTCTAATATTTTAATAGAAACTTGTTATGTAGACTTTTTATAACCAGTAATGTCCGTTTTATGTCCTCTAGATGTTACCGCTGCCATACACAAATAATTAAAAAGAAATTTAAATAAAACTAACAGAGTCACCCGCTTCTCTCGACTCGTATTTCAATTTCTATCGCCACTGATTTTGCCTAAGAAATGTGTAACAAGGAGAGAGAGGAGAAGGAAATTTTTCCTCATAATAAATCCACATTTCACTGTTGCCAAGTCAAACAAAACCAAATGCAATAATTGAAAAATAAATGCATTAATTTTATTATTTGCTTTCTTAAAATAATTGAAAAATATTTTGTTATAATCGGAAGAGACCGGAGTACTGTGTTCAACGGAAATGGCCAGCCGTAAAGCGATCCTAACTAAGTATACGGTGTATAATTTCAAAATTTAGATTCCAATGAAATATGGAAGTAGACTTCAATATTTTTGTCGCGTCATTTGTTTTTTTTTTGCGTGAGAAGCAAATGCATTATTTTTTAAATTTCATTTTAGACTTTATTTATTTAAAAGTATTTACGTTTAATAAGCTTGTTATGGCATAAGTTCCACATGAATAAAATAATCAATAATAATAATAATATACAACACTAATTTGAGTTTTCAGAACAATAATATACTAGAATTTCTGCAATTTTCGAAATCTACTTTGTACAAATAATGTCAAAATATTAATATTAAATATTAATGAAACACAAAATCACACAAGAAATGTTCAAGAATATTGAAACCAGTCTATTATATCTTCTATAAAGAATAATGCAGGCGTATTCATATAAAAATTATTTATCTTATCCCACAACGACATACTTAATTACTACGTTTTCCGATTTAACTAATACATTAAAGATATTAAATGCCGTCTCTGCTATTTATACCGTCTAGCAGTGGTGTAAACGGGTATATTAAAACGGTGCCAGTGTATGTAGCAGGCAGAAATAGAAGACACAGATATTTAAAAAATGTTGTCAACTCTTAAGCCGTTTTATTTTGTGGGCCTGCAGCACTCAGATTTTTGGTGGAACTTATTTTGGCCCTTTCAGCCACTGTGCGTTGCACACATAGTGACTAAGTTGATACACTTGTGTAAAGGATTAGAATAGATGCGGCAGTTAAATAAATTTTTCCTACAAAAAAAAAAAAAGTTTTAGTAAATTTTTTGTATGGCAGCTATAAAAAGTTTTTTAAAAAATTGTAGTTTTGTTGCATTTTTATTTTGTTTTTTTCTTCCTACAGATATAAAGTATAAACGTGCTTTGGTGTACTTTCTTGATATTTCTGGATATTGATACAAAAATAAGTGCTGCCATATAGTCACTATGAAATAAGAATGCAGAGATATACAAAGTTCTACAATTTGCAAAACATGAGAATCTCTCAAGAAATTTCACTTCTGCTATGGATATAACAATGGATAGATTCTTTGGCTGTTGGACCATAGTGTATCAGGGCGGCAAAAATATTACATTTTCAGATTGTAGTAGTGTACGCTAAAGTAGAGCCTGCAAAAGTATTCATACACAAATTGCAATTAATTTTGAAATAATGAACTAAAACTTTGCGTTCTTTTATTTATTATTGTTGTTGGTGCAAGGTCCTGATTACTGCCTTTGCTAAAAGAAAGTTTAGCATTTCGACTTAAAGGATGACTCGTCCGCTTCATTTGTTCTTGAACAGGAGAGTCCATCTAGCCACGCGTCTGTCTGTTTCAGCTGAAAATTTACTAATTTTTATTGCTTTCAAATGGAATAACCTCAAAAGAAACTGTTTGCGTTTTTGTATCATAAACCTTTTTCATTTTGCAGATATTAAAACAGCTTTAAATTCTGCTTTGAAAGACTGCTTCTGGTAAGAGAAATAAATTGTAGAAGGTTATCACCAACTGACGCAGAACTTTCAATAAGAAATGAATGAATAAGCTAATATTTTTGCCAAACACTTAAAACAAGTCTTACGACAAAACCATGCTTCAAATGGACTTGAGCTCAAGGAAATCAGTAACATTTCGATATATGTCATATGTGAAACCAATTTTATATCGAAATGTTACTGATTTCTTTGAGCTCAAGTCCATTTGAAGCATGGTTTGTCAAGAGATTTGTTTTAAGTGTTTGCCATTCAGTCATTTCTTATTGAAAACTGTTGGTGTTTTCAAGCCATTAATAGCCTTTGAACTACCCATAATTTGGCAGTCAAACAAAACAGCATGGATGACGCGACATTTGAAGACGCATTCGATAATGGATTGCGATGCAAAAATAAGCAAGCTGAGTAGGAAAATACTACTATTTCTGGACACCGCAACATCAAATCCTCGTTGTTAACTATTAAAAAATATTACAATTATTTATAATTTGTAAATTTACTATCAAAGCCTACTTGTTAAGCATATCTTGGCAAGTATTGAGACATTTTCGGCAAGTTAACCAGTTAACGTCATGCATACTCATCAGTTCACAAAAAAAGTTATGACTTAAGGTGCAGCCAGAAGTACGAGGTTTGCTACATATATTTTTAGCCTGAGCAACATAACATGTTGCCAGATGCAATCTGAACTCTCCATCAAAAACTCTGACATTTTTTAGGACTAACTTACTGTGAACACTTTGACGTACGAGCGCAATTTGGATTCATTACAGGCAACTGAAAAATTCATCTCGGCCAAAAAATGGAATTATACCGTGCGATGATTTATTGGATTGGATTTTCAAGACAAGATCAATCAACTTCAATCAACTTTTGGTTATGAAGCTCCATCCTTGGCCACTGTAAAACGAATTCAATCGTGGCTGCAGCCGAATCACCGACAAATTTCGTGAAGGTCGTTCAAAATCGGTCCTTGTGCCAGTAAACATCAATGCTGTGTGTGAACTGATAAAGCAAAATCGTCATGTCACATACTGTGAGATTGAGGCATTCCTGGGCATTAGTAAGACTAGCATACGTGTCGATTGGTGCAAGCAAATGTTAAAGAAATTCATGCAAGGTGCATCAAAAGCCATCTACTCAATCGTGACCGAAAACGATCATGCGTATGAGCCTGAAAAACAAACAGACGGACATGTCTATATCGAGTTGACTTTCTGTATGAGGACTTTACATTTTAATGGTTGAATCTAAACCTAAATGAAATCAAAATCAGCAATCCTAGCTGATTTAACAGCAACCACTAAATTTTTTGCATTTAAAAACCCAGTAAAAATAAAAACCAATTAATGTTGAATTTTGAAGAACTCGCGTATGACTTGTAGTTCAGAAAATGGATCCAATTGAAAATATTAAATATGTCTAAAAGACGCAGAAATAATCGTCATATAAATAGATGGCAGTTTTCAAGAGAAATAATTATTTATACAAAATTCATTTCTATGTGCCACAACACGTAGAGCTTCAAATGATTATTGCTGCAGAAAATAAAAAGTCTTAGTAGTAACTAGCAAGAAAATAGCTCAAAGTCTAAAGGATTGGGGCGTATGGGTGCATGCGAGTATAGACACACATGGCTACAATGACTTGCACCATGGAGATAATTGCAAATGCGTATACTTCGCGGCGACTCCAACGCTTTTTTAAAGGCAAATATTGTGACAATTCCTTTGTATTTATACACGAGAGTAGAAAGTCTGCTGCAGTAAAATGTGCATAATTTCCCACACTAAACCTTACATTTGTATGGGTGAAATATTTATATTTAGATTCGTATGACATATTCTATTGGAATTAGTATAAGATACAACAAAATGCAAAAAAAAATCATTCCATTAATAAGCAGAACGTAAAATTGTGCGAATTGCTTTCAATTCGACTAAGTCAGCTGCAAAGATTATGGAATTAGCCGTAGTAAGCGCAAGGCTTGCAACTCAAAGACGTCTAAAAGTCGAGAATAAAAATCTGCTCCGAATGCTATACGCATATAAAAAAGGCTTCTTTTCGCGAGGAAATACATGATGTAGTCTATTCAATCTTACACTCGACTTAATGATTGGCGTTCGATTGTCTTTTCCGTTGAAGAAACTTTTAATTTAGATGGCCCTGATGGATTTCAATACTATTTTCATGAAGGTGTATTGAAGTCATGGCATGTGGTGCGTTATATGGAACAATTGATTTGACTTTTGATTGAAATATTGTTGCAGTCCATATTTCCAAAATTACATGATTTTATAACAATTTCATGCATTTTTAAACAAGATAATGTTGAGGGCTGGCTTTCACTGAAAATATATGAAGGCGGCAAGCAGTACGAAGATAAGGAAATATTAATTACAACAATTAAGCTTGCTTGGAGCGAGTTTTCGATGTACTACATAGACTCACTGTATTATGCTATGAATAAATATGATAATATGAAGTTACGAATGGTTATCCGATCTAGACGTGGAGAGTCTAGGTTTGTCCGAAGTGAAAAGGCTACTTGGTGAGTGTGTACTCTTAAGTTAGCAGGATAGTAGTGATAAGGGGCGGGTTACTTACAAGTACATCCGTAATGTCACGTTTGTTGTGGATAGACCTGACTTTGGGTACAACCTCTGTCTTGGCTTTTTACTGGCTGGTCATGACTCTCTGAAAGTATTTCTGTATAATAGAGGCCTACTTGCCAGTTTTGCTTGCCGTTGTGGGTTTCATGAAGAGACAAGGAAACATGTCCTTTGTGAATGTCCAAACTACGAGATATGTCAGGGACCTCACAGCGTGGGGGTTATATGTCGTGATGATGGGTATAATGTTAGTAGAGTACTCTCCACGGCAGGTGGGGTTAGGGCAATAAGTTGTTTTGCGAGGATAGTCTTTAGGTGGCGTCGTATGACGGCAGACTAAGTGCACCTCTTGTACTAAACTCGTTTGTTTTTTGTGCTGTCCCATTTTTTTTGTTGGTCCAGGCGCCAGGAGCAAGGAGTCCTCGAGTTACATGGAACTCACTGCTAATATCTCGGGTACGAAGTCGTACCAGAGACTTGTTCTAGAATCACGTACGTTCTAGGGTTGGAGTCGTTGTCGACCCTAAACGTCTTTTATAGACTGTTGGGAGTATAGCTGGGAGAAGAGGTATGTATAGGCCTCGTTCCGCTGAGGCCAGTGAGGAAATAACGTTCCAATTGTGTAATTTTAGACAGTTTCACCTTGAAATTTTGTGGGTCAGCAACCTGAAACTTTTTGGAGATTCGAATTGCATGTGTAACTTGTGTTTGTTCTAGTTTACGAGGCCAGGGGCCCATGAAGTATACTTCATAGTTGCTTCGCCCTGGCCATTGGTGCGGCTCTTCGTGGAGGTACATAGTTACCCCCCCAAATGCGTGCAAAATTTCTTCGGGAGCTTGACGTGGAGTTGCTTTCACAACCGTGTGTTGGGACCCATAGACCAACTGAGGTTTTAGATAGCAATCGACTACACTTACAAAGGAGCGCAGCTAGACGTCCAAATAACGTGACTTCGGTTTGGTACCTGCAGAAGCAACACTGTGGCGTCGTTGATTGGCGCTTACCAATCATGTGCTTGGCATGGTAGGCAGGCGTCTATGGTAAACCTCTGGGACTTTCTTATAATCCTTCGAATATTAAACTTGAAGGACCATTAAATAAACAAGGATTTTGCATATCAAAATAACTGTTATTAAGCAAAGTTTAATGCAAATAGGGTGCGTCTAACCTATTGACCAGCAGTGTATAGTCTCCTAGTTGTTGTTATTCATAGCCAGACAGAAGTAAATGTTTTCGTGTTCCAAATTTGTGGTCTAGGCTAAGTAACAAGAACATCAAAGTTTGTTGCATAAAAAAAATCCGGAAATATGAAACAGATTTATACGGAGGTTGCTCGATTTAGTGCTCTGAGCTGAGCCTCTAGTAAACATTTTATAATGTTTAATATTAAATAATGTTTAACATAAAATAAACTAAATTCAAGCTATTAAATTAAGTGCTTCCTCTTCATGCCTACAAGCAGACAGACAGACAGACAGACTGACCAAGAATGTTTATAATTTATGCGGTTTTTTGTGTCTTGCCTCCTGCTGCGTTTGTCATGCGCTTGCACACACTTAATAAACACTTTTATTCGATTTGTACACATAATCTAAAGCAATCAAAGGGTAGGGGTTTGTACAGTTTTTTTTTTTTTTTTTTACACACTCTCCGACCTATAACAACAATAATAAATGTACTAATGGAAAAAAAAAAAAAAAATCACTGCCTACTTGCAGGCGTTGGCCCATGCTAAATCCTTCACTAATAATGCCTAAATAAGCGATTCATTTATTATTTAAATAAAACATAACAAATAAGTATTTTAAAACGTTTTATAACACTTTGCCGCACGCATGCACACACTAACAATAAAAACACACGCACACTACCACACACACATACATTTGCGGCGGCAAATATGCATAGCATACATTTAGGGATGGAGGACAAGCGAATGAATGCAAGACAAGGCAAGTGTGAGTGCGAGTGCGAGCAAACAACAAAAGCGTTTATTTGCATATAAAAGTGTTCATTATTATGTCAAATGAACAATAAATGCCATTTTCTTTTTGGCTTGAACAATTTTTGACGTTTTTTTTTTCGGTTATTTTTTTTTTTGCAAAACCATTGTTTTGCAAAATGGCACTGAGGCATGATGAGAAAAAATATAGCCAGGAAGCCAAACAGAATGCCAGGAAGAGGCAGCAAGCAGCCCTCAATAATGCCTTCTTGCACGCGTGTTTGACGCTGAGCTGACAATGATGTTCTGCTTGTTGTTGCTAAAAAACTTTTGCATACTTTATGAACTCAACGTCAAACTAAGAAAATATGATGAATTGTGTTGCTGAGACGCAGACGTATAGGCAGAGCAGAGGCTACCATAAAAAAATAACAACAAAATAACAAAAAAAAGAAATTAAACGCCTAAAATATACAAATCAGTTCAGTACATTTAAGTGAATACAGTAAAGTATGTCGTATTGCTACTACGTGAGCAAGTTTCAGTGCAGTTCACTGCGTTGGCGAAATCGGGTTTTGTAAACGTTTTATTGCCGCTTTAATGTCCTTTTTTTTTGCACTGACGACCTTAAAGAATGCAACAGTTGGAAATGCGAGTATCACTGGCAATTTTGATATACTACATAATTTTAGACTTTGGTACAACCAATTAGTGCAGCGGTTGCAACATGCGCTCACAACAAGTTTGAAGCTGCACGACCGCTATATGTTTCACGCTTATAACAAACAAATAGGCGTATTTTGCCTAACTAAAAATCGATGTTTTGTAGCGATATCTTTTATACTCTCCGAGTTCTTTTGAATATATTTTACTTTATGTTGTATATAATACCGCTGGACTGCTGTTACATACATTTATATAAATTTAGTATACTCTGCAGGTGCTGCAGTGCAGTGTATCAAATGGCAAACAGGACACAGAGTGAGAGATTGATTGTTTCAGCATATTTAAGAAGTCAAAAGTCAAGCCAACAGTAGCAGCAAACAGTTTATTAGTAACTTGATTTTAATCTTAAACGAACGAACAACTTTTTAGACTGTCAAAACTGTAAAAAAAAAAATATTAAGTTCAGTAAAATATTAAGTTCGGTATATAAGAAATATTTAGACACTTCTTTTTTTTTTTTTTTTTTGCATAAGGTTCAACATTAAGCTCTTTAATATTCTCCATACATAATTCGAGAAGAAAGTGAACGCAATCATAGTGGAAATATATGAAATATGAAGTTAAATCATAGGAAATCCAAGCACCTCGAAGATCTTAACACATTGAATACTTTCTCCAAACAGTTAAACCCTCAGACCTGTTAAAAGCTGAAAAGACCGACAAAAAAAAAATGGGTCAGTTAAGAGTTCAATTAAAAATCCATTATCTCCTGGGAGTGTACATCCAAGATGAAAAGTTCCATTGGGACAGTGACATCGAAAAAAACCGCAAAATCTCCGCTCGGTCGCTTGAAGAGTAAGTATTAAAAGAAGTATAAAACCTTGTCTGAGCGATAATAGACATACGACCAAGAGTTGACTTGGCGATTTTTCTTGATGTCCCTGTCACAATGGAAGTTTTCATCTCGAATGAGAAACCCATTAAAGCGCTAGCACTCGGCTTCTTTTTGAAGCCTACTGTTTGGCAAATGCGACGAAGTTGTTTATATACCAAAGACAAAACACGACGTAGTTTCCTATAGATCTTCAAGCACTTTGGTAATATTCTCCCAAATAGTCGTCGTCAAACGTTTATTTTCGCAAAGGCTTTTGCCAATTCTGGAGGAAACAAGGCTGATTCCGTGGCAACCATGGAACTCCAGTGCAATGTCATTGACTAATGAGAAGATTTCTAACGGCATTTGAAAAAAAAAAACACTACTCCTAGAACGAGTGTAGCTTGATGCCCTTCTCTATTACTTACTTACTTAAATAGCCGTCAACCGTCTACCGGTCATGGCCGCATCTAGGAAGCCAGCCTCCATAGTCTAGTGTGCGCTGGCGCCAGTCGTTTTAAATGCCAATTTACGGAGTGATCTCTCCATACCTGGTCATTCTATTGAGTACCTGGTCATTCTCTATTTCGGCGTCCTCCAATCAAGTTTGGGCCCCCCATGTAAACCATGCGTGCTGGAGCTCTTTCATACATTCGAATGAGGTGCCCAGTCCAGTGTAGCCGCTGGAATTTTTTGCGCTGCACTATGTCAACCTAATCGAATAGTTCGTACAGCACGTGGTTCCTGCGTAAAATCTTCCTTTTGAAGACTTCCAACGCTATCACATCCGACTCATTCACGGTCCATGCTTCTGCGCCATAAACGTCTTATAGATCATGATTTTTGTCTTTCGAGAGAGGGCTTTACTTCTCATTTGCTTGATCAACCCAAAAAAAGCATCTGTTTGCAAGCCTGATTCTTCGTCTGATCTCCAGGCTAACGATGTTGTGGCTGGTTATCTCGTATCCAAGATAGACGAAGTTTTCTACAATACTGAAATTGAAATTCTCCATCCTCACTGACCGTCGAAGACGCGTTGACGAAATCCGAGAAGACAACAAGTACTTCGTCTTGTCCTCATTCACCGCTAGACCCATGAGCTGAGACTGTTTTTCAATCTCTGAGCACGCCTTGCTGACTTGGCGTTCCTGCGTGCCAATGATATCGAAGTCATCGGCGTAAGCGAGCAGCATCACTTCCTTTTGGAAGATCGAGTCCGACATACTCTGTATGTACGGGAACTGGCGTGACATCGTCCTGCCTGAAACCTTTCTTGGAATCAAAGGGGTCGAAGAGATTTTTCCCCACCCTGACAACGCTTTGTGTGTTAGATAGCGTCGTCATGCAAAGACGGATAAACTTTGCTGGGATACCTAGTGCCCTTCTCAATTAGCTCAAATTAAAACTGCCCGTTTTACCAGTTTCTGAGGCAAGTTCTCTGAAATCACACCTATAACATACAAGAGTGTTCAGAGCGTATGAGCCCTTCACACTATGCAGGTTTTAGAGAAAGAATCTCTAGTAATAGCAGTAATAGCTTATGCTGACGGCACCGCATTTCTTGTGACTTCCAGGGGGGACATTAAACTGCCTAAGTACAGTTTAATGTCCTCGGCCTATGACGTCGCACTTTGCAGATTTGTTCTAAGGAAAGGGGAATTGTTATGATGCAAGGTTTAAAACCTCCAATTCCCTGTAGTTGAGAACTACTCGTGAAATTATATACGACAGGACCCTACAAGACTTGGTGACCCCACAAGAAGCGTAAACACCAATTTAAGTAAGTGCACATGCTGCTCTGAAGACAGACCCGCCTGAGGTTATAAAAAAAAAAGTTTTTACTGTATAACACCATACTCAAACTCATTGCAACAAACGATATACAGTTTTGGTTCATATATGGTAAGAAAATAGGTCCAGTAAAGCTTTCAAGGCATGACACTGTCTTCAATGCGCACTACCGCTTCAACCACAAAGCCATGCACGACGAGCTCAATGTGGACTTTATTACTCATAAGATTAACCACATAAGGACACTGTCTAATTACCCTAATATTCTGGTTATTACTCGCTTAGGTAATAGTTTCTGCATTAAAATCATAAACTGGCAGCATTTAAAAATATTAACTCAAATTCTTGACACATTCTTTATCTTCTTTATTTTATATAATCAGTTCAAAGTACAAAATACTCTTTGTGTAGGGTGTTGAATTAAAAAACGCTACACCTTATACCGATGCTGCGATGCCACGTTACCATCAAGGACTGCTTAAAGACTCCAAAACTCAAAAATTATTGAAGTTTCTTCAAGTTTAGTGTAATTAGGTTTAGTTAGGCTTCTGCACTTGATTTACGCGAAATAAAGTCGTCGTTATCTTCATCCTTGTTGTTGTTGTTGTTTTTGGTTCGTTGTTAGTGACGATGCTATGTCATGATGCGTACTTTTAGTAGCAGACAGCTTGCTGCCAACTTGCCTTTCAATTTGAGAAAGTAGTTGCTCTTTCTGCCGCCTTTATTGGCTATCATATTTCCACTCTTGAATGAATTTACTCTGTCCATCTGTCCGTTCAGTGTCGTTGCAAAAATTAGACTTCAGTCAAAGCCTTGGCTAAACAACAAACAAGTATAAATGAATATACCAAAGCGAATATTCTTAGCATCGTGTAATAGTCCATACTTATAAAACGCCTTAAAGTATGCAAAGGAAAAATTATATGCAAAATAAAAGCTTCGCAAGGCAGTCAGAGCGCGCACGCAGCCTTGACAACAAATGATGCTTTCGCTAGTAATTGGATCATCTATGTTTTTATTATATAAAATAAAACTAAAGACAGACCTACTCCTAATCAGTTTGATTAGTATTTGGAAGTTAGAAAAGATTATAAGCGATTTACCTGGCAAGGCTTAGTATGCAGAGTAATCATCTTACCTGTAAGAAGAAAACGTATAATTTGTTATATAATAGATAAAAAAATAAATAACATCAAGTTTTATTTAATGATTGTTAAGAGAAAAATAAAAATAAACCTTCAACAAAATTGTAATAAAAAATATTCAAGTATGGTTGCTCTAGTTTCTTAAAGTCTCAGAAATCACTTTACGCACTTACGAAGGACATACAAAAGGCTATGACTATACTAAAAACCTTCTTGGGCGATCAATTTGTAGCAGTTGGCATATTTCATCGAAACTTGTTTAAGATACAATATCTTAGCCGTTTCAAACAAAAGTAAAAAGGGTGCAGAATTTTATAGGTACTGCCCCTTAAAATTTATATGAACAGGAAAGGAAAGCTACTAAATATCCAAACTTGAATCCGCTATATTTTTTTGTCTCTAATTTCTTAAAGTGCATACGACAATTCGGACATTTCCATATCGACTCAACTTTTTGTAAAGGGGCAAAATTTTTAAGTGGTCTAATTTGGACATAAATGGCATATTTTATTTTTGATATAAAATAAACCAAATTGTGCCATAAAATAAATATGGGCATATAAAAAATACTGCACTGAAGTCCAAAAAGCCATAAATTTTACTCTAGCTTTTGGTACTAATATCCGAAACTCATCTCACAACAAAAACATTTTAAGAGTCACAGGATACATAGTTTTCCCAATACAAATCATCCAGACAGAACGGGTCATGGGGCTCCACTCAAAAAGCTATGACCATATGCAAGATACTACGTTTCATATGCCAGTGCTAACCTTTCATTTTGGAGTTGGGAGACGGTTTAGAACATTTTCTTTGAGAACCTTGGTCCACTAAAGCTATTAATGTAAAATGTTCACCAGCATGTTCTATGAATACCAAGACGAGTGAATAAAATAAACCTTCTCAATGTTCATTGTTTAATAGGACTGACTGGTGTTAACTCGTGATGAGGAATGATATTCATCGGATGGAGTCGCATTAATCGTATGGGATTGTAGAGTCTGCGAATTCTTAGACTGTGAGGCCTTGTCTTGAAATTTAGGTTAAAATCGGGTTCATGAAGCATTGTGTGGTACGGCTTTTTGTACAGAGCACAAGAGAAGGTGGCAGGCAATTAAAAAATATAATATTTTTAGGCACTAATTCTTTTCTAGATTTTATTGCCATTGCTTTAAACTTCGGGAACAATTTGAGTGCATGTGCCCCTTTGCGTAGTCTGCAGCGAGAAGATGTCACCTCTGTTTTTTTAAGTTTGGTGTCTGCAGTTTGAACTATTCAACGAACTCAATTTCATCTGTAAGGAACTCGTCTAATTAGGTCCTAGTGGGTAGGTTTAACTAACCAGGGAATGATTGTTCTCATAGGAAACTGTTTCTTCGGGCAGTTTTGTAGAGCACAGATACACCATTATTGTTTCATAGTTCCTTGTATCAACGTCATGAGAATTGAGCGTTACTAAAGAATCCATGAAAGTGGCTTGGACCTTCGAAATTGAAGAACCACTTTCACTCTTTGCTTGGTGAACACCAAAGTGGGCCTCAATGAGAATTCTCTTATTTTCAAATTGGAATTTGAACGTTTCCCAAGCGGCAGCAAAATTCTATGCAAAAAGAGAACATCGCCAGCTATAACTCGAGTCTTGTTTCTTAAGTGATATAGTCATATATGGCTGTGAATAAATCCCGAAAAGCGAGCCATATCTCATATGTGCCGTGGAAGAGCTCAAAGTTACAAGCACCAACCTTTATTCCACTTAGGAAGGTAATCTCACCCGTTGGTGTTGCCCCGTTGGTGTTATTTGAGAAATTCTACACAGCGTGCTGTAGTGAGTGCGGGATCACTTGAGAGTACAAGCCATTTCATCAAGCCACTAAGCACCTTGAAGAAACCCTTAGTCAAAATACTGCTAAAGTTATGTAACCCATCTAGCCCCAATATTAGATACTAATTTCTCCCATTGAAAGGCTAACAAGGCAAAGAAAGAGTTTATTAAATCAACAGTTCTAACCGATTTGTATCAAAACGGCCGATTTGTACGAACGACTCAGAAAACTGTGAACATTTTTCAGAATCAATCTAGAATGGTAAGGAATTTTGTATTGAAGTTTTTCTCGAGAAGGTGTTTGACAAGGTATCAGACAGGCACTTTTATGTAAACGTCAAAGATAGATAATTGCAGAAATACGCCAAGGAAGCGTTTTATGTGTACTTTTTACTCACGATATACATAGCACAATCGTACGAGCCCTCTTCCATGATTGCAACTTTTGCAATGCTGACACTTGTACTCGAAAAAAGCTGATGGCTTTATTTGATTCCCAGATAAACACGGAGATTCTAAGAAAGGGAGATTGACACAAACATGAACTACAGAAGGTATACTTTGTTCGGTATAAAGTATATACATATATTCTTTAACAGCATCAAAAGTCGAGTAAATATAGCATGCCCATCTGTCTGATTATTTGTATGTACATAGAGTACTTGGAGACTATACCAGATATGACCTTCAAGTTTGGAAACATAGATTTTTCTGTTCCTTCTTCAGATCAACATTAATTGACATGCTATCCGAATTTTGTGTATATTGAGTTAATCCTGATAAAATATTCGATTAGGATCCTAATCGGATCTACAAAAAGTTAAGACAACATAGACAAGTCCGCCAGTCTGGCTATGAAGTTAGAGCCATCTGAAAAAGATAAAGCCTTCAAGTAAATATAATATCTAAATGTTTCCTATATCTTCTATTCGATTTTCAGATAGTTAGTATTTATTTGACGTACCAATTCCCTTCTAAGGTATAGTATCCATAAAAATTAGCACTCCTTTCTGAGTTTTTGAACGAAAAAAACCTTTTTTTTTCTAATGAAATATGCTACATTGGTTCATTTCAGGCCACTTGAAGTGGTACCATCCATACAAAGCAATCCTATTTTATGTGGTTTGGTAAGAAACAACTTTTGTTCTTGTTTAATTTAGCTAGCAACAAAATTCTTGTATCTAATACCAATAAAATATCACAATCGGACAAACAAATGAAATTTTATCCCCTTTTAATTTTTTGCATGAAAAACTTTTTTTTTGTGAATATTTGAATAAATCTATATATATTTTGTATCTTCTTATAGGAAATCATGCATGTTTATTATGGATTTTGAACTGATTCGTTGACTTCATTTTTTTTTTTATCTTCAGATTTTTGTTCTTTTAGCAAGTTTTTGTGTAAACTACAGCAAGCACCTACCACCTTGAAAAAAAGTTTACACAACTGCGCTCAGAAATTAACTCTTTTAAACACCTGCAACTAATTAACCTACAACATTTATGCACTTTGCAGAGAGAGTACAAAAAAATGAATGTTTGTAAAAGTCAATAAAAAACTTTATTCATAGCCAATGTAGAATGAAGACTTAACTGAAATCATGTCAATCAAAAATATGTCTGCAATATTTTTCTTATTGCATTGAAAATACTTTAAAATATTTATAAAATTTTTATTAATTAATTAATTGAATTTAATTTAATTTTATCTAAGAAAAATAAATTACTAATCGTTTGCTTACATATAAAACCATCTTCAACAGTTGTTGCACATTATTTTTGACATTATATGCATCTACCAATCAATTAGGATGTTCCAAATAATCACACAGTTCAGGCCGTACAAACCATTAAATCTGTCAAAATCAGATACACTGACTCATTCCTATGCAACTCCATCTACCATACTCGTATATCAACAGTTTTCCGCTTGTCAACACACACAAAATCTGCACACAAATGGCATTTGCGGTCGTCGTCGTCGTCGTCAACGTCGTCTTCATGAAATCGTCTCAGTTGGTCTCGCATCATTGACAAATAAGACACATTGAAGCAACAAATTTGTCATGTAAATGTCTTCGTTTCAAACCATCCATCGTTAGTTTCAATGACGGCGGCCTACTGACATTAACAACTCGATTGGCATTACACAAAAAGGCAAGAAAAAAGAACCAAATAATAAATACATAAATAAAAAAAAAAAATAAGGGAAATCAAAAAAACAAGAAGCTGCAACAGTGTGTGCTCGCCTTTGAAATACCCTATAACCCTTGGAACCATACATACATATATTTGAAGGTCTGAACTACAAGAAAAACTAAATTATTCATAAAAAAAAAAGAACTCTGAAAAAAGGCTTTTATGGCTACCTTCCCCTTAAAGAAGGGCACGTTCATTGACCATTAGTTATTTAAAAAAGGAACTAGGAAAGACTAAATATGTTGAGTCCAACATTTATAGTCTCCAAATTGCAGATAGACGAACATGTCTATATTAACTGACTTTTTGTAGGAGAATATGAGGGGCATTATTTGTACAAGCGCTATTTCTAAAAATGGATATTTCAAGGGAAGCCTTTCGTTGGATTATTTTTCACAACTTTCGACGTTGACTATCTTCACAAGAGTGTGTCGATGAGCACAGTTCTATATATGGCGATGAAGCACCATCAAAAATCACTGAACATCGCTGCTATGGTGAATTCAATCGTGGTCGTATCTCGTTCAGCGACGAATTCCGTGAAGGTCACCCAATATCGGTTGTTGTGCCACAAAACATCGAAGCTGTAAATGAACTTACTTACTTAAATGACCGTCAACCCGGTCGTCCACTAATCAAGTTTTGGCCCCCCATGTAAACCATGCGTGTTGGAGCTCTTTCGTCCATTCGAATGAGGTGCCCAGCCCAGTGCAGCCGCTGGAAGTTTATGCGCTGGACTATGTCAACCTCATCGACTCTAATAGTACGGAAAAACCTGCGAAGAATCTTTCTCTCGAAAACTTTCAACGCTGTCTCATCCGAGTTTATCACGGTCCATGTCTCTGCGCCATACAAAAGGACCGGAAGTATCAGCGTCTTATAGATCTTTATTTTCGTCTGTCGAGAGAGGGCTTTACTTCTCCTTTGCTTGCGCAGCCCAAAAAAGCATCTATTTGCAAAAGTGATTCTTCGCCTGA
This sequence comes from Leucophenga maculata, assembly GCA_035044805.1. Classification (NCBI taxonomy): domain Eukaryota; kingdom Metazoa; phylum Arthropoda; class Insecta; order Diptera; family Drosophilidae; genus Leucophenga; species Leucophenga maculata. The sequence continues at coordinate 659,345 of JAWNNP010002011.1, forward strand.
TCTCCAGGCTGACGTTGCAGTTGCTGGTTTTCTCGGATCCAAGATAAACGAAGTTTTCTACAAAATTGAATTTGAAATTCTCCATCATCACTGATTGCACAAGACGCAATGACGGAGTGCGAGAAGACACCAAGTACTACGTCTTATCCTCATTCACCGCTAGACCCATGAGCCGAGACTGTTTTTCAATCTCTGAGCACGCCTTGCTGACTTGGCGTTCCTGCGTGCCAATGATATCGAAGTCATCGGCGTGAGCGAGGAGCATCAATTCCTTTTGGAAGATCGAGCCTGACATACTCTGTATGTACGGGCACTGGCGAAAGATGTATTCCATCAGAAGATTAAAAAAATCGCACGACAGAGCATCGCCTTGCCTAAAACCTCTCTTGGTGTCAAAGAGGAGAAAAAGGGTTTTCCCCACCCTGTCAAGGCTTTGTGTGTTAGATAGCGTCGTCATGCAAAGACGGACAATCTTCGAAAAACTTCAATCGTATCGGCGTGTCGAAAGCAGCTTTATAGTCGACAAATAGGTGTTGTGTGTCCTTGTTAAACTCTCGGGTCTTTTCCAGGATTTGGCGCAATGTGAATATTTGGTCACTGGTCGAACTTTTTGGTCTGAGGGCACACTGATATCGTCCTATCATTGAATCCGTATAGGGATTCAGCCAATTACACTATGCGCGCAAAAAAAACTTATATCCGATGAACAGCAGACTTATTCCGCGGTAGTTGGTGCAAACAGCGGGATCTCCTTTCTTAAAGATAGGACAGAGAACACTGAGATTCCAATCATTGGGTATGCGTTCATCGAACCATATCTTGTATAAAAATTGGTGTATACTCCTAACCAAATCTTCGCCACCGGTTTTAAATAACTCAGCTGGCAGCTCACCAGAGCCTGCCGCATTGTTATTTTTCAGCTTTTTAATAACTGAATTGAACTCGTTATAGCCTGGTGGTTCCGGTGTCATTTCTCTATCGGCGGTATTGTGCGCCACATCACCTCCGAGTAGGTTGGAGAAATAACTCTTCCATAATCTCAGTGATTCCTGTTCATCCGTTACCAGATTTCCATTGTCATCCTTACAGAAAGTTACTCCGTGTTTAAAACCTTCAGTCAGACGCTTGAGCTTTTGATAGAATTTTCGAGCTTCATTTCTGTCACATAATATCTCAACATCCTCAAACTACCAACTTTCTTGGTCGTTTTTTTTTTGCGTCTGAAAAGGCGTTTCTCCTCGCTCCGTTTCTCACATATCGCTCTTTAACAGCTAACTGCACACTTCCTCGTCCTAAAGTCTTTCCTATTTGAACATTGTTGCCAGGTAGCGGTGACAGGCGTTCAACCGAGGACACGACCTGTTCGTGCTAGAATATCACAACGCAATGTTTTGAGCTCAATTCTTTATTCTCTGTTTGCGGCAAACTCCAGAAGTTCCATTATGGCATGGGATTGTATGGCAATTAAAATTTTCAAAAATTTTTAATATATTTCGTATGATTTAGGTTAGGTGTCGGTGGGTGATGGTGTATGATCTATGATAGGAGTTTCTCTAAGAGGTGTGTCTCGGGATGATGAGCTAATATCTCAAACAATGACACACATCAAAGGTATAGCAGTCACAAAATAAATATTATGTACCCCAAATTAAAGCGTTGCAAATATTGTAAGTAAATTATAAAACCATTAACACTTTATGTGAAGAGTATTAAAGAAATTACAAATACTAAATCTCAATTATTCGCCTCATGTCTAACAATTATCACAGAAACCAAACAATTAATAAGTAAGCAAAAGTGAAGAAAATAACTTTTATTTAAATTTTCTTAAAACGAGAAAACAAGAAAGTATGATGTTCATATTTTTGTGTGCAACCACAAAGTGTTGAGACAAAAATGACTACGACGAAACGAAGGAATGCTATTCAATCACAAAATAAAACGAAAACAATTGTCTTTTATTTAAAGTTATTGTTAAACCAGCGAGCTGACCAAAATTAAATTAAATTCAAATGTTAAATTTTATTCAACATTTATTTGTTGTAATATATAAAAGACTGTCTGACATATTAGGAAAATTTTATGATATAAATAAATATGCCATTTTATGTGTCTTTAATTTTTTCTTCATTGAGGTTTAGTATTCGTTTAATATACGAAGACATTTTTCAAACAGAAAAACCAAATAGAAAATACATTCGAGAGAGTTTTTATTAATTTTAATAGCTAAGCTGATAATGTTGTTTCGGTTCAGCTAATAGTGGTCATTAGAACTGTGAACGAGGATATTCAAATGCTTTTATTTTATATTATATATTATTGGAAAATCCACTTTGTGGCTCAGTTTAGTCACTCAGTGCGGTCTAAGATTGTTCTTAGCTTTTCTCGGTGGGGAATGAAGTAAAGTGGTTGGCTTTTTTTTTTTTTTGTCCAGAGTGACCCATATACTAATAATGGCCACCTATTCAGTACAACAAAAAAATTACCATAAAGCGAAGAAAATTCTGTGAGTATACGAAAGTATTTTGCTTTTAAAAAATTATGAGATTATATGGTTTAAAAATAATGGCCTCAAAAATTATTTTACCTTTTTTTTTATATTGAAATGACGTATTACGATCCACAAATAAATCTGCCTAAATGTGCAATGTTTCAACTGCTGGAAAAATCATTCAGTGAGATGAAAATCCTGAATAGGTATTCAAGAGAAAAAAAGGAATTCCGCTAAGGAAAAGCTTTCTTTGAAAATTTCCATAACCAAATAGCCATCCAATACCACTTTTCCTGTGGGTACTATGAACATAATAAATAAATAAATATTGTATCCTCAATAGTCCCTGAAGGCATGAAAAATGTCGTAGCCCAACACAATCGTTGCGAACTGTTTAGCTTCATCTGAGGAGAAATCTGCAGCTATGGATGTAGAAACTATGATTGAACGTTCTTTGTTTGCAGTAAAATATAGTCCACGCGCATCACAGGCACTAAGGCCTAGTCGTCTTACTGCTATTGCTCCCTCAAAATCGGTTTTTATTTCGCGCCATTCTTTAGCAAACACAAAAGATGACCTTAAAACCTTTAAAAATTCGAAATTCAATTTAAGCTATTTTTGGACTGCTAGCAAAAATCAATGAAACCTTGGCTTCTAATGCTGCGTTCTTACTTAAAGAACGCATATATTCTGTTCAAGTTCGAGTGAGAATATCAGCCACTCATCTAGTTTTAGGTAGCAATCCGCAGAGAAGCATATAGGTAACTATTTTATACCCAATTTAGACAGCGGCTCAATATATTTCACTCAAGATGCTATTTGTATCATTTGCCGGTGGTGTAAGCTTTCTTCTATGCCTCAAGGTGCGAGTATGAAGCAGCAGACTTCAAGAATATCTGCACATTTTAAGGTGTGAGCGAAAAGTTGGAAATATTAAACTAAACCACGATAAGAGTGTCATCGTTTACTTCACCCTGAGGAGCGGAATACCTCCTGGTGGACCAAGCCAACTGCTGAAATAAATGTGGTTCCTTCTGGACAGCAGGTTGACTCTCAAGAAGCACATTACTTTGAACGTTCTAAATTAGAAACGCTCTGCTGGCTACTTAGTGAAAAAAGTTAAATTTTAATGCAAAACCCTTGACCCAAAGACTCTTGGGTCAAGACATGCTTTAACATTCATAGCTAAACTCAATATGTATGCAAAGTAATAACTCTTTTGCTGCCTTTTGGGTGGGATTAGTTTACAAGTCGTGTTTTTAGGCCTTGTACCGAAGCCTATTGGTACAAGAGCCTATTGCTTTTGTGCAAATGTATGTAACAGGTAGAAATAATGGTCGGAGACCCCCCAAAGTTACCCCCATTATGGTCAGAAGTGATAGAGGAGTCGATATATACATGTCCGTCTGTCCGTCCGTCCGTCTGTATGAACGAAAGGATCTCAGAAACGGTAATAGATAGAGACTTCGTGTTTTTTTTTTCATTCGCACTAGGACTGCTCCGGAATTTTACAAGTTTATTTTAAAATTTTGACCCTACCAACAACATCAACAAGTAATTTCCTTACTTGTTTAAATTGCTCCAATTGAATAAAACAACAAATAGTGGAGTTGTCTATTGAACACAATGAACACAAGATACGACAAAGTTGTTCTACTTCGCCGGTGAGAATATATTTGAAACAATTCAATTGGAATGTTTTAACCCACCCTGGTTGCCTTCCGCCAGGAGACGGAAGTCAGGCTCAACTTGAACATAGAGATAATACGAACTGAAGACTCAGCGGTGGCTTATGCACTTTTCCGCAATGAAGTGTTTTCGGCTGCCCCCAAAAAAAAACTTCACAGATTCACCAAGGCACTGTTCTACATCTCCAAATCAAGAAAAGACTCAGAAGACAGTAAGTTCGCACGCGCAATTGTAACAGATGAAAGTTAGGTCAAATCATGCCGAAAGCCTGCTTCAAGGTTTGCCTTGGATTAAGTGGTTAGTGTTGAACAAGGTTATGCCATCTCAGATAGCCGTACAAAAGGTACTGGATAATTCCATCACTCTTGAGAAGATCTAGTGACAAATCAAAGTGCTAAAGAATCAAAAAGCTACAGGTTTAAAATATTTCTTTTCAACGCAGCATTTAGAGTATTCAACACCTCTTTTCAATTTAGCTTCAGGAAGGCACATTCAGACACACATTCAGTTGATTGAGGTGGTAAAAATTATCCTAGATATATTCCAGGCAAACTAATACACAGTGGCGGTACCTCTTGAGAGAATACAATGCATATATGTACAATGCCATCGACATGTTCCAGTTTACCCCTACAAGTTTAAAAAATGGTAGAAATATTGATTTAATCCACAGGCATGAGGAATGTACTGCGGCCATCCGCCTGAGCCAGCTCCTATAAATATGTAGAAATTTATATAAACAAGCTCTACACTTTTGAAGCGCACATTGATGCAATCATGGAATCCCTTTACACCAGGACTAACAAATTAAACCGGCATCTCAGCGCTAGAAACTAATTGGATAAACTTAGATAAGATACGAGTTCTAACTGGAGCGCACTGGTACTTGCACACAGCCAATCGAGAGAAGGAACTTAAAACGGGTACATCACTAACAAGCAGCCAGGTGACTATCTAGAAAAACTAATTGACGCCTCTTTGAACATAAAAGGAAAGCATAAGTTAGAATGAAAAAACGCCTACAAAGGATTCTTTATAGGGACGAACTCATCCTCTACCTCTGCAGTCAGCATTTTAGTTCTCAAAACTTAACTAAATAAGCTTAGCTGTTCAGAACAAACTCTAAACAAAATAACTTTTAATTTTTATAACAATTTTCTGTTAATAAATTCGAATTAATCTGCTACTTTGCCAACCGAGAGTTTGACAAACTTTCTGATAAACTGCACACAGTTTCGCTTTGAAGTGTATTAAATGCGACAACCAGGCAATATGCTGATTGACAAAAAATTTACTCAGAAGTGTGTTTATATGTTATCAAACACAAAAAAAAAAATAAAAAAAAAACAAAATAAATAAAAGTGCGAGAGTAAAGAAAAGAAAAAATATATCGCCGAAGGGTAAAAAGCATGAAAATATTGCAAGTAAGTATATAACTAGACCACATGTTCAATTGCCACGAGTGTTTTGGCTGAAGCGATATCCAGCACAACACACGCCTACAATGTGTAGGAGGAGCGTTGTGAGCGTTGGGAGGACATCAACCGCCGATAGACATTGCAGGCATTTCAGCAATGCTAGGCGGCAAGTGCAAAAACCCAGAAAAGTCAGAGCGCAAAGTATGAAAAAATAAAAGTCAGTGAAATTCCATTTGACATTTTCAACATTCTAAGGAATTTTCTCCTTACAGCTTTTATTATTCTATTTTCTTTTTTTTTTTTACAATGTTGTTCATGTTTTTACGCCAGTCTCGTCGTCAACGTCTTTCCTCTAGTACTTGTTAATGTCCTTCGTAGTCCTTCGTAGACATTCTGGTTGTTGTATGTGATTTGCTTTTTTGTCACATTAAATCTTGTTTATTGTGCTTAAGAACTTTATTTCCGCTCGATTAAATTGCAGTAGTGACAAAGAAACATTTTTTGTTGCATGCCAATTTTTTTTCTCTTTATTTGTATTTTCTTTTTTTTTTTTTTTAGACGTATTCTTCGTTTTCACTCACTTTTACAGATTTTCTTATCCTACGAAAAATTGTTCATTTTGTTGAAATTTTTCCATGAATATTTTTTTAATGGACGAATATAATTATTCCATATGCTTAGACAGCGCTTAAGCTGGGCGCACATTTTTGAATGATTTTAAATATGTTTAACTGTTATGCTTAAATATAGGTGCGTGGGTCGTCTGGAGAGGACCTTAAGGCTAGATAAGCATATAAAGAGTTCTTGAGAAATTTTTTTTTTTTTAAATTTAATATTATTAGCTCGACTAAAAACATTAAAAAAAAAAAAGTTTGTAATTTTTCGTGGTTGGAATCAGTTAATTATGAAAGGGAACATAATCTGAAGATTAGAAATGAGGCGATGCATAGTCATGACCGTTTGATTTCAGCGTTTAATCGATTTAAAAATATTCAAAATCACTCCATGAGCATTCCAAAGAACAGATCCCATAACCTTTCCAAACGATGGACATATCTTTGGCTACTTCGGAGCACTCTGCCTGTGTCTTGCGTTATTTTTTGATATTGCGTTAAAATTTATTCAAACACAGTTCAAAAATATTAATTTTTTAGTGTCCCGTCCGCCTTTGACTTTATTATAGTCGATCGGATTGACCGCAGACCCACAGACCCACCTACTATTCCTAGCAAAACACAATTTAAGCCACAAAGAAAACTTTTTCAACCAACTGGCTACTCAGTTGAGGCTTTCCAGACTGAGTTAAATAGAAAAATAAATCTCAACATCAATATAAACAGCTCAGAGGAAATTGATGATGATTATTTCCGGACAGTTCAACAATCTCCAATAATTGCTGCACTTTTACGTCTAAAAAGAAGAGTTAGTGAAGAGTATATCAGAACGGATAACAAACGTATTCACCAAATCTATAAAAGATTGGCTAATCGTCTTCAGAAAGCTCTCGCTAGCAACAGAGAAGCTCAAATTGACAATATTTTGGCCTGTGCTGGTCCTGATGAATCGTCCAGCTACTCTCTCAGGAAGCTTATGAGTCGTTTTAAGAAACAGTTTATACCGGAAGCTCCAATCAAGCAATCTGCAGAAGACTGGTGCTATTTCTGTCAGAAGAAGGCAAATTTGGATCATTTGTTGAGTATTGGTTCAAGCACAGCTGGAGTCACCTTACCAAATACCCCATGCCGAAAAATCCTGTCACCCTGTAGAAGGAAAGGCAGCAAATTAGAAAGATGAAACAGACATAGCACTGTTATATAGTCTCTTTAACATCATCCTAAGACTGGGATATTTTCCAAGTGGGTGAAAATCCGCGCTCATTACTATGATCCCAGTACAGTATACCGAAGTTAACTCAAACAGGCCAATAAGTCTCCCTTCCGCCCTATGTAAGACGGATTCTGCAACTACAAAGCTTTACCCAGAGAATCTCAACTCCGGAAAAACATCACCGTATTGTCAACTTCGTTTCTGAAACAATGGAACACAAGGCATGTTCTGTCGCTGCGTTCATGGTCTTCTAAGCAAACTACAGAGCCTTTTTACCCTTCAGCTGTTCGAGATCATAAGCTGCTTCTTAAGGGAAAGGACATTCAATGTTGTTGTTGATGGTAAAACAACGAAAAAGGATGGGCATCTTCGCGGTAGTATACCAGTGCAGCGTTTTATGCCGAACATTGTACACATTGTATACAGAGACATGCCTACAGCTAGCTCAATTACAGCAGTTGATGAAGACGACATGCTTATTCGCTACATATGCAGACGATACTGCTGTGCTGGCAAGTAGCACTGATATAGGTATTGCAACTGAAGCATTACGGAAATACATGCGGAGTTGTGCGCAAAAAATGTTACAAATGTTAAAAGAAGTTCTTGCCCTGGAGTAAGGTTGCTAGGTTCTATCTTGAAGCATGTACGTGCACACAATTATCTCGGCGTCATACTCTATAGGAGGTTCACCTGACGCAAATTCGAGTCGCCTAAAGCAAACCACTAAGAACGATGTGCAATGCTCCATTCTACATACGCACCAAGTACATCGAAAGGAATCTAGGACTCCCTAAAGTTGAGTAAAATAATATCAATGCAATTCAAATTAACATTAAGTTTCATTCATAAAAATTGCTATTGTATAAATTGTACGATAAAATGTTCCAGATACATATCTTAAAGGTCGCTCTAGCACACTTGCTAAGAGTAAACAATATCCATCATGAGTGTTGCCGAGCTAAGAGCAATTCTGAAGAGTATCTAAGCTGCAGCGAAGCTAATGCATTTTATTGATTTGATTTTTTTTTTTTTCTTTTAAATGGAAAAGTTATATCACTGCAATATATTCGTCGATTTCGTCCTTGACTTTCTAATATAAATACAAATGCTAAATTAAAAAAAAAAGTAAATTTCTGCTGTCAAATTAATTTTCACTGTCACTAAAAGTCAAGTTCAATGTTGACATTCGAATATAACAGATATTTTTGGAAATTTCAAATAAATTTTTAATAGTTGTTAATGCAATGACAAGCTTAATTTCGAAAGAGCAAAGTATTAGGCCTTCAGCAGGAAGAAACGTAAGAACGAAATAATGGACGGTAGTCGCAGCTAATTGTTGCATTTACATGATGGATAATTGATTTGAAAGAGATATATAAAAGGCATCAGAAGAAAAATATGCATTGAAAAAGTGAGCATGGACACGCTCCAATTGAAGAAAAAAAATCATCATATACCAGCAGCAACTAATTGAACCAAAAAGTTATCAGAACAAATAGATTTCACTGATTTCTCCAGAAACTGTTCATATGATCAGCTATCAAATTATCTAAAAAGACCTACAAAAAAAAAATTGCCCACGTTAAAAACCTGAATGGAGTCTACTGTCGCTCAGACAAGGACAAAACTGAAGACCTTGGATGGGTCTTTAATTCTTTTAATAATTGCGCTACAATTGACAAAACGTTTTTTCGATGTTCCCGTAGCCATTTTGAAAGAACAATGCCAGGTGATTCAAAGGTTTAAGACAACAAAGTCAAAAGGCTATAATGGTATAGATGGGAAAGTTCTTAAAACGAATCTACTCATCTGCATTGTGCTTCTTAAAAAATATTTTTAATAGATGCCTGAAGCTTGGCGATTTTCTACCCAGTGCAAACGCGACGAAGTTATTCTATTATCAAAGTCAGAGCACCTTATAGCTTCATATGGACCTATAAGCCTTTTTGCCAATATTCTCCTAAATATTCGAAAGTTTATTTTTGCAAAGACTTGCATTTAATGAATATTGTCTTCTTATTACCAACGAAGCCATACAATGTCCACTTTATTACTGAAGAGATTAATCGCATAAGCGCTGCATACCTAAGAACACTGTCTGAATACTCTACTCTGGGCATGTCTCTTCGATAATAGTTCCTCCACCAAAAGATTAAACCTAGAAACCTTAATTTTTCATGCAAAAACTCAGAATGGAAGGGTTCTGAGAACTACCTCTTGAAATATGTTTGTACGTTCATTAAATACTAATTCTCTGAGAAAGGAATATACTCAACAAGTTCATATAGTTCATACAGACAGCCAGACAAAAGGACATGACTATATTAACTCGATTTTTTATAGAAGGCTAAATCATTTAATAGAACGATGTAGACCTGTATGAATATTTTTTCGGATTGGCGATGAATTCAAAACGAAAACCAAATTGTTTTCATATAAAAATCAATGGGCAAGCCTTGCAGTGGTCCGATCAGTGGAACCCTGGATTTACATTTGCACATATACTCTTTCAGAATTTCTAACCAAAGATTTGGTTCCTATCCAATTAAAACTGGATGTCGGCGGTATCGGCGGCACAAAGTGGTGATCGCGACTGGATACTTTTCAGGCGAGCAAATCAAACCTCCAACCAGGGATATAGAGAAATTGGTTCAACACTGCAAAACATGGACACAGAAAATACTTCTACCAGGCCTCTTGCAATGCTCTTATGTCAAATTTTATTTGCAACTGGAGCGTATCAGATGAACCTTCTTTGTCGGATCATAGGACTGGACATTGCAGGGGCCTCTAGCTTCAATAAAATCTGCCAAACAGGAAACTGGCCAGTGACATCTACACGTTTTATTCCAACCTTACAAGTCCCGTGGTTTCTTTTTAGGCCCTGTACCGAAGGTACAAGAGCCTATTGGTTTTGTGCAAATGTATATAACAGGTAGAAATAATGGTCGGAGACCCCCCAAAGTTACCCTCATTATGGTCAGGGGTGATACAGGAGTCGATATAGCCATGTCCGTCTGTATGTCTGTCCGTCCGTCCGTCCGTATGAACGAAAGGATCTCAGAAACGGTAATAGATAGAGACTTCGTGTTTTTTGCATTCGACTAGGACTGCTCCGGAATTTTACAAGTTTATTTTAAAATTTTGCCCCTCTCCCCTTTTCTCCATAAAATCACCCCCAAGGAAAAAAACTTCTTCGCCACAAAAAAAATGGAGTATGCTAGTATAAAAATAATGTTTCTCTAAGTCAAAATCCAAAAAGTTCATCAAAATCGGATAATAAATGTCGATTTTATAAGCAATTGAATTTGAACGACCCCCCTTTTCTTTTCATTCATATTCGCGCAGTGAGAAGTGGTCATGTGTTTGGTCATAAGCTCGGGAAACATTTAATGTGTGCTGAAAATGTTTAGAAATAGCCTGGTATACATACTTCATTCAAGTTTAAAACTTTAGAGAAAAAGATGGATAATCACTTTAGGACCGAATACTTGATGGATGAACCAGTTCATAGAAACCAACATGCGTATAGGTCTGGCAGATCCACTGCAAGTGGTCCGACATTTAAGCATTTATGTGTATTGAGAACATATCTCACAAGGAATTTGAAAGGGCAAAATAAATAAAAATACTTCTTTTTTCAGTTGGCTAGTGCAACTACCAGACTCAAGAACAGTCGTGACTAGTCTAGTCTAATGCTCAACTAAAACTACAATTGTTCCATTTTCTTGGATATACAAGCTCAAATTACTCAAGCATATATACGGTTGAATGGCACGTTGTCAGAATTCTCTAAGAAGATCAAATACCGGAGACTTATCTTTAACCAAAGTACCGCAAGGAAAATCTACATAGAACATATACTGAAGAAAACCACTGTAACTATGATGTTTCGCAGAGTCATTGCTGGGAAAAATTGGGGGTGTACCGCTTAAATAATGAAATGGATGTATCTCACCCTGGCAGACCTATAGTAACATACCGCGCCATTGTCTGGACAGATAGGGATAAATTAGTAGTACCCAGCAAATAACTGAACAGAGGTAAGCTTCTATAACTATAATAGGAACAATACGAAGTGGTCCTAGTACAGCATTAGAAGTGCTTTAATTCGAATGCTGATGCATCTTCATATGCAACAACAGGAGAACAGAGCCATGGATACGGTAGGAAAGTAGGGCTCAGCGCTTAAGAAAAATGGGAAAACATAGCGTTTATCAACGATGTCAAACGAGGGATAATGAATTGGCTTCCATACATATAGAGGAACTGACGCAGGGTTTTCTGAACCTTACACTAAATACTTTGAATCGCTAGAGAAATTTACCAGAATTCTTCAAGCAGAAGTCTTTGCGATAGAAAGATGTGCACAATTCATCCTAAATCTTGCCATTTTCTCCGATAGCCAGGCGGCTATTAGAGCAGTAAGTTCACCTGTGATCCAATATAAACTGGTCATGGAATGCATAGATAAATTGAACAACCTAGGTCATGCAGACATACAAGGTCTGTCGCAAAAGAAACAGGACTGTTCAAAAAAAACAACAAAAAATTAATATTTTTCAAAAGTTATAGTTTTTTATTCAAAGTAGTTTCCTTGTGCTTCGATACAGCGTTTAGCCCGGTCAATTAGCATTTCAAATGAGTGTTTAAAGTCATTTTTCGGAATGTTCTTGAGAATATCGGTCGTCGCCTTTTGGATAGCTGAAATGTCCTGAAACCAGTGTCCTTTCATGGGCAAATGAAGTTTTCCAAATAGGTAAAAATCACAGGGTGCCAGATCAGGTGAGTAGGGTGAGTGATTAATGGTTAATATGGAGTTTTTTGTCAAAAAATCAGTGACAAGCGTCGACCGATGTGACGGCGCATTATCGTGCAACAGGCGCCAGGACCCTGCCTCACGGTATTGTGGTCGAACACGACGAATGCGTGACAAAAGACGCTTCATAACACCAAGGTAAAACACAGCATTAATCGTTTGGCCAGGTGGGACGAACTCTCGGTGTGCAATACCCTCGGAATCGTAAAAACAAATCAAATCACTGATTTTGGCCGGCCCGACTTCTGATCGTCACAGAGGTCCTCACGACCTTCTTCTAGGAATCGCTTAAACCACTCATGCACATTACTACGGGATAGGCACTGATCACCATAAACTTTTTTCATCATTTGAAATGTTTCAGTGAACGTTTTCCCTAGTTTAAAACAAAATTTTATATTTGCACTTTGTTCAAAATGCATTTTACGACCGATGACCAAAAGCTGCTGTCATTTTTTGATCGATAACTTCGATTGTAGTTGTCCAATTGTCTTAAAATTTTTACGAAATGTCAACAAGAGATCAAACTTTTTATTTCATATATCCACCAATAGGTGGCGCTACCAGAAACAGTTATATTTAAAAAGTCCTGTTTCTTTTGCGACAGACCTTGTACAAAGAAACGAGCAAGCAAAGGACTTAGCAGGAAGAGAAGCACCATCTTCCTTAACCGGTCCAGAGCCATTTTTCGGACTCGGACCAGGTACAATGAATATCCTGGTAAAAGCAGAAGAATAAAGCAAGAGACTTTTCTGGGAGAAGTGTGAAGGCTTAGGACAAAGTAAAAAAATGTTAGCATTTACAATAGGAAGAGATCGGATACCCATGACGGTGTTCAAAAAAACGATCTAATAATGGTTTTGTGCTTTCTGACTGGACACTGCAGACTTAGAAGACACTTATGTAATTATGACGAAACTCCGGAGCCAATCTTAGGGGACTGCCCAGCTTAAACTCTAACCAGACACAAGTATCATGGCAATTACTAAGTGATAGAAAGGACGCTGCATGCAATTAATCTTAAAACAATTGTAGTATTTTTCAGGGCACTATGACTGGATAAAGTGTTGTAGGTTAAATTTAGGTCAGGGCACAATTTACATGCAAAGGTCACATTGCTTACTACCTAACATTAATAATAATAATAATCTAATTATTTATTATTAAGTAATGAAATCAGAGCTGCTGAATTTTGTTTGCTGCCTAAATTTAACTGTAGACATATTCATAAACGAGCAAATAAACATTAAAATCCTTTCACATCTCATTAGAAATATCGAAATAATGCTGCTGCGGCTTTGACATTAAGCTGAATAAAAGCCGTTCCGTCAATGAGTCCAACATGAACTTCAGTGCGCCATATTTACACTGATTCCAACGTCCCTGGCAATGCTTAAAATACTGATGGTTTAATTAAGTTAGTCAGCGGAAATTATTGAATTTTACATGAGTGCACTTTCGATTTAATTAAAAAGGCACCAAGTGCATCATTGTTCTTCATTGTTCTTCCATTGGCCGTCCAACGTCAGCTTTGTTTATTTATATTTTTCAATATAGAATATATGAAATTTAATGTAAAACGAACTTGTTTTCTTTGCCTTTTATGTTTATAAAAAAAAAAAATATACTCGTAATTTGATTAGGATTTTCATACTCGCTACAGCATACAGAAAGTGATTTATAATTAAGTTACAATATTTGCAAAACTCTAAGTGAAGCGAAGTATATAGATATACATGTATAGATTTTTAGCTAATGGTCTAAAGGCTAAAGGTCAATGATACATTGAGAAATACACTTCTCGCCACTTGACTAGGACAGCATGTATAGTCTCAATGCAAAGCGGAATGATAAAATAATGAAATTTTTGTATTTGTGCAGGACAGACCGCAAAAAGTTTATATATATTCATAATCAGCCTCAAAGGTCTTTTGTCCAAATAGACATGTCCGTCTGTCTGGTTGTTTTATGAAAATCGAGATCTTGAAGACTATAAGCGATAGAGCTTTGAAATTAGCATATTTCGATTTTCTTATTTAATCTTTCGAACACTAGTATTTAATGAACATGCTAAGCATCTCTCCCTAAGGGAGGTTGGCACTTATATATATATATAGTCAAACTAACTCCTCATTATGACTTTTTGTATGAAAAATGTGCTTAATTATTCCAGAAACATCAAATTGGTCTACCTCACTTACTCACTCCTAACTTACAAAATATTCTATTTATGTTCAAATCGGAGCAATAAAAAATATAGCCTCCATACAAATTTTTTCAACTTTTCTGGGAAATCTTAGCATTCCTGTTGCAGTGTTGTACCGACTGGTATGGCGGCCAATTTACTCCTCTATCGTTTCCACGCGAAGCTAGTGTGCTGTTTCGGACGAATCATGGGCAATCACTGATCCCCAGCAGGGCTTTATTTTGCAACACCTAAATACGCTTTCGATGTATCTTAGAGCGAATGCCACATAGCTGGACTCCATACCTCCAATTGAGGGCAACAGCAGATTTTTAAACCGTTCTCTTGCAGCGCAGGGCCAGTTTACTTCGTCTATTTACGAGCCAGTAGAGTTGCCTCATTGTGAGGCGACAACGGCCAACGGCTGACTAGGTTTTTGTTGTGCCATGCAAACGTTAAACTCTTATCTAGCATCAGACCAAGGTATCTAATTTCATAAGCTTGCGTGAGAACGGTATTATTCAACCAGACATTAGTAGAGATGCTTCTCGTTAGTGAGAAGCACACCTTGATGCATTTGGTTGGATTTAATTTAATATTCCATATTCGGGCCCAGTGTTCAAGCATGTGCAAATACTTCTGCACACCATCTGCCGCTTCGTACTCGCATTTTAAGTTGTACAAAATGGCAACATCGTCTGCATATGATGTCAGCAGTACTTTGTCGGTTGCCATTATGTCTGCACGGGGCACAGGGAGAGCAGCTGTGAAAAGCGAGTATAGTAACGGGCTCAGCACGCTTCCTTGGCGACACCAGATTTTATAACATGCATGCTGGACAGCTTTTCTCTGACTTTCACCTGGAAATGGCATTCATTCAGATATGACTGAAGCATAAGGAAAAAGGGTGCCGGGAGAAGTGCCTTGAATTTTTCCAAGAGTCCGGCTTGCCACACTCTGTCGTACGCTTCCAATATTCCTTGACGTCAAACGCCGCCAGCACTTAGTTCACTACCCTGTGGATTTGCTTAATTGTGCCATAACCATATCTAACCATACCGAATGGGTGGTCAGGCATAGCTGTTTGATGGCCTACCAGCTCAGTAACTCGTGACGCAAAAAGTCGTTCCCAGAAAAAGGTCAATAAGAGTTCGGATGATCCTCAGGCTTCCAGGGTGTTGGAAGTGTTTAGACCCGAATATCGGTTAATAAAGGGGTAAAGCATTGTAACTTATATATTATTTTTTAAGAACATCTACCCGGTCTCTGTCTATATGAACTGAAATAGTACAATATTTAAAAAGTTTTCAACGATTGTAATAAGTTCATTTGGAAAAAAGAATTGATTCATTTTATAAAGGAGATCATCATGCCACACTGTATTAAGAGCAGCCTTGTTGTCTATTAGTACCATAACTGTAGACTGTTTTCTTGTGAAACTACTCTTAATGAGTTATCTTATACTAACCAGAGGTTAAACTGAGCTCTGTTCATTTCGAAAGTAGAATTGTTAGGTTGGAAGTATTGCATTTCTTGTATAACATTGACTTTACTGATTGATGGAAGCAAACTTATTGAACGGTAAGAATATGGTTTATCTGGCTACATATTAGTTTTTTTTATTGCTTTCTCTAGATTCGGTTAGATGTATGGAATTATTTGGCCAATTTGTATCCAGTACACACAAAAATTATTTATTTTTTCTTATTAAATTTCAACCCTATACCTCAAATGGATGCGAAGATTTGTTGAATTTTTGTATCGCTTGTATGGAAGTTATGGGCATAGCCCACTCCGATTTGGACCAAACGTCACTCGAACATTCTTCTGAATGAACTGAAGTCTGTCTGTGAATTTCAGCTCAATCGGTTGGATAAAGTTTGGCTTTCTAAAAAAAAGCTAGCAGACCACGTCGGGTCAGCAAAACATCGTAGCATGCCATGATAAATCAAATATTGTAAAACTATGAACTGCGAGTACTTGCAGGTGCTTGCAGGTACTCGCAGTTGATATTGGATATATAACAACCATAAGGACTCACATTAACAAAAAAAATAAACAAACTAGCTTTAATACAGATGGATCAAGCTACTTTCAAATCACAAGTTAAATAGTTTCACTGTCTGAAAGTATCTCAGTGATATGGACAGCATAACCTCTGGAGAGTCACAAAGTATCTCAAGCGACCCAAACAGTGGAGTGTCGATATTATAAATAACAATTGTGAACGGTGCCGAACTGATGTTGAAAAAGCTGACATTTTTGCCAGCCAATTGCAGACAGTCTTTCAGCCCAAGAATGTGAACAGCATAGCTACTGTAGATGAAGTGAAGATGAACTTTCTTGAGTCCCATTGTCCAATTAGTCTCCCGATTCCACAAACTTCTGTTGCTGAAGTAGATGCCGAAATTAAACTAATTAAAAATAGAAAATCTTCAGGCTATGATGAAATTGATGTATGCACACTAAAAAATCTTCTTCTAAAATGTTTGCGCCTTCTATCATACATTTACAACGCAATGCTAAGATTGCATTACTATCCATCTCAATGGAAATGCACGGAAGTGGTTACGATACCAAAACCAAATGAAATAATATCTCATCATACCGTCCTTTTAGCTTGCTGGTAAGTATTTGAGAAAATACTTTTAAGAAGAATATTAGAATACATCACGGGTCACCTGAGCATTGTCACAGGATTGTCAATACAATAATTGATGCTTTTGAGGAGAAACAATATTGTACGGTGACATCCAACAAGCATTCAATACAGTTTGGCATCCTGGTATTCTCTGCAAAATAAAAAAAGCTGCTTTCTGCGTCATATTTTCTTTTGCTAAGGTCCTACTTGACTGCTCGCTGCTTCTAGGTTCAGCAACAAAGTGGATCATCTGCCCTACATCGTATTTGGTCAGGTGTTCCACAAGGAAGTGTACTGGGTCCGGTACTTTACACAGCTGCTGTGAAAGTAGCAACGTAAGCTGACCATACTGCGAACGTAGCTTTAAGTGATGATTCTAGAGAAGCAACTGAATATATTCAACTCCAGCTAAATTTAATAGAGGATTGGCTTACAAAATGGTGAATAAAGATCAATGCCGAGAAATCAATACATGTTACAATTCATGTCCAAAAGTGCAAATTAATGGAGTTAACATACCGCAAAGTGACTCGGTCAAGTACCTAGAGATACATCTTGACCGCAGGCTAAACTGGAAAGCACATATTAAAGCAAAAAAGACACAACTTGCGCTAAAAACGCGTAAAATGTACTGGCTTCTTGGAACTAAGTCACAGTTTAAAGTAATGCTAAAACCGGTCTGGACGTATGCGCCACCACTTTAGGGTACTACAAGCAACTCAAATGTAGAAATAATTCAACGCTTTCAAAACCAATTGCTTCGAAGCATTGTTAATGCCGATGTTGTTCGAAGGAGTACTACATATATTTGAAGTCTGAGCGGGCGGTACACCTCTCAACCTCTCGTCGCTATTTCTGTGTGCCTAAATTTCGCATAAAATCAAATTTGCAATTTAGTTTGAAATTTCTATATATTGCTCTACAATAGCGTAGCAGACTGTAGACACATAAAAGGCAAATTCAAACACGCATTGAACACCATCCCCTGCAAATAGCATCATCGACAAGCCGTATCCTTTGCAATCATCCTTGCTGCTATGTCCGTCTGTTGCACGCATTAATACCAACTGTTGCTAACCGTATGAAAATTGTGTGCTTTGCTGCTCAATCTCTGTCTCTATTGTTCTATAGTGTTCACTTGGCACGCTAAATCGCCGAAAAATAGGCTAAGGCACAATTAAAATATTTAAGCTGTCCTAAGGTACACTCACTATAGCAAATGATGTTAAAGAACAGAAGCGGAAGAGAAGAGAATAAAAAATAGAAAATCAGGATTATCTTTAATATTAAAGTATTATTATTACTTTTACCTTAATATATGCCAAGGAAATGCTTTTGATTCGGAAATTATGCAACACATCGTAATATTTTATTAAATTATTTTGAGCAGAAAAAATATTTTGCTTCCTGTTTACTGTTGTGCAGCAAGATACCCCGTAGCACTTTAAACCTGAGGCATGCTTCAATAAAAAATGTCCTAAAGTCGCCCTAAACTACGTTTTTAAATTTATTTAAACTATAAATCCTTAAGTCTATTCACGACATATTCATAGTAAGTAGACCACGTCGAAACTACGGCGAAAATACTGATGCTAAATCTGGAAACTGACATATTTTTTTGTTTTTCATTACATTATCTTCTTGAAAATAAAAATTAAAACTAGCAAAAAGAAAAAAAAATATTTTGTTTTTTGTTGAAAATTATTTAATTTAGCGATTCTTTGTTTTTCCATAAATAACATTGAATTATTTCCAAAAAGTTGATTTTGTGTAATTTTCAATTAAAAAAGTTATACAAAAGGTTTCTACTAAAACTTTTGCTCGTGTTATACAGTATTTAATTTAATTAAATTTAGTTTTCTGTGCGGTTGTGCTCTTCTATTATATAGACTTCGTGTGTTGTAGATGACACTGGAAAGTACCATCTATGTTGATTTCATGCAGGATTCTTTATGTAATAATGTCAACGCTTTGTCAGTTTTGCTTTCAAATATTTACGGCCACTTAGTTCGACTTCTTTGTAATACGTTGATTGCGATGAGTTGCGTTACCGCCGGATAATAGCGATTCTGTTTTAACTGCGGCTTTAGGTTCCTTCTTTCTGAGTGTCGCCGGTAGTTGAGCAGCTGCTTTGGCGGCCACAACCTCCATAACTAGCGCCTTGCCAGCACGTATCTTCTCTACCGTAGTGTTCATTTGAGTCAGAAAGGTGCTCTTACATTTATCGCCATGTTCGCCATTGTACCAACGCAAAATAGCCTCACCTGTCAATACGCCGCCTTTATACAATAAATTTATGATTTTTGCAAACGAATTGCGAAAGTTGCCGTTGTCAGTGCAATAAGCTTGCACTCTGAGCATAAGATCGATCTGTGCACGCAGACCATGCGCAAAGGCAGCCAGCAGCGGACAGTAAGGTTGCAGCAGACGCACTGCCTGTTCGCCAACGAGCACTTCTCTGGAACTCCATTCACCGTGCGCAATTATAACATTCCACATGACGATAATGGCGTCACGTTCTTGCAAGGTAGTTTCATCCAAAAATTGATGTATCTTACGCTCTATATCACTGTGCGGTATCTCCTCATTAACATCATCTTCCACCATTTGCTGCAGCTCACTTTTCCACTCCTGTATGGCACGTGTGTGATGTAACTTGACTATTTCGCCCAGATTTCGCTCGGCATACAAACGTCCCATATCAAATTCGCAACGCAATTTCGATGGCATCAATTCCAAAAGACTAGTATCAAGTCCCGAATTTCGCAGTACTCTGATCACGAAAGGTATGCCCTCTTGTGACTTTAAGACGTTCAGTACTTCTATGAGATAGTTCACAGCGTGGCCGCACTCAATCATTACCTTAAGCTTACCAAGCTCCTTCAGACAACGCGGCGTTAGCGTCCCATTCAGCAGGCACAGCGCAGTATAGCGTGCCAGACGACGGCGTGCATCTTCATCATAGTTGACCATCAGATGCATCAATTTTCTCACCTCTGCTTCGTGTACTGTGCGCAACAGCTTGTGACGTTGTATCATGCGCAGTATCAGTTTTTCAAAGACGCGCAACGAGCCCAGATCATCGCGTGGCGCTGTCAGCAGGCAGTAGTTTGTGCGCGTCTTAACATGGCCATGTGCGCCATCGGTTGTTATGATGTTACCCTGCTCGTCTAACAGTCCACCGACCAGCAAAATATCGAACAGCAACTCACCATGGCGCCGGTAGTCCATTTGACTTGACGAGTTGTCCAGAAAGCTCCAACTGGCTTCCAACTTTCCACGGCATTTATCCAGGCCGGCAACCAATGCATCACGGAACTCCAATGGATCGAAATGCCGTATACGTGAATATATCGATGGTCCATGTAACTGTACCAAGGAACTCGGCGCGCTCGATTTGATAGACATATTAAAATATTGAAGCGTACGCAAAAAAAAAGAAGCAAATTCGAACTATTGTAATACCGAAAATTTTTGGCGACAATTTTTTTGCAAGAAGAAAATTTTATTAAAAGATTCTTTTTTTTATTTTAGGTTAAAAATAATTCGTTCGAATTTAGAAAATAAAAGTTTGTAATGAAGAAGCTGAATGGTGTGTAGATGAGTAAAAAGTCAAGGCTAACTGAGTATGAGTATATGTGAAACGATATATTTTCGTTTGTATTAGAGATGTGCGATACCTATGATATGTCTATTGTGAATGCTGCAAGTTGCAGGTCAACAGTAAAGTAACACATAATGCATTCAATGTTCCACAAGTTAAGCATGAAATAAAAAAAGAGTAGATTCTATAGGTTGAGTAACTTCACATATCATTTAATCTAATTCCGTAAACTTAAAATATATGAAAATATATGAAATGAAGCAATGCGACTCTAGGAAGAGTGTATCAAATTATTAAATAGCACAAATGCAACTCCGTTTAAGAGTCAAACAGTTCTAGAATGCGTATATTAGGAAATTTATAGTTGAATATACATAAACAAGCTCTTAAAATTTTTACCGGAATTGATGACCATATCGTAGGTTTAGAATTGAAGGGAAACTAGGGTCGTACAAGTTGGTAAAAAGAAGCAAAATTAATTAAGTTTTTGGAGTGCTTCGAACCGAACCAAGAACCATTGGAATTAAATATATTCTATTCTATGATGAAATTACATCTAAGATGATAAAAGAACTCCCGGTTGTGGCTATTGAATATTTAAGAGTTCTATGCAATGGTATGTTGAAAATAGAAAATTTTCGAAATGACTGGAAAAATCCAAAAATCCATAGTATAGATGATCCTTAAACCGGATAACATCCTATAGACCAATTAGTTTACTACCTTGCCTTTCAAAACGTTTCGAGAAAATAGTCGTTAATAAACCTGCGACCACTTAAGGCGAGTGGAAGAATGTAACATTGAAGTAATCCAACGCGCACAATATAAGATACTAAGAACAATAACGGGGGCTTCCTGTTATGTAAGAAATGAAAATAAACATAAGGACTTAAAAGTTCCTTCTGTTAAAGCTGGCTGAAATCGAACGTTTTAAATTTTTTTTTTACTTTTTTTTTTCTTCTTTATTGTAACTCCTTTTCTTAGGACTAACAATAATTTACAATAAATTCTTAAATCTAAACTTATAATATGTATGTACTAGCCATCCAGATGGAGGCAAGTAATTTACAGCGGCTTTAAGAATTTAACACTGAGCTTGGGAGTTCATTTCTCCTGAGTCGCGTTGTGTTATTTTGTTGAGTGAGAGCTCTTGCGAGCGGGTTTGGGTGATAGTCGAGTTTTTGAGAATAGTTTCGCTTTGTTCGAGCTATTTCAGACTGCACAGTTGGGATATTCAGATCTCTGTGAATACAATCGTTTCGAATGTACCATGGTGCAATAGTTATTGTTCTAAGAATTTAAGATTGAGCTCTTTGAATTATTTCCACATTGCTGGCGCTTGCATTGCCTCATAGCTGGGATCCGTATGTCCAAATAGGCTTTATTACTGTGTTATAAAGCAACACCTTGTAATCCAGATTTAAGGGTGATCGTGAATCAATAAGCCAGTGTAGGGAGTTGGCCTTCAGCTTAATTTGTGTTTTCTTCGCTTCATGTGAGTCGTCTTTCGAGATGAATGCCGAGATGCATGACCTCATTGGCCTGTGGGATCGTAATATTGTTTAGAGTTAGCGTAGGGCAAGTACCTCTATTGAGCGTGATTACTTTTTTGTTCATTGACTTTTATCCGCCAGTTGCCCAGCCACTCTTCGAGATGGGTGAGGTGATCTGCAAGTCGATTTGTAGCTTGTATTGGACATCGGGACCTGCTTAATATTGCAGTATCGTCAGCAAATGTTGATGTTGTGAGGTTGTTAATTGGGTTAATTGGGATATCTGATGTGTATAGCACGTATAGCATGGGGCCGAGTACGCTACCTTGGGGCACACCAGCTTTGATTTCCAACTCTACTGTTAGAAAATCATTTTGTCGCACAACGAAGATTCTTTCGCTGAGATAGGACTCAAGAACCTTGTGAGTATTTTGTGGGAGCAACACATTAATTTTGTACTTAAGCCCCTCGAGTCAAACTCGATCAAACGCTTGAGCAATATCGAGAAAGATTGCGGATTGCGTATTCACGGTGCTCAAACGCAGTTCGAATAACAGAGGTAATACGATTGACTTGTTCAAGTGGTGCCGAATTGATGGGTAGGGATGATATTTTGAGTGTACTGACTTATTTTTGTGAGAAAAATTTTTTCAAAGAGCTTGGACAGACACAATAAAAGACTTATGGGTCTATATGATGCCGCCTGAGTTTTATCCTTACCGGGCTTCGGGATCATGACAATGATTGTTTTTTTCCACTGGGTGGGGAAATAACCACTTTTTAGAATGGCATTGAACAGTTGGGTAATATAATTAATAGCTGGACTGGGGAGTTCCACGATCATTTTTGAAGAAATAAGATCATGACCTGCAGCCTTTTTTGGGTTTAGCTGATTTTTTATGATGTTTTTTACTTCATGTGTGTGTGAATTCGGAGGGGTGCTGAATAGTTCCTATCCGGATATGGAGGAAGAGCGAAACCGTTTGTCGACGGGTTTGGCTGAAATACATTTCTAAGATGTGCTGCAAAAATGTTAGCCTTTTCTTCATTACTGCGAGCCCATTTGCCAGTATTATTTCTAATGGGTTTAGATACCTCAGCGGGTGGCTGAATATTAGCGCGAGCTTTCCATAACGGAAATTTAGAGTTTTTTGGTGAGAGACATTCAATGTAGCTTCTCTGGGCTAGCTTATCTTCAATTTTGAGGGCCGTGGTCAGCTCACAAGTAGCTGTTTTCAGCCTTAATTTTGCAGCTGGAGATCTCAAGTTTTGCCATTCTCTTCTTAGGCGGCGTTATTTTGCAACCAGATGTTCCATATGACTACTTGTTATGCTATGATTTGTCGTTGGAGGTGCATTAAATTGTGATGTAGAGTGTTTTGCTGCAGCAGCAAGAATTGAGTTAAGGGCACTAACAGAGTTGTCTATATCCATTTCGCAGTTGACTCCAGGGTTGAGTTTAATGTGGCTGCTTATATATTTTTTGTATTTAAGCCAATTCGTATTGTAAGCGGTGGGAAAACTGGGATTTCGTTTGTATTGTGGGTATTCCAATAGATTAAAAATTATGGGAGAGTGATCCGATGACAGATCTGCGAGTGATTCTGCAGAAATTAATCTGGTTGAGATTTTTCGTGTAGTTGCAAAGTCTATAAGATCCGGTATTTTCATCGGATCTGTTGGCCAGTATGTGGGACTGCATGGTGAGACATAGTCCAGCTTGTTTTGAGTGTTTATGAGTGCTTTATAGAGCTATTTCCCTTTGGGATTTGAAAGCCTTGATCCCCAATGGGTATGTTTCGCGTTATAATCTCCTGCAGCTAAGAAGCGATCACCCAATGTGTTAAAAAAGTCTATGAACTGTTTTTCGGTTACAGTTAAACGAGGGGGGCAATAAATTGCCGATAATGTGAGATTGCCAAATTTTGATTGCACATTTATCGAAGTGGCTTGAAGGTAATTGGTTGAGAATCCCTGTAGAGAATAGTGTTTTATTCTACTTCTAATGAGTATGCCAGTTCCTCCATGGGCTTTTCCGTCTGGGTGGTTTGTTGCGTAGAATGTGTAACTCAAATATTCGAGTAAACTTTTGAGGTATCCTAACCCACTTGCAAGATGTCTGACGAATACAGCAACGATTTCACCTCTTCGGCGAAATGATCAACCGAGATTTTAATCTTATTAATCCACATAAAGCGCTCAGAACTTAATTCACTGTCAATGGTGAACGATGTAGTAGCTCATGAAGAACGGGGAAGCTGCATGTAGTAGTCAAAGGCAGGAAGTCAATTTCCTGAGCTCACTTTTAATTCAAATATTAGAAGTATTTGCTATTGTATTGTTATTATATTATATTATATTATTATTATTGTATATTATTATTTTTAGGCCCTGTACCGAAGGTACAAGAGCCTATTGGGTTTGTGCAAATGTATGTAACAGGTAGAAATAATGGTCGGAGACCCCCCAAAGTTACCACCATTATGGTCAGGAGTGATAGAGGAGTCGATATAGCCATGTCCGTCTGTCCGTCTGTCCGTCTGTCCGTCTGTCCGTCCGTCCGTCCGTCCGTCTGTATGAACGAAAGGATCTCGGAAACGGTAATAGATAGAGACTTCGTGTTTTTTGCATTCGACTAGGATTGCTCCGGAATTTCACAAGTTTATTTTAAAATTTTGCCCCTCCCCCCCCTTCCCCATAAAATCACCCCTTAGGGTGAAAATTTCTTCGGCACAAAAAAAATTGAGTGTACCAATATAGAGATAACGTCTCTCTAAGCAAAAATCCAAAAAGTTCATCAAAATCGGATAATAAATGGCGATTTTATAAGTAATTGAATTTGAACAACCCCCCTTTTCTGTTCATTCATATTCGCGCAGTGAGAAGTGGTCATGTGTTTGGTCATAAGCTCGGGAAACATTTAATATGTTTGTTAGGCGACCTGAACTGGTACAGGGCCTTTTACAGTCGGTTACGCCCGACTGTATTTCCTTACTTGTTTTTTGTTGTATTTTAGAATTTAAGATTTAAAAACTTTTTGTTAGATTCATATTTTGAATAGATTAAATAAATAAATTATAAAAAAAAAATATAACGAATCATCAGATTTGAATTAACTTTTGCCTTTAATAAATACATAATACATAAATAAATAACACTTAAATGTGATTTATATTCTCCTTTTTTCTCTCTCTCTCTCTCTCGCACTTTCTCTCTCTCTCTAGGTGTGTCTCAAAATTTACCGAACTTTTTTTCCAGTATATTTTCTGGTGGCGCCAGCTCTTTGTGAGGACCTGCGTTGGAAAGCGACATCTTTCGTTGACATTACATTCAAGAAACAAGTTTAGGGGAATGATGGTTCATCTCGTACCACTATTTACGACTGATATACAAGTTTCAAAGACCAGCGGGAAGACTTGAATGACGAGGAAGATTTCGGGCCAGCCGAAATCTTTAGTGAACGAACAAAACATCACAATTGTCTGTGAATTCATCAAAAATGAGCCGAAATCTTCATTGCGATTCATGGAATCGGTATTGGGATAGTCCAAAGACTCAATCTATCGAATTTTTCTCAATTTGGGTTCAGGAAAGTATGTGCTCGATTAGTTCCACATTAATTGAAAGACAAGAAAAAGAAGCTTATGATTCTACATTCGAATGACATCATTAAAGATGCTAAAAAGGATCAAAACTTGCTTTTCAACTTTGTTACTGGTGACGAGACATGTTGTTTTCAATACGACCCTGAAACCAAGTGTCAAAGTGCCGAATGGAAGCCGCCCGGTGAGCCTAAAACTCAAAAAATCACGTTTGGAAAGTCAAAAGTAAAGAAAATGTTGATTTGTTTCTACGATGCGAAGGGCATTATTAACCAAGAGTTCGTTCCACTGGGCCAAACAATTAATGTGCCATTTTGTTATGAGACATCGCGAAGAATAAAGTTGGCGATTTTTGCATGATTATGCGCCATCGATCGACATTTGTGACCGCTTTTCTAACCCAAAATCGCATATTGACCAACAACCACTCGCCGTATTAGCCTTATTTGACACCAGGTGACTTTTTTCTGCTCGACAAGCCGAAATTATTCATGAAAGGACGGCGCTATGCTGATTTGGAGGCTATTTAAAAGGCATGCACCGACGTCTTAAAGTTCATTCCGGCCAACGAGCTAAAACATTTATTTGAAATGTTATTGGATCGAGCTTATAAGTGTATTCAGTGGGAGGGAAATTATTTGAATAATAAAACAAGTAAGGAAATAACAGTCAGGCGTAACCGACTGTAAGAGGCCCTGTACCAGTGAAGGTCGCCTAATAAACACATTAAATGTTTCCCGAGCTTATGACCAAACACATGAACACTTCTCAAAATTTTAAAATAAACTTGTAAAATTCCGGAGCAGTCCTAGTCGTATGCAAAAAACACGAAGTCTCTATCTATTACCGTTTTCGAGATCCTTTCGTTCATACGGACGGACAGACGGACATGTTTATATCGACTCCTCTATTACTCCTGACCATAATGGGGGTAACTTTTAGGGGTCTCCGACCATTATTACTACCTGTTACATACATTTACACAAAACCAATAGGCTCTTGTACCTTCGGTTCAGGGCCTAAAAACAAGTACTCAAAAATCTGTTGTTTTTATTTTATTTCAAAAATTCGGGAAATTTTGAGACACACCTTCTACATGAAAGAAATTGAAAGGAAGGGACTATAGTGAGCAACACTGTTCATTTAATGAATCATATTTCTTTCTCTGTATTTGTTGTTTGTAGTTTTGTTTTTTTGTCATCTTATATAAAATTGTATAATTTAATTCCACATGTTGTGTCATGAGTGTCTTACGATCGACTAGCAGAAAGTTTCTAGCTTACATAATCCGAAGAAATTTTTTTTTGGTGGTAGACTTGGCTTATATCTAATATGAAGGGACAAGCCAAGTCTACAATATTTCATAGCTACGCTATTTTTTAAATGTCACGTAACACTTCAATTTTTATACATTTTAATTAATTCAACCGGACTACAAAACAATATCCATCTGCCAAAAAATCAGTTTTGCTTCAATCCTTAATTCAATTTATTTGTTAATGGCTAAAAATAATGTCTTATCGTACAGTCATAAAGTGCCACATTCGAAACGTAGACTGAATGTAACTGTGTGAGTAATGCCTAAACTCACACATGGCAAACTTTTAACAATTTTCGTTGTGTCAACTGTCACTTTTAATTATAAATTGTGGATTTTTGATATTATTTTCAATGCAATATTTTTAAATATGCCATACGCGACTATAATGTAAAACGGCATAAAATAATCGTGATTTCTACCTCCGTCCATCACTCAATTTCTATCTCTCTCTATATTATTCAACCCTTGGCTTTTTGCGTCTTGCAAGTGCAATGTACGAGATTCGTTTAAAAAAATGTTACTTTCGCGGGCTACGACTATGTTCCTAACATATAATCGTATTTTAATTTGTTTTGTCAGATGTAAAGGCTTTGGTGTGCTCGGCGATTTTTTGCTTTTGAAAAATAATGGATCTCAGAATCTGTATTAAATTTTCGCTGAATCAATGTTCCAAAGTGCAATACTTAAATGTTAACAGATGCATTTAACGCAGCTACTTTGAGCAAAAAAAAATTGTTTATAAGTGGTACAAGCTCTTCACAGAAGGCCGAGAGGATGCTATTAACGACAACCGCACCAACTACGATTCGCAACACTAGAAGAGCTCAAAACCATCAGACGTGCATCCAAGATATCTAAGAGGGATTATTTTGAAGCGTACAAAATGGTGTTAAATATGGTGTTTTATTTTAATTTTTTTTAAATGTTTTTTTTTTGTGCGTTAATTGGTAATCTTTTTCAATTTTAAGTTGTCCACTATGTTCCAGTACTTCAATAGCACTTAATTAATTTTTTGTCAACAAAAAACTTCTTTCTGCTTTTTGGATCCTAATATAGCCTCACAGCTACCTCTCCCGTCCAATGACATACAACACAAATCTGAATGAAAATCAGCATACATAAGGTGATATATTTCGGTACATTCTTTGTGTGTATTGTACATAATTTTATGTTTGGTTCGCTTTTTAATTAATTTGGTTAAGAGCCTCTTGACGAGTTGACTCACCAGAGGTGTTTGTCGTTAAGAAAAATGGCAGTGTCATCTGCGAAAGTAGCTGTTATAGGTAGCAATGCGTTACGAAAAGCCAGCATTAATTGGTTTGCGTTTTGTGTAAACACATTTACCACTCGTTTAAACAGGACTGCAAACAGGATAAGAATAAGAACTAATGACAATGTTTTTGTAGTTAATGTAAGTTTTGTGTAGAAGAGGAACTTAATTACGCGCAGTTACTTAGCCTCCTCAAAAGTTTTTTTCGTTTTATGTGCAAGTTGTAATAGAATAATTTTTTTTCCATTAGACTTTAGAGGATATCTACAGTGATGGAATATATAAAAATATATAAACCGAAAAAAAAAACCTAGTCACAGCCTATAAACACCTATATATAACCTATTTTTGGTAATTTCTTTTTATTGTTTTGCCAGTAATTGTTGGACTTATAAAGGAATTGCACCTTCCATTAAAATTCGAGAATGATTTGAAATATTTTAAAGTTATATGGTTTGCTGGCAGAAGTTGAAAATAGTTTTAATATGCCCATTCCTAGCGACCAATGTGTTCTTTTTAGACCCTGTACCGAAGGTACAAGAGCCTATTGGTTTTGTGCAAATATATGTAAGAAGTAGAAATAGTAGACTAAGACCCCCCAAAGTTACCCCCATTAAGGTCAGTAGCTATAGATGAATTGACATAGCTATGTCCGTCCGTCTGTCCGTCCATATGAACAAAACGATCTCCGAAAGAGTAAAAGATAGACAAAAAACAAAATGCCACAGTTGAGTATGCTCGGCTTGGAAATACCCTATACAATATTGAACATAAATCTGTAAGCGGAAATAAGGAATAGATAGACATATCGACTCGACTTTTGTTGGTGATCAAGCATAAACAGGGTTGAAACAAAAGTCTTTTCGTATTTCGAGCTCTTTTTTTTTCAATTAGATATATCTCGTTTAGTATTTGTCGTACTTTACGGCGTTTGAAAAGCTGTGAGTGTCTAGTACTACGCTCTCTTAACAGCATTGCGCTTGGACAATTCAGTTGTGAGCTACAGCGCGTCGAACATGGAGGTCTGGAAGGAAGAAATTCGCCATATTTTACATTTTTACTACCTGCAAGGCCAAATCGTAGCGCAAGCGGCCAATAAATTTGTGATGTTTCAGTACCGATACTTGTTCAATTCGCATAACACAACAGTGGTTCACTCGATTCCGTTCTGGTGTGAAGGAAGTGAAAGATGCATCACGCCCCGAAAGTCCGGTCATCGAAGAAGTCAATAAAATCAAGAAAGTGATCGAGATAGACCGCCATAGTAAAAGCCGTAGCATCGCCCGGAAGCTAAATATCAGTCATATAACCGTCCAAAGGCATTTGAAGAAGCTTGGGTGCCACACGAATTGACACCGAAAAACCTCATTGACCGAATTTCCATCTGTAAATCGCTGTTGTATCACAACAAAATCGAACTATTTCTAAAGCGAATGGTGACTGGCGAAGAAAAGTGGCTCAGTTATGACAACGTAAAGCGTAAACGGTCATGGCTGAAGGCTTGCAAAGCGGCTCAAACGGTTGCCAAGTCCGGATTGACAGTGAGGAAGGTTTTGCTGTTTGTTTGGTGGAATTGGCAGGGAATTATCTACTATGAGCTACACACCTATGGCCAAACGCTCAACTCGGTCATCTACTGTGAACAACTGGACTGCTTGAAGGCAACAATCGCCCAGAAGCGGCCATCTTTAGCCAATAGAAGAGGAATTGTATTCCATCAGGATAACGCCAGACCGCACAATTCGATTGTGACGCACCAGAAGCTCCGGGAGTTCGGATAAGAGTTCCGTATCCTTATGGCTTATACGCTCTCAACTGACATCTCCAATATATTACCGATCTACCTCAGCTGAAATGCTTACTTTTTGCAACGATTTCCTGGAGTTTATGGTCGGTCGCACTAGTTAAAGTCCGTCCAAAACGAAGCATGTTTTCGACAGTCTCCCGACCATTGAACGCTTGACAGAGCAGATTGATCAAAAGCCTTTCAACATTTTCACTTATTACTGACTGAATATAGAAGTTTAGCAAATATAACTCATTACAAAACGGCTCAATCTTCTTGTTGCTTAACAGATCTCAGACTAACGTAATAAAAACTGCAATATCCCTCTCTCGTCTTAAAATAAAAATTTTACCTATACCAAAAGCCCAAAAAGTCACCCCTAAGATATTGCTTTCAAAGTTATAAGCACAAGGAAACCAAACAAATTTGCGGATGAGCTCAGCACCTGCTAACGTCCTATAAGCTTATTATTATCAGTTAGCACAATCGTTGCAAAAATAATCAAAGAAGCACTACCGCGGTTTTTAGAAGATAGGGACTTACTTCATTTTCAGCAAATTTGGACGAGAATAAAAAAAAATAAAAACAAAAACTTTAAACAAACAAAGTCGATTGGGATGACCTTGTTAGACATAAAAACCGCAATTGACTCTATCTTGCACGATGGACTAATATTCAAAAAAGGAACAGTATATATTCGTACGTTGTATCCTTTTACAAATAAACACTTCTGCTCAAAAATATAGAGAATAAATCTATTCAGATCTATTTTTAAAGCTGACATTTCTAGCAACAGTTTGTAAATGTTATAAATTGAATTGAATTGAAACTGTATTAACTGAAAACATAAGATCGTCTTTTCTCTTTTATTTATCTATCATTAAGGCCAATTGACATTACTTTTCGAACAAACCCGGCTTAAGCGTCTGCATAATTGCAGATTATTTAAAGCTATCGAAAACTCTAAGAACTGATTAGCTACAGCAATTAAAAGCGCCTTAAACACGCACGCACACAAAAGATGCGCCCACGAAATCCATTTTGCACATTTAGGCGTTTCACTATCCACATTACATCTATAATTACAGTGCGCTCTCGATTAAACTCAAATTGTATATGGTTGATTGTTTGCCTGTTGGTTTAGCTAGCCACCTGACCCGTAATGCCATTTGCTAAATTAATTTTCCTACGTAAAGCGATTTAGTACGCTTTTGTGTTGTTGCTGTTGGCTTAGACAAAAGAACGAACGCATCAAAACAGAAGCATACAAATAGGATTACTTAGCAGCAAAAATATCAAGGACATAACTGCGCTATGGTAGGTATTAGTATTGGTATTGATGATGGCAAGGATGCGAATATGTTACCAGGCGATACATGCTTTCAGAGCATGTTTTATTATTATTTGCAGCCACACAGCTTTTGCAATGTGTGCTATTAAATAAAAGTGTGGTGCAACGCCAACATTTATGCGCGTGAACGGTTGCAACATCATTTCAGACGCACACCAATCGACATTCATTTTAGTTTTTATTACTCAGACAATTCGCATCTGTTTTCATTTTATGCTGCGCTTTTTATATTTAAAAAAAAAAAAAAAAAATATGTGTTAACAGTTTAAGTCATAAATTTTAGTATGATTGCTTGTTAAATTAATCAGAAATATTCAAAGAGCTTCTGTATATGGTTTGAGTTTATGAAGGAATCATTTTTCTAAGCTACCTTCCGCCGAGAGTATGATGCCACTACTCTAGAGCCAACGGACTATAACTAGTTCGAGTAGGTTATTAAAAAGCTGAAATATAACAAAGCGGCAGGCTCTGATGGACTGCCAGCTGAGTTATTCAAGACCGGCGGCGAAGAGTTGGTTAGGAGTATACACCAAATTTTTATGCAAGATATGGTCAGATGAACGCATACCCAATGATTGGAAACTCAGTGTTCTATGTCCTATCTATAAGAAAGGAGAGTTCACAGTTAGCGCCAACTATAGCGGCATAAAAGTCCTTTTCATCGGATATAAAATTCAGTCGTATTATGTAATAGTTTGAAGCCATATAAGGATTTACTAATAGAACTATATCAGTGTGGCTTCAGACCAAAAAGGTCAACCAGTGACCAAATATTCAAATTACGCCAAATTTTGGAAAAGACCCGAGAGTTTAACAAAGACACACAGCACCTATTTGTCGATTACAAAGCCGCAATCGACACGCCGATGCGATTGAAATTTTTCGACGCCCTGTCTGCACTAGGTATCCCGGCAAAGATTGTTCGTCTTTGCATGATGACGCTATCTCACACACAAAGCGTTGACAGGGTGGGGAAAACCTCTCCGACACCTTTAATATCAAGAGAGGTTTCAGGCTGGGCGATGATCTGTCATGCGATTTTTTCAATCTCCTGATGCAATACATTCTACGCCAGGCTCGATCTTTCAAAAGGAAGTTATGCTGCTCGCTGACATTGATATCATCGGAACATGAACGGAACGGTGAGTCAGCAAGGCGTCTCGGCTTATGGGTCTAGCGGTGAATGAGGACAAGACGAAGTACTTGGTGTCATCGCGTCTTGGACGGTCAGTGACGATGGAGAATTTAAAATTCAGTGTTTTAGAAAACTTCGTCTATCTTGGATCCGAAATAACCAGCAACAACAACGTTAGCCTGGAGATCAGGCGAAGAATCACGCTTGCAAAGTGATGCTTATTTGGGCTGAGCAAGCAAATGAGAAGTAAAGCTCTCTTTCGAAAGACGAAAATTAAAATCTATAAGACGCTGTTACTCCCAGTCCTACTGCATGGCGCAGAGGTATGGACCTTGATTAAGTCAGGATTTTCGTTCCTATTAGAGTCGGCGACGAGTTTAGGTCCCGTATGAACCGCGAGCTGTACGAGCTATTCAATGAGGTTGACATAGTCCAGCGCATAAAATTCCAGGGGCTACACTGAGCTGGGCACCTCATTCCAATGGATGAAAGAGCTCCAGCAAGCATTGTTTATATGGGGAACCCAAGCTTGATTGGTGGACGCCGAAATAGAGGACGACCGGGCACTCTATGGAATCACCAGGTATAGAGAGATCTCTCCTTACTTGTCATTCAAAACGACTGGCACCAACGTGCACTACACTATGGCTGGCGCGCCTTCCTAGATGCGGCTATGACCGGTAGACGGTTGACGGCCATTTAAGTAAGTAAGTACCAACGGTAATACTACCCGAAGATTTTTTTTTAGCAACCAAATCTAGCTTCTCGTCTAAACAACACCAATGAAGAACTATATATATACCGATGCAACGTACCGTGGCAATTGAGTATGAAGTGGACAAAGAAGCTTTTCATAACAAGGCATTAAGAACCTGCAACATAATATATTACAAACTTTTTAAACAAGTTCTAGAAAAAATAAGGTTTTTACTAAGGCCTTCCTACAGACAAAACCATTAAAACTGAACCATCCGAATAGCTATTTTTCTTCTATTTTTTTAATCCTATTAATATGTTTGTGAGAAAGGATGTACGGATGTAACTCTCTTACGCATTAACCGCTAAACCAATTGGTATGAATTTTGGTATACAGATAGATTGGACGTTGGGAAAGTTTTTAGCGCCTTTTATAAATTTTATGTGCACTTATTGATTAAACCTGTGGCGTTCCGCCATAAACTTACCGATGAACGATGTAGATTGTTAATAAAACTCACCTAAAAATAGAAAAATCAAAAATTTAAATTAGTAAGAAGATATTTTATGGAAACTAATAATAATTATTATGGATTCGTTACACTATGATAAGATTCTTGGCACTTTTTGCAAAGCAAGCAACGTGCGTGGGTCTCATATTCTAATTTAGAACACATTAAGACAATAAAAAAAAATTTGTATTTAAATAATGTTCCTTATGAAGGACTAAAACAATTAAACCAAAGAGCCAAGAGCGAGTTTTTCAATGACATGCTGCGCAATACTGATCCGGATAAACCGTATGGCTATAATCTTTGGATGTTTACAAGTAAAATAAAAAGGCAACCCTTGCGCAATACACCTCTCCAAATGCAGAACAATAGATGATGTCTTTCTATTAAAGAAAAAGCTGAAACATTCGCAGACGACCTGGAAAGTCGATTTAAACCATTTGAATTGGCTTCATCTGTTGATGTATCAGCTCTCAGTTCCTTGCATGCAATCCAACAATATTAGGAATGTCACATTTGAAGAGGTTAAGCAGCAAATAAACGCGCTAAAACCACGAAAAGCTACAAGTTAAGACGGCATCGACGCTAGGACTATCAAGACGAGGAATTCTGTTTCTGGTACTTATTTTCATTGCCGTATTACGGACTTTTCATTTCCCAACTATGTGCTGCAATTACAATGATTCTAAAGCCTGGCAAAACAGAACAGGTCCAGTTGATTCGTACAGATCGATAGGTTTACTACCAATCATCTCAAAAATATTTGAAAAAATATTTCTTAACAGAAAATTGCATATAGTAAACGAACGGAGTATCATTCCTGATTTCTAATTTGGATTTAGACACCATCATGGCACATCAGAGCTAATTCACAGAGTTGTGCATCACATCTTTGACGCTTTTGCAGAAAAGCACTACAGTTCTGCTGTATTTTTGGATGTGCAGCAAGCCTGCGACCGCGTGTGGCATGAGGGATTGATGCAAAAAATCAGCGCTCACTTACCAACAGATTAATTTCTCATCCTTCAGTCTTTTTTATTTACTTGCTACATATGCTGACGATACAGTGATTATGGCGAACTCGAGATGAATGCTGCTTTAGAGTATATTCAAGAGTATTTGGACCACTTCATCCGAAGGGCAAACCATTGGAATATTAAAATCAACAGCTCGAAGTCTGCGCATTGCACTTTTTCTCTGAAAAGGGGCAAATGTTCTCCAGTAAATATAAACAATGTGACTGTTCTTCAGGTCAACTTTGTTAAGTACCTAGTACCTGATGCTGGACCTGTTACTAGAATTTTTCTTATCGCAACTGTCTTCAACAAGGTGATGTCCATTTAATGTCTCATTAAAATTGCGAAACGATATTCCGATACGATATCCAACATATTTTATTTTTTTAAAGGCACATAAAGGAGTGAAGTTTTCAGAAGTATGGATTCGAACGGTATAGCATGCCTTGACTTGAAATTTATTTGTTGTGACGGACTTCAAAATTAAAAAACGGAAACCAAGTAAGCTATACCTTTTTGTTCAAATCATTTGTCAATAGCTACAGTGCTATAAGTCCTCAGTATTCATTTGAAGTTGCACGGAGCAGTACATTATATAAAATATTTCAAAGTTCTAATTAAAAATTTAAATAAAATGGAGAATTCCGAAAAATCTACGCAAACGTCGTTCTCCAATATTTTCGACTCGCCTTCCGGTAGTTTTTACTATTTAGATGCAGCGGCAACTGAAAAGGTGGAGGGAATTCCGAGCGGTGTAGCGTTGACTGAACCAGTGGCCGGTAGTTCTCTATATTCTTATGGAAATGAAAATACGCCGGGTTGCAGCAAAGGGATGGTAAGTGTAACTCGCTTGCAGGTGCAAATACGTGAGTATATTTCACTACTATCACAATTTCACTATAGAGGGAAACGCGTCTGGAAGAACGCTGGTTTTCACCAGACACGGAACAGGAAACGTGTTGCCCAAAAAAGCGTAAGCCATCCTGTCGACCTAAGAAACCAGCGTGTCGACCTAAGAAGCCGGCGTGTAGGAAGAAGCCGGCGTGTCGAAAGAAGCCGGCGTGTCGAAAGAAGCCGGCGTGTAGGAAGAAGCGGGCATGTCCTAGCAAGCCAGCATGTAGGAAGAAGGCATCGTGTAAAAAGAAGCGGCCGTGCCGGCCTAAGAAACCAGCTTGCAGAAAGAAGCCTACCTGTTGTCCTAAATGATGTTAGGAAGACACGTGAGTTGAGCGTACGTTTCGGACTTTTAAACCAAATTTTGTTATAAACTTTTGGCAATATTTTTGGAAACAAATAATTTTTTTTTTTTTTTTAACTTTCGGCAATCAAAATTCTGAGCCATCAAAATTCTAAAAAAAAAATAAAAAAAAAATTTTAAAATTTAACAGCATTTATACTTCAA
Source organism: Leucophenga maculata (assembly GCA_035044805.1). Lineage (NCBI taxonomy): Eukaryota > Metazoa > Arthropoda > Insecta > Diptera > Drosophilidae > Leucophenga > Leucophenga maculata. The sequence continues at coordinate 695,606 of JAWNNP010002011.1, forward strand.
AGCATTGTGGCTAGTATTGGTTGATGTGGAGTACATGCCTCTGCATAGTTTTAAAAAAATTTAATATTTACCAGATATCTGGTCTGTACAAACTATTCACAAAAAGCGTATTAAAACTTCGTTTATGGCAAAAGTTAAATTTGAGCGCGTGTCCGTTTGCACTTTTCCACATTTTTGCATTTTGTAGCAAAAGGAATTTTTTTGTGTTTCCATATTTCATAGAATTTTATAGGCATTTTTTCGCTTCTTTTGCGTCAATTTTAGCTTTGCTTTTTCGCATTCGATACTAAGCTGGCTCGATATTTTAATCTGCTCTACGTGCGCTATGCAACAAGTTGTTGCACTGTCTGGCCAGCTGAGCGCCTTGATATATGCAGAAAAATACACACAACACAACACAACAAAAAAAAAAATAGAATTTATAGAACGAAAACTAAACCGAAATGGCGGTCACACTAGAGAAAGACAATAAATGAATTTATGCTGGCAGCGCATTTTGGATTAAACGTGGCAAAAACAGTTGCTGCCTGTGTATAGTCAAAGCAGTAGAAGGCAAAACGGACAGAGTCTGACAGTCTCATTCGGTTAAAATGAACATTTTGTCGCAGCAACGCAATACCGTGGCGCAACAATGTATAATGGCGAACAGGATATGCGCGTTCAGATTGAATGCATGTCGTGTGTGTGTGCGTGTGCATGTATATGTGTTTTAGCAGCAATTTTCTATTGTATTCTATAGGCTAAAGGTTTATTTGCTCTTTTTTCGCTAGAATTTTCCATTTACCTTCCTTCTTCTTTCGCTCACTCGTTTTCCATTTAGTTTTTAATCGGCTTGTCAATTTACCTTTTTACTGCCAATTTTGTCGTCGACGCAGTTGTTGCCGTTGCAGTGGCAGTGGCAGTGGCAGTTGTATTGACTCTGCTTTTCATTTTAAATCGCTTCTCGGTTTCAAACAACTTTTCTACTTTTCAATAGAAAATAATAGTTTCAATGTGCATATTGAATGCTTCAATTATAGATAATAGCGAAACAATAAGGACTTTATATTTTTCCGAATCAATATAATTCCCAAAATGTTGTTCAGAAAATGATGTACTGCTCTATTATTCTTGCTCGAGCGAAATAGGGATAGAATAATAGAAAATAAAATTTAATTCAAAGCAAAGAAGGCCAAAATTGGTCTGTCGGCCAAAAAGTTCATTGTCACAGTTTTTTTGGGATGCAGGCGTATATTATTCAGAGCTTATGAACAGATTCGATATTGGTTTGAAACATATACGACTGCATTCTGACAAGGCGGATCATTGCAGCAACAGGTCAAGAGGAGGAACGGCGCGGCGGTGTTAGTTAAGCAGGAGCTTTAGTACTTTTTAACAGGCTTTTAACAGGGCCGAATTGCTAGTTTCCTCTTTGTAACTCCACCCTCATCAATCTTGGTCAGCATCCGACTTTGAGCAGGTTTTTAGCAGTCTAGGAGAAAAGTAACGCTAAGCACAGGCAATGGGGTAACTATAGAGCGGATGCTAGAGGTAGGTATTATAAACTCCTCTGCCCAAATACTAGCGACTGGTCAAGTGACACACTTCCCATTTGTGCAACGACACACAACCAGCGCCATTGATTACTTTGTGTTCAAAGGCTTGCGAGCAGAAGTGGTGAGAATAAGAGCTGAGTACCAACTTTCCTCGAAACACATGCGCCTTTTGGTTACTTTGGACTTCACCACGCAGACCAAAACACCTAAGGGACAACTTCTGCCACCGAGTGTTAACATGGCTACATTTCGCCAGGAGGTTTAGGAAACTCTTGATCGCGATCTTCCTTAATAGAGCTCTCTTAAAGCTCACCGCACGTACCAATGCTACAAAACAGACTTCCACCAGCTGTAGAAGTACTGCTGCTATTAAAAAGGCAGTACTGTCGCACCCGTGATCCTATTGTGGACAGGGTTTACCGCAGAGTCGCCAATAGAATCAAGAAGATGGTAGCTGTACAGAAACAGAAAAATACGGATCGCTTCCTAGAAAATGTCAGACCAGATGCGAGTACACAACATTCCTTAAGGACTCTGGCTAAGAAAAATAAACGGCATGTGTCACCAAAATTAACGATCAGGAAGGCGACTGGTTCTTGGCCTAAGTCCCAAAAGGAACGTGCAGAAACATGAGGATTTAGAAGTCCGCTTTCAGCCATTTAACTACAACACAGAGAGCAGAAAACGCATTGTCCAGGTGATGCTTGACAGCCCTGGTCAGCTATGCCTTCCAGTCACCCCCATTACTGTTTAAGAAATTAAGGCACACATAAAGAATCTGAAGGCCAAGAAGGCTACAGCAGCGGATGGGCTTAATAATATCACACTCAAGGCTTTGCCGGCCAAAGCGGTGCTCTTTCTGGTCCTCATCTTTAATGCAGTGTTGAGGCTAGGACACATCCCATCACAGTCGAAGAAGGCTAGGATCTGTATGATTCACAAGTTTAGAAAAAGCCCATCATTCTTGGAATCATATAGACCAATAAGCTTGCTGTCCACCGTAGCCAAGCTCTTCGAAAAGTGCCTCCTAACAAAAATACTTGGGATTGAGAAGGTAAAGGAAAAGATACCATCCTTTCAGTTTGGATGCCGTAAGTCCCATGGAACTTGAGAACAACTGAATAGGGTAGTAAATTTCATTCACCAGCGATATGCCCACAGGCTTATCGATTCCTACAGATGACCCGGATAACCTAATGATCGCTACATTTGCTGACGATACAGCCTTCCTAATCAGAGATAAATGTGTTTGCATTGCTACCGATGCACTCCAACTCAATCTTCGAGAGTTTGGACAATGGGCAAAACGCTGGAACATCAGTATAAACCTTGACAAGTGCGCTAGTGTGACGCAGGGATGACTGCCCTTGAGTATACCTGTATATGACTTAACTTTTTGTATGGAGGCTATGGTTCGATTTTGAACTTTTATGAAATTTTTTGCCAGCAAGAACGGAAAATACACCGAATTCAGCGATTCTAGCTGAATTTAAACAAAAAACAGACAGATTTGTATGGAGGCTAACACTTCTAGAGGTCGTATATCGACCTGGAATATTTTACAAGAACTAAAATATGACATTTCCAGCTAAATTAGTTACAAAACTATCGTAGAGTAGGAGAGTCAACACGTTCATTAAATACAAGTGATCTGAAGTATGAATAGTAGAATCTTTATATACAAACTTGAAGGATCTTTATCTTAAAGTCTCTAAGTTCTCGTTGTTCATTGGGACAACCATACAGACTTGTACTTTGATGCTGATCAAGAATATTTGCACTAACTTAATAATGAATAATGAGAGATAAATCTCGGAACTGGGTATTTTTACTCAACTAGAAACAACTCCGCTTGTTTTTATACTCTTCATATATGGTGTGAATAGTTTTTAACGCATAAAATGTAGCATGAAGACCCCAAAAAAACTGTATTTATTCTTGATTAGCTTAACGAGACAAATGGAACTAATAGAACTAGTACCTCATTTTCTAATATATTGATCTTAAATTGTTTATGAAGACTTGTTCTATTCAGAAGCAGATAATAATAACTATTAGTCACTGCCCATGGTTCGATTTTTGGTATGAAAAATGCCGTCAATTACAAATTATGGCGGCTTCATATGAATGCTCATTCATGCATCAATGGTTGTGTTCCGCCCACTCTATACAAGGGTAGACTCTATACAAGCCCACCCACCAGCTTTTCTTTGAATTGGAAATTTAATATGCTGACTTCTTGTGTATATTGAAGACACACTGCCAAAAATTTTACAGATGAAAATAATAAAGTTAAGTTAACTGCCCACCAGTATGGTTAAATGGTTCTGAAATACCCCAAAGCGACTCTGTTAAATAAGTTGGACTCCATCCTGATCGCCGCCTTGTATGGAAAAACCATAAAAAAGCTAAGGTAACACAGCTTAATGTAAAGACCAAAAAAATGTATTGGCTTATTGGCAGATAATCTTAGCTCAGCTGGACATACGCTCTGCAAGTGTGGGGTACTACGAGTACCTCAAATATTGAAATCATACAGAGATATCAAAATAAAGCGCTTAGAACTATTGTCAACGCAACTTGGTTTAATAAAAATGCGGAAATCCATAAAGATTTCTAAATTCCTTTGATTAAAGAGGAAATAGCTGAATTTAGTAAATATATTAACAGACTGCTAGGTCATAGCAACATCCTAGCTTTAAATTTAACAGATAATAGCTTAGATTAGAGAAGACTTAAACGTTTTCACATACTGGATCTTTCAGATAGACTTTAAGCTATTAAATAAAAATAACAATCTTATTTTAAAAGAACTGTATATCTATATCTATATTACATATTATATAAAGAGGAAAAGTTTGTATGTTTGTAATGAGTAAACTCAAAAACTGCTGTGTCGATTTCAAAAATTCTTTCACCATTGGAAAGCTACATTCAAACTGATTAACATAGGCTTAGTGGAGGGGGGAGGGGGCTATGCCCTAACCCCCCCCCCCCCCCCCATACAAGCGATAAACAAAATTCAACATATCTTTGCATCCATTTGAGGTACGGGGACGAAATTTGGTATACATGTTAATGGGATCGGGAAAAGTAATCGTGTTATGTGTGGTCCAAATCGGAGGGGGCTATGCCCCACCCCCCATACAAGCGATAAACAAACTTCAACATATATTTGCATCCATCTGAGGTACGGGGACGAAATTTATTACACATGTTAATGGGATCGGGAAAAGTAATCGCGTTAAGTTTGGTTAAAATCGGAGGGGCTATACTCACCCCTATCTTTGCATCTATTTGAAGTACATGGATGAAATTTGGTATACATGTTAATGGGATCGGATAAAGTAAACAAGTTAAGACAAGAAAATAAAGTTTCATAGTTTAAAAGATAAAAAAAATTATTTGATTTTTCGGTTTTAAATATTGCTGAAAGAAGTAGAGTGCTTGGAGTCGTGTAGGAGGAGAATATATTGTGTGATGAAAATAATTTTTACTAGGCGCAGCAAAGCGTGCCGGGTACAGCTAGTATTTAATATTCAGGAAGAAGTCATTTAGTGCTAAGTCAGGGCTGTACGCCGGATGACCCATAAAATCGATGTTTTGGGCGTCCAAAAACTCATTTGCTACGGCCGGACTGTGAGAGCTCGCATTATCGTGATGAAGTAAGATTCGTCTTCGACGGTGGGGTTTCCTCAGTTCATCGAACACTTCAGGCAAACAAATGCTTGTATGCCATTCAGATTTGAGCGTCCTTCATTCCACAAGCGTCCTTTCGAGAAGAAACATGCGATCATTTGCTTCGATGAGCTGCACGAGCGAGTAACTTTTGTTGGATATTGCTCGTCTTGAAAGACCCAGACTGTCGACTGCTGTTTTTGGAAATCTGTTCCCCTTTTTGTATTTTTGTAAGCAAAACATTTTGTTGTAGTTCAGTTCAGTTCAGCTTGAAACGACAAATCTGTTGTATCTTATACTAATTCCAATAGAATATGTCATACGAATCTAAATATAAATATTTCACACATACAAATGTAAGGTTTAATGTGGGAAATTATGCACATTTGACTGCAGCAGACTTTCTACTCTCGTGTATAAATACAAAGGAATTGTCACAATATTTGCCTTTAAAAAAGCGTTGGAGTCGCCGCGAAGTATACGCATTTGCAATTATCTTCATGGTGCAAGTCATTGTAGCCATGTCTGTCTATACTCGCATGCACCCATACGCCCCAATCCTTTAGACTTTGAGCTGTTTTCTTGCTAGTTACTACTAAGACTTTTTATTTTCTGCAGCAATAATCATTTGAAGTTCTGCGTATTGTGGCACATAGAAATGAATTTTTTATAAATAATTATTTCTTTTGAAAGCAGCCATCCATATGTAGATGACTATTCATTCTGCTTCTTTAAGTCATACACGAGTTCTGCAAAATTCAACATTAATTGGGTCTTAAATAATCATTTTTGCTGGGTTTTTATATGCAAACAATTTTGTGTTTGCTATTAAATCAGCTGGGAATGCTGAATTTAATTTCATTTAAGCATAAAAAATGTCAGACTTTACGACGGAGACGTCAGATCGCATCTGGCAACATGTTTTGTTGCTCAGGCTAGAAATATATGTAGCAACCCTCGTATAAAATGGTCCTTAAATTTATGCCTAAAACAAACAAACAAACGAACAATCAAACACCCTTCACAAAGACTAGATACTCTCTTTGTACTGGAAAATATGCTAATTTGGCATTAAAAGCAAACGCAATACAATGCATTAAATGCAGCAATTAATTCGCCAAATAGTTTGTACATGAGTGTGATAGAGAGCGCAATAGAATGAGTTAGACCGCGCAACAGTTGCAGCTTATGGCATTTTCGATTTATATATTTGACACTTGCCACATACATAAACACGCTAAACACACACAAACACACGCATACACAATGAAGCGCAGTGACGTCGCTTTTGACCTAGTAATGCAGAACAGTATTGTGCATGAGAGCGCGCCTGAGAGGCCAAAGTGCAACGTAACAAACACCGCCATAAAGCGCAAAGCAACATTGAGCGTTCAACTTGCAACATGAACTCAGTGTTGCATGTAAAAGTGCGCGCACTTGAAGGTGACTTTCATAGATACACCCGCACACACCCGCACACACACACACACACACCATCATACAATTTTTAAACTTTCAACAAATAGTAAAACAAAAAAAAATAAAAAAAAATTTAATTCAAACAAGTTCGAAAAAATTTTAAACAGCAAAAAAGTAAAACTCAAAGCTTCACACTCATTAAGAATTATTTAGTTTTTGACTTTCAACTTTGAACCGAGTTTACAAATCCACACAAACACACACACACACACACACATACACACACACACACCATATGAACAATAAGGAACATTAACCTATGTCAACGTGGAAACTACAATAAATGACGGCAAACAAACATACAGACAGACAGACAGACAGACAGACAGACGGACATACAGCAAGACATGAGAGAAAATTAGTTACGTGCAACCGCGTAGAGTGTACTGGCACACCTACAAATGCACACACACACACATACACACACAGTTATACAAACACAAACATGCCATAAGCAGCAATGGGGACATACAGGTGTGCTTGTCGCATAATAGTATGCAACGAAACCCAAATCAAAGCAACACAACTCTGACTGGGGGCGCCGCCTCGTCCTTTGCCGATCACATCCAAAATGGGTCTCGTCGCAATTTTGGTCTTTCGAAAATTGCTGTCAAAACCGCAACAAAGCAAATCTTTTTTATATATTATACACACACATACACTCGCTTACACATACACAAAACAAAACTAATTAACATAGATGTCCTAGTATAAATGTGCATGTGATGTATATAAATAAGCGTACACATACACAGATTTTGTACATGTATTGCGAAAAATATATTTTTTGGCGCTAACAGAGTCCAACTTTTACGGCATGGCATACGTACGCGTAGGTGTACCGTCAGACACAAACAATTATGGTACTTCCGGTTTAATTAGCAACAAAGCCAACTAAATTTCATATTTGTACACCGAAAAACTAAAACTAAACTAAAAAATGTGAGAGGAAAAATCAATCCATACAATACAAATCTATTTTAAGTACTAGTTAGGCTTTCGTCACTTGGTTTTTACTACGTCAAGCGATTCATTTTATTATTAATATTAATTTGGAGACAAAGTTTTTAACAGCCAATAGAAGGCATGCATACAGAAGGTAGGTCTGTATGTATGGACGATTTCGATTGGTTAAGCCATGAGAGATGGGGTTCTTTGCAGAAGTTCACATTGTGAGAAAATTTTTGGACTGCCAATCACTTGGGAATGGTCAACAACTACTCTTTTATAAACGGCCCAAGCAACAGACATCGTCCGCAAGGATACGTATCTCTTGGGTAGCCGCTGAACACCTCTTCAGAGGTGCGCTAACGTGAGAAGGCGAAAACCCCCTCCCCATGGTACGATGGGCTTAGGACCCACCACTTTAAAAAAATAAGTACCCAATGAATTCTAACAGGAAGACTCAGAAGGAACCCTATGATGACGACCCCCGCAAACGATATAAGGATCACGATTTAAGGATATGCACCTGGAATCTCCGCACCCTTAATTTGGGATTGTGTAAATATCCAGCTGGTGGATGTCCTCGAAAGATGCAAGGCTGACATAACCGTAATCCAAGAAATCCGATGGATAGGACAGAGTTGCTCTAAAAAAGCATCCTGTGACATCTACTATAGCTGTCATACGAATAAGAACGAATTTGGATGTGGTTTCGTGGTAAGTAGCGTCTAGTCGCGATACGCATCAAGGCTAAATATTTTAATATAAGCCTGATTTGAGCGCACGCCCCGACGGAAGAGAAAGCCGTTGATGCTAAAGATGAATTCTACGAGCGAGAGCAGCACCAATCGATTTCTACGACAAAATTGGGAAGGAAGCAACCTTTGGCCCAACCGTCAGAATATTTAGCCTTCACGACACTACCTCCAATAATGGAGAGAGGTTAATGGATTTCACCGCAGGTTGGAAAAAGGTCCACAAGGCTACATGGCTGTGTCTAGATCAAACAACACACAACCAAATTGATCATGTTTCGATTGACGGAAAGCAAGCATCGAGCGTGTTGGACGTGCGAAGGTTACGTGGTCCCAACATTGACTCGGAATACTATCTTGTCGAAGCAAAGGTACGCACTAGGCTCAGCGTAGTGCACGCCGCACGTTCTAACATGAGACGAAAGCGAGACTTCGGCAAGCAATCGCAACAGACCACCGAAACCTTTTCAAACACACTCTCCCGACTGCTCCGGAAAGCCCGCCCAATGGCCAAGGAGGATATACAAAACCTGCGACTAATTCTAGGTTCGACGAGGAGTGTCGCAATGCTACTGCAGAGAAGAACGCCTCCTATCAGCGAACCTTGCAGTCGGGAGCAACGCAAGCTGCCAAAGAGCAATATCGTGAGAAACGGAGAGAGGAAAAACACCTTTTCAGATGCAAGAAAAAGGAGCAAAAAAAGGCGGGAGTTTGAGGATGTTGAGATGTTACGTGGCAGAAATGAAGCTCGAAAATTCTATCAAAAGGTCAAGCGTCTGACTGAAGGTTTTAAACCCGAAGTTTCTTTCTGTAAGGACGAAAATGGTAATCTGGTTACGGATGAACAGGAATCACTGAGATTATGGAGAAGTCATTTCCCCAACCTACTCGCAGGCGATGAAGCGCACAACTACCGCTGAATAAGTCTTCTTTGCACCGGATATAGAATTCTGTCGAGCTTATGGCTGAAGCCATATACGGATTTACTGATAGGACGATATCAGTGTTGCTTCAGACAAAAAGGTTGACCAGTGGAAAGGAGATCCTACGCCAGTGCCCGTACATACAAAGTATGTTGGGCTTGATCTTCCAAAAGGAAGTGATGCTGCTCGCTTACGCCGATGACAACGATATTATCGGTACGCAGGAATTGAGAGTCAGCAAGGCGTTCTCAGAGATTGAAAAATAGTCTCGGGTCATGGGTCTAGCGGCGAATAAGAACAAGAACTTGGTGTTTTCTCGCACGCCGATATCGCGTTTGGGACGGTAAGAGAATTTTAACTCCAATGTTGTAGAAATCTTCGTCTACCTTGGATCCGAAATAACCTGCAACAACAACGTATGCCTGAAGATCAATGGCGTTTCGGGCTGAGCGAGCAAATTAGAAGTAAAGCACACTCTAGAAAGATGAAAATCAACAAGACGCTGATACTCCTGGTCCCCCTATAGGACACAAAGGCGTAGTCCGTAGTTGAGTCAGACGAAACGGTGTTGGAAGTGTTCGAGAAAAAGATTCTGCATAGGATTTATGGTCCAGTTAAAGTCGCCAACGAGTTTAGCTCCTGTAAGAACCGCGCGCTGTACGAGATATTTGATGAGATAGTTCAGCGCATAAAATTCCAGCGGCTGCACTGGGCTGTTCACCACATGCGTTTGGATGAAAGAGCTCTAGTATGAATGATTTGCATGGGTGACTCAAACTTGATAAGTGAAGGACGTAATAGAGGTATGAAGAGATCTGTGCGTACTTGGTATTCAAAACACAGCATCTTCTGTTTCTTCCCAAATGCGGTCATGACTAAACGACTGAAAGACATTTCCAAGGTTGGATGTTGATTATTTACACACAAAATTAACATCATCAACAAAACAAGAGAATTAAGTCTATCAGAGCTACTGCGAAGGATAGCTCAAATAGATTATAAAGGAAATACTTACATTCAGCTTGAATCTGCACATAGACATCAATCATATATGACCAGGACATATATGACTGACAGTTAATAAGCATGATCCGTAGCATGAAGTGAGACAAAGCCGTACCAAAAATTATTGTGGTAAATAAAAAACCATTTTTATATTTCATATTTCTACAAAATGTTAGCAACTCAACTCATGCAATGCTATTTGCATATGCGCCACAATACAATGCGTCAAGCTCAAACAAAGCTAACCAATGGCTAAAAAAACAAAGAGAAACCGCTTCAACCTAAACGAATTAAACAAATGAAAAAATGGTATAAACTGTCCAAATTAATAAAGCAGGATTTTAGTAAATAGTAATGCGTGCAATGTGTTTTGCTAGTTTATGCTGAGTTATGATCTTCATTGGTTAGCACACACATAAATAATGAATATTAGTGAAATATGATAAAAGGACATTGACAACAAAAACGAAATTAAAAAAATAAAAGGAAAACTAACACACAGAAACCATAGCACAAAGCATAGTTGAAAAAGCATAGTGCGAAAGAACTGGCCAATAAGCCACACAGTGTGTGAGTGTGTGAAAGCATGTTGGATATATCAAAAAAATAAACCAGACTGCACAAGGACACAACAGCAAGAGCATCAAGTATATGACTGGCCACATAGACACGCAGCGACTCACTTGTCTGCGCTGGAATATAATACCTGAGAAGGACAACGCAATGCTTGGTGTCACTATGCCTCATCTTCCTATCAATCCTGCCGCTCATATCTGTTCTACTGCAACAGACAGCAGCAGCAACAGCTACAGCGACAGCAGCGGCAACATGTGATTGTGTCAGGAGGTTTTTTGTCAGGAATTCAAAATTAAAATTCTTTGTCGCAAAAACCAAATAAAATACAGAGTAACTTCTTTTATAGAAAAAACAGCGAAAAATTGTTTTCAAAATAATTTAGAAAAGAGAAAATAATAAAAGGACATTATATAATATATATAAATGTGCCATGTATAGGATAAAGATGCAAAATACACAAAAGGCCAATAAAACTGTGCAAAAAAAAAAAAACATGTTTAAACAAGGAAGCATATTTAAAAGGGAGCGACGATTGAAGACCAAAGTCGCCATTGCCGCGAGCCAAACTCAAGGACACAGGCAAACAAGTAACAGCTTTAAGGGAGGTGCACAGCACATTTATACCCTGCATACACTACATATGTATATACGCCATAGCAGGTCAGTATATGGCTTTAATAATCGTATATATTTGTCACACGATTCATATTTAAATAAGCCCAAAAGTAATATCTGTTGTGTAGCGTATAAAAAAGTTTATAGCAAGACAAACGCATATGTTTATTTATTTTAGAACTCAACCTGACCTGCTTCGCGTACCGAACTGAAACGTTTCGCAGTGCTTACCTTGGCAACAGTGTCGAGGCAAGCCAAATCCAGATGAGAACAGCTTTCAAACCAACCCGCATCCACTAACGCCATGAGGTGTAAATTTCACTTGTATAATAAAATATTTAAATGGACAGAAAAAAGAATTAAGCGCGAATACAAAAAGGCGGGTTTAAATAAAAACAGAGAAAGCTCTAGATTCGGTTGTACAAAGTCTTAAATACCCTTCACACACCTCTTAAATGTGACAGTGATAATTGGCAGCTCTCATTCCGTGTTTTAAGTGCTCTGCTCAATTTAAACCATAAAGTAAACGATAGGTCGGGACAGACCAACGTGCTGGAGAATAGCAAATGGTAGCGTATATTCCGAAAGCAGGAAAGAAGAACCTCTTTCACGCTAAATCCTTCAGGCCAATAAGCTTTAGCACATTCATGCTAAAAACTTTAAAGAAAATGGTTTATAATATCATCAGGAATAAATATTTGATGGATAAACCACTTAAAGTGTCCTATACCAACTCAATACTACGCCATTAAAGCCAAAGGGACAGCCATTTGTTCTTTGGAATGACTCAGTCTTACGATACGTCATATGACGTTCTCGCATTATCAGTTCACGTACAGCATCAATGTTTTGTCAACCATGTGCTGATCAGCAGGCGATTTCACAACTGACTGATGGACGTGCGTGCGTTTAGAGCAGCTGATATATACAACACAATCACAATCTGGTTGTTAGTTGGCAACGTTTACGTCCAGAAGGAATCAGAAGGCAACAGCAACGCAAACAGATCTTCAACATGGATGGCCTGCAAACACTAGCCATGCTCCAAAGGTACCAAGAAGAACTATTCTCTGCCATCTCGCGTCATAATTCTACACCAATTTGGAAGCAAATCCAAACAGCGAGCACTCAAGCTGCGGTGAAAACGGTCAGCTTGCAGCACTTTAGCACTTTAGACGGAAGCCGTGGATAAGTAACATCACTTGGACTTTGTTTAAAAGCACAGCTAAAAGCATTTGAAATGCACGACCGCAGCAGTGGAAAGCATAGCCAGTAAGCAAGAACAAGCAGCGAACTGCAAAAACTTACGCGGTGTCTACATAACGGTAAAGGAACTAGGAAACGTTATGCCAAATATTCCACCTATCAAGGCTAGGGACGGGTTCAGTCTATCATCAGTCGAAGACCAACTGACACGTTGGATCGGCCTACTTGGGACGAAATAACCCTGGCCTAAAGCAAGCTAAAAAAAACCACAAAGCTTTTGGTTTACCGGCCGTACTGCTTGAGTACAGCGCAAACATCATCTCACGCGCTCCACACCCCGTTATTCGTGCAGCATGGATATCTGTGTCCATTCCAGATGATTCGAAGGTTGGGTGATCGTCTTTATCCCCAAAAAGGGAGATTTAAGTCAGTGCAGAAATTAGCGTGGTATAACGCTTTTAAACTCCATCCAAAAAGTGCTGGCCTTCATCATCTAAGCCAGAATCTCACCAACTTTAAACACCTAATTACGGAAAGAACAGAATAGGTTCCGATTAAATCAGGCTTGTGTAGACCACATTAATACATTACGCACCATTGTGGATTAATCGGTCGAGTGGAGGTCCCCGTTATAGCCACTTTTTGTAGACTTCACTAGAGACGCGATATGGAGTTCACTAAGCAGTTGTCGGATCCCTGACAAAATCACTGATCTCATAAAGACTCTCAACGTGCGGTTTAAAGCCAACGACAGCACCAATTTCATTATAAACAGAGGTGCCCGACAAGGATGTTTACTCTCACGACTCCTTTTCATAGTAGTCCTCGACGGAGTCCTAAAGCGCACAAACGCAGAGGTGCCGGAAGGCATACAGTGGAAACTTAATCAGAAGCTTAGCAACTTAGTCTAATGACATCTGCTTCATGACGCACACGAATAGTGGTGCTGCAGCGAAGCTTCGGAGTCTGGATGCTAATGCTCGAGCAATAGGTCTCAAAATCAATTTATGAAAAACAAAGTTTATGCGTCTGCAAACAACTTCAGCAGCGCCACTGACGATCGACAGCACCATTGTCACCATTGAAAATGTTGAGAAGTTCCCCTATGTTGGCAGTTATATTACAACGGATAGGGGTGCAGCGATAGACTCAACTCGACAAAGTATGGCGCTCTTGTACGCTTTCATTGAAAACGAATTTAAAAATTTTCAACACTTGTATAAAATCTATACCATTATATGGTTAAGAGGCGTAGATGGTTTCAGACAGGATTGGCGGAAAGCTGCAATATTTCGTTAACAAATGTCTAAGGATTATCTGCCGTATCTTCTGACCAGAAACGATCTCAAATGCTGACCTATGGCAAGCAAAAACAAGTAAGGAAATACAGTCGGGCGTAACCGACTGTAAGAGGCCCTGTACCAGTTCAGGTCGCCTAACAAACATATTAAATGTTTCCCGAGCTTATGACCAAACACATGACCACTTCTCACTACGTGAATATGAATGAAAAGAAAAGGGGGAGGGCCAAAATTTTAAAATAAACTTGTGAAATTCCGGAGCAGTCCTAGTCGAATGCAAAAAACACGAAGTCTCTATCTATTACCGTTTCCGAGATCCTTCCGTTCATACAGACGGACAGACGGACATGGCTATATCGACTCCTCTATCACTCCTGACCATAATGGAGGTAACTTTGGGGGGTCTCCGACCATTATTTCTATCTATTACATACATTTGCACAAAACCAATAGGCTCTTGTACCTTCGGTACAGGGCCTAAATACCGAACCTAACAACATTGAAAAAAAAAGAAGCAAGTGGAATTAGATAGTTTACACCTGCGCAGAGTAGACGAAAACATTGCAAAGATGACATTCCAGTGGAACCCACTAGGCAGCCGTTAGAGAGGTCGTCCAATGCAAACATGGATTTGCACTGTCCATTCTGAAATCGGGATCCAGAGCAACGTATAATGAACTAAGAGTCACAGCAGCTCATAGAAGTCGTTGCAGGGCAACATTTGTTTTCGCCCTATGCTCGAACTAAGGGTAATACTTAAAGTAATAAGAGTTAAAGTATTATGGAATAAAAAAAAAAAAAAATCAATGTTTTCGTCAGCGACGAATTCCGTTAAGTCGCCCAGACTTAACCATACCAGCGTAATACAATGGTTTTTGATGGTGCTACATCGCCGTACAAAGAACTGAGTTCATCGACACAATCTTGTTGAGGTAAACCTTCGACGTGGTTTGTGAAAAATAATCCAACAAAATCCTTTCCTTAAAATTTCCTTTTTTTGACCAAATTAATGGGGTCTGCCTCTTTCTGTTTCCTATATGCATTTGCTCAAACTTAATATAAGCATCTTTTTAATATATTAGTTCCTTTATAGTAAAAACCATACAAGAACATCAATATATATTTTCAAACGACACATTATTTCCGGGACGCCCCTTGAAAGCCTTGGTAATAATCTTATTTAAGGCTAGTGCCTTGGAAGCTTGAATAGTTTCAATGTTATCTAAAAGTCAGCGGGAGTTAGGTAGGGACTGACTGTTGGATAGCAGCGGCAACGTTGGAACTTTGTGTATTTTTGGTAGAAACATCGCACATGCATTGAGACATAAAGCAACAGATGTCGAGATATATCGATATATATTTAGAAAACAGGAGAACATGTTAGCTTTCGTGCAACTGAGACTTAAATACCCTTCGCACTAATTATTACTTAGCAAGTATGATAGACAGTGGAGCTATCTCAACTCCTTAAATATGTATGCAACATTAATTTGAGTTTTTATTAATTTTATGTGAAAAATAATACAATTCATGTTTGTTTGTAGTAAGCTAACACATCAAACTAATTATTATTATTCGAAATTTTTATTTGCTTCAATTAGTTTTCTATGGGAGCGGTACTTTCTATTGAACATATTGCGGTCACTTTAGTGTATTCCTAGTGTTTATAAAAACTCTACAGATGAACATATCGAGATCTACTTGTCTGGACAAGCTGATCAAGAATTTATGTGTATACTTTGCTGCCTTCTTTAATGCGTTACAAACTTTCTGACAAGCGGATAAAACCATTTCACACTATATGTGAATAATATAAAAGCATGAAACCAACAAAGCGAGCCAAGCGCCATAAAAAAAACAACAAAACCCAAAATAAAACGTGACTTTTGCTGTGCTTGTCGAATGAATGAATCGACTATAAAATTATGTGCACAGTACAAAATAAGGAAGCAAGTAGTGAGGAGTTGGAGTAAACGCCAAGAAGCCAAACTCGCAGCGCGTATAAAAAGGACATCAGTCAGTCAGCCAGTCAGTCAGCCAGCTACAAGCTAGTTTGCCGGTCACTGAATTGTTTAAAGAGGACACAAAACGACGTCGCACATCTTGAACACACAAAACACAGAGCATAAAGAGGACATCTAGAAGCCACTCCATTGCCAGTGTCATTGTCATAAAATCGCGCATTGAACCAATGCCAGCTAAATAGCCTGCAGTAATATTATTTCAGCAAATTTGGCAAAAGTTTTTGAATATTTGTCGTAGCAGACAGACAGGCAGGAAGGCAGGCAGGCAGGCAGGCGAGCCGGCAATAAGGAAGGCAGACAGTAGCAGCAGAATTTAGGCACTATCTAGAGCTCCATTACAATTATTATTAACATCATAATCATCAAATAAAGTTCTTGTCTGCACAGTAATTGTTAGCTGTGCTGTCTGTTTCCTTAAACTGGCATATTACGAGTAAAACAGCCAAAAAATATTGTAATATGAAATTTGTGCAACTGGAAATAAGGCCTCAGCAACTGCAAGACTGTCTAATAAAAGTTTGTATTGAACAAATGCATATGTCTGAGAAGATGCAGACTGTACTCTAATTACTGAATATATATTATAGAACGTTTTTTATGCCAAATATTATGAATAAGAATGACAATAATTGACATCAATCAAATGGGAAGCTTTTGTTAGCCAACATATAAGTGCGTTAAGAAATAACAAGAATTGTATAGATTAAAATCGGTATACAGAGGTTAGGCTTAACACTCGGTTAATTTGCTAGAAATGCTTAATTTGTTCTACTTTACAATAATCCTTTTACAATATTCTGTGTAGGTTGAGATCGGTCCACTAAAAGTCTGTACCAACTTTCATAATTTTTGTATGAAAAAAATTAGCTGCAAAATACAAAAAAAAAAAAAGTACAAGTGCCAACGATACTCTGCAGAACCACAGCGTTTTTTATTATTTATTTATTTGTTGATAATAGCAGTCGCTTAAATTTTTGTTTGGCCGCCTGGTTGACCGACTGTGCCCTTACTTAAGCTTGGCAGTGGTCATATTGGTTGGATAGTTATTTGTTAGTTCCGCATTTTTAACAGAATTTAAAAATGAATGAAAGTAGAAAATAGAAAGAATTTATTGTAGATAGAACCGAGAGCACGAAGTGAGATATTGAACGCTTAATTAGTTGTGCAAAAAGGCAATTTTATTGGCACAAAATGGCAAGTTGGTCGAAGGCGAACATTAAATGAAGCAAATAATGGGAATCAATTTCACCAATAAGAAAATCACAGAGAGCATAGATCTGCATGATTAAACGGTTGGAAGATTAATTAATTTTAATCTGTCATTATAACATGGAAGATTTAGATGGGTAACCCAATTAGAAGAACCTTTTTTTGTGAACTGATTCAATACGATCTTGGTGAATACAAAGGTTGCTACATATATTTCTAGCCTGAGCAACAAAACATGTTGCCAGCTGCAATCTGACGTAGCCATCGTAAAGTCTGACATTTTTTAGGCCTAGCTTACTGTGAACACTTTGACATACGAGCGCAATTGGGTTTCTTTACAGGCAACTGAAAAATTCATCTCGGCCAAAAAATTGGAATTAAACCGTGCGATGATTTATTACAATTTTCGATGTCTACTCAAACGTGACAGGTGACGAAACATGCGTAAGAGCCTGAAAATCAAACAGACGGACATGTCTATATCGAGTTAAGGGCTTTACATTTAAATGGTTGGTTCTAAGCCTTAATGAAATCAAATTCAGTATTCCTAGCTGATTTAACAGCAAGCACAAAATTATTTGCATATAAAAACAATAAACTTATCAGTTAAGACCCAATTAATGTTGAATTTTGAATAACTCGTGTATATGACATAAAGTTCAGAAAATGGATCCAATTAAAAATATTAAATATGTCTAAAAGAAGCAGAAATAATCGTCGTATACATATGGACGGCTGAGCTTCAAATGATTATTGCTGCAGAAAATAAAAAGTCTTAGTAGTAACTAGCAAGACAATAGCTCAAAATCTAAAGGTTTGGGGCGCATAGGTGCAAGCGAGTATAGACAGACATGGCTACAATGACTTGCACAATGGAGATAATTGCAAATGTATATACTTTAGGGCGACTCCAACGCTTTTTTAAAGGCAAATACTGTGACGATTTCTTTGTATTTATATACGAATCAAGAAAGACTGCTGCAGTCAAATGTGCACAAATTCCCACATTAAACCTTACATTTGTATGGGTAAAATATTTATGTTTAGATTCGTATGGCATATTGTATTTGAATTAGTATAAGATACAACAGATTTGTCGTGTCAAGCTGAACTGAACTACAACAAAATGATTTGCTTACAAATATACAAAAAGGGGGACAGATTTCCGAAAGCAGCAGTCGACCGTCTGGGTCTTTCAAGACGAGCAGAATCCAACAGAAGCATGTTGCGACCGTGCCACTTGTGAAAAGAAAGACACTCAATTCTGATAATTCTGTTCGATAAACTAAAGAAAACTAACCGACGAATACGAATCATACTCCATCACGATAATGCGTTTTTGAACGCTCAAAACATCGAATTGATGGGTCATCTGGCGTACAGCCTTGACTTGGCACCAAATGACTTCTACCTGTTCCCACACATCAAAAATAAACTGCGCGGACATCGGTTTTCAACTCCCGAAGAAGCTGTTAATGGAAGTAGCTCTTTCGAATGGTTCAATCTTAATAATGAATATTTTGAAAAACAATAAAGCGATTTTTTCTCATAAAATTGATCGGCCAAGTGAAGTATAGAGAAGTTCAGTGGAACATATAAGGGTCTTTAAACTCCATACACCACCGCTTTACAAAGCCAAGAATTGATTTTTCTTTATTAATGATTGATCCATTGTGATTATTATAAAAAAGTTTGGCTTCCATAAGGATACTTTAATCAATGTATCACATGGCACTCTGCCGATGATAAAGTTATTTAACAATTAATTAACTATAAATGGATTTCTACAATGAAATATCAAACATTTATGTTTCGAGAAATTTAGGTTTTAAAAATTATGGATGTTTAAAACGTAGGAGTTTAAATCAGCCTGCAGCAAACAGTGTTAGAAGACATCATAATATGATAAACATAATTTGACATCATCTGCATAAATTAATGTATGACCATGTTTAATAGCAATGGGAAGGTCATTAATAACAATATTAAACAACATACGACCAAGGTGACTACCTTGAGGAACACCAGAAAATATTAGAATAGTTTTAGATAAAAAAATTGCTGAATAATACTTTATGTGTCCTACCGAATAAGTATGACACAATCCAAGAACAAAGAGAGGGTGAATAGACTACAGTCAAAGCCTTACTGAAGTCTGTGTATATGACATCAGTTTGACATCCGGACTCAAAACCATTATTCATAACAGAAGAAAATTCTAGCAGATTTGTGCAAATGGATTTGCCTCTAATGAAACCATGTTGGTAAGGACTAACAAAAGACTTTAACGACTGCTGCAAAGGTCTGTAATGATTTTTTCAAACAGTTTTCGTATAGCACTCAGCTGAGTAATGCCTCTATAATTTGATATATCAGATTTGCTGGCTTTTTTTATAAATTTGAATTATGAAAGATTCTCTGCAAAGAGATGAAAACTTGCATAATCTTATAGACAGGATTAAAAGAATCGATAAATGGTAACAAATGGAGCTAGAACACTGTTGTAGTATACTACTGAGAGTGTTATCAGGTCCAGATAGGAATGAACATTTAACGGATAGAAGAAGTAATGTGATATAATATAGAACAATTACAAACATATTGAATATAAGCGAATCAAACGATGCATATCATATCATTAAAAAAATAAATTGAAATGGCTACGGGTATGAGAACCAAGGCTGTCTTTTTACTGAACTTGAAATAGATGCATATGGAATACATCTGTTAAAATTGAAAATGGTGGAATAAAAAATATTCAATGCCTATTCAATGTCTGTACAACAATTTAAAGCAAACCAATCGTGATTAAACTTAACATAGTCAGTCGTCAAAGACATTTACTACTAAATTCTATCAACCTCGAATGAAACTTTCAAGGTTGGATGGAGCTTATCTGCTGGAGTTTTTAAAGGAGTGATCCTATTGACAAATATATCAAAACCAGCATCAACAAAAACATGCATTTTCTGGCATGTAATATTCTATCTGCCTTGAAAAATTTGTGTCTTGCCTCTGATGCACTTTCTCCTAAAGAGCCAACAGGAACAATTGAGCTTTCTAAGATTTTATAAACATTTACAATAATTTTGTGTACTGTTGGACACATGGGGTACCAAGAATACCGGTCTTGGTACACAGTGAAGGTTTCAAAACAGAATATTTTAAATTTTTCAGAGTTTAGTTAAACTAATGGCAATTTATGGAAATTAAAATCACATGAAAGCGATAAATTAAATCTTAGTTTAATCCTAATATAAAGGACAAACTTTTTGGATCGGAAAATGCCCGTCTCGCCGTGTTTCCATCATTACTAGTGCCACTGCCGTTTTGTCTTGGCTTGTCTACATGAAGCCCCATATCCTTCCAAAATGCGGTTTGAATTTGTTGTTTACGTGCCGCTAATTCAACTTTGTCGTTTCCCTTAACTCGCCATTTTTTTAGCTCAATTCTGTAAGATAATTTTAATAAGCATTCAAAAAAGCGGATCCATGCATGAAGTGGACTTATTCCATATGTATCTGTATTTGGCTTCATATTAAAATTTGTTGAATAAAAATCAGTTATATTAAGAAGCCTGGACGGTTTTGCTCCACATATTGGGTAAGACTGGCAAGATTTTGTTCCTGTTAAAATATTTAACACCTTGCCGTCTATAAGGGTCAATCGAATATAACAAATATTTTCTTTTTAATCTGAATATCCAAATTTTCTTTTTCTTTTAATATAAGCGATGATGTTTCTTTAACATACGCAATTTTCAGAGGACGACAAAATCTTATGGACTGCGGCGATTTATTCATACAAATTATTCTTTGTGTCTGATCTACTATTTTTATGGAAATTATGGAGGTTAGAAAAAAAAAGAGTCATCTAAGGATGGACTTTCGAATATGGAAAATTTTTGTTTGTATATACTGTGACCTGTGGACCCATCAAAACCAAAGCTAAAAATAAGTGTGCACTCAGTAACATCTGGAAGTATTTCACAGACTTCCTTTTGCATAAACAATATTCTGGATGCAGTATGGTAAAATAAGTCTTGTAAACCAACTTGGGCTTCATTTTCGGTACAAATTATTCCAGCAGGTCTGCATTTTAATTTCTTCTCAACTATTTTTAAGTAAGGGGGGGGGTAAATATCACTGCCAAGCTGCTTATTTAGTTGTTTTGTATTGAGGTATTGCTGCTTTGTTAGGCCATTTTCCATAAAGAAAACTAGTGCCCTTTCAGAAGATATTGGACTTGGATCCACTTTGGTAATTTGTCGTTTTATTTGACCAAAAGATTCAGTGCTAGCAGCTTTTTTTAATACAAATTGCACGTCATGGTCGTCTGTTTTTTTTTTTTTTTTTTTTTTGATGAAATGGTAGCAGCATGCAGCAATAAAGATGTTGAATGTTTATTTTCCTCTGCTACTTCAAATGCTAATTTTCTTTTAAGACGTGGGCCAGCATCCTCATAAGTTAATTTGGGGCGACCAGTTTTCAGTGGTGATTCATTGGTCAGAAAGTTTTATAGACATTGTGCCGGCTAGCCATTTTGCGTGTTTTTTTTTTTAAAGCGATCTATATTACGGTTGCATCTTGGCAAATGTTTTTTAATAAAGTATATGAAATCTTTTGTTTTTTGTGATATAAGTTGTGTGATTGTCTTATCGAAGCGCTCGCAGTTTACTTTTTGCAATATATAACCTCTTAGGGCTTCCTCCGAGCGGTTGTTGCTAGTCCAAAATTCTAGAAGTGCACCGTGGCCAATCTTATACGTTGCTAGATAAAAGCAATTATATCGAAAAGGAGCAAGAA
Source organism: Leucophenga maculata (assembly GCA_035044805.1). Classification (NCBI taxonomy): domain Eukaryota; kingdom Metazoa; phylum Arthropoda; class Insecta; order Diptera; family Drosophilidae; genus Leucophenga; species Leucophenga maculata. Next base: position 717,662 of record JAWNNP010002011.1, read on the forward strand.
AGAGCCAAAAAGCTTAGTTACATGGTAACAAGGACAGTTTTATTAACAATTTGTCGTTTTTACCCTTTTGCAAGGCTTTGCCATTAGTAAGTTATCCTCCACAGAACACACACAGAATTGTTGGTTTTAATCTATTAAGATACACATATAAAACAGTTCACAGTTGGACAATAAGACATTATAACCAAATTATGTTAAACAATTCATATTTCTAAATACCTTGGCAAAGTTTATCCATTTTAAGAAGAAAGAAATTGCTTTTCGACAACACAGCACAATCACTTAAAGTTCGCGAATTTCTCCCACCGCAACGCCAAGTTTCTCAAACAGCTGACTTCGTTGAAATGGCAGCACTACAGGGTTGCCACCAAAATATTTTGGAAGGCGGTTTTTTTTCAAATCAAGATATATAATTTCGATATTTATGTTTAATATTTTGAAATTCGTTACAAAAAAAAAAAGAGTTTATGCCAAAAATACGGACTTTTTTCCCATAGTTCATTGGTTAGTATTTGGGGTAAGAGATCGTTACAGGTGGAGCAAGACCGGCACTTGAATGTCTACATTTTTTTTCTGACAAGCCTAATGGATTATACTTGTCACACTTGTCCAGTGCATCTTATTTCTTTCGAAGTACTTCAAATGAATGCAAAGGTATGATAAATTTTTTTCATCGCTTATAGACTGCTCAATTGTGCATCGCTGAACAAAAGAATTTAAAGATAAAATAGATCAGCTAATATCTATCCAATATAAAACAGATAATAAGACAATAACTCAATAATTTTTGCTGCAGTTGACAATTATGGATGACAAAGTTTGCAAGACGCTTTCCCAAACTTCGTCAGCAACGTGTTATATATGTAATGCAAAGCCTACCGAAATGAACGACATCGAAATATGTTCTGAAAAATCGAGAAGAACGGTATTAATTTGGATTATCTGCTCTGCTTATAAACTGCCTATTAAACAATGGAAAAACTGCAACTTCAAGAGATTAAATTGCATATCCAAATGGAACTTTGGAAAAAAATAGATCTAATTTGCGAGAAATCAAAAACTAAAGGAAGTGAGTCTTCTAAGAATGGAAACACAGCAAACGATATTTTTAATAGTCGACTGTCTGCCGAAAAAACAGGCCTGGATAGAAATTAAATAGATGCCAAATTATTAGTGCATCATTTGGTTATCGCATTAATGTTGAAACATTTAGAATGTACAGGCTTGATACTGCGTGGAAACGACAGAACAATAAATAATTTGGATGTTCCTGTGCCGAAGTACCGAAAATAAGTGCTTCTGTTCAAAATGAGTCAAATCTGTTGAATTCTTGACGGTCACAGGAATTACTTGCTTAGATGGCCTTTAACTGTTGATCGGTCATAGCCCCAATCAGAAAGGCACACCAGCAGCTGTCACAGGAATTGGGAATCTTTTAAGTCAAACTGAGATCGTTACAAGATCAACTTAAATGTCGAAACGTCCCCTATTGGAACTTGCAAAAGTTTAAAGATAATCTTGAATTTCATCGAAAAGTCATCTATAAACCATACCAAAACACCATATTGCTGCAGAGTCTTATACATGCCTTTCATCACACAATACGCCTATCATCGTAATTTATTAATATTGAACCAGAGCAAACCTTTTACATTTGTAGGCTTATCACCTACAAAAGCGACGGAGTACTAACTCTTGAAAGCCACAAAATGCTTGGCTCAACCTACTTCTTATTTAATTATTTAAAGGAAAACTGGAGTTTGGAAAAAAAAAATGCCCAGGATAAAGCCAAAAATAGCCCAAAATATACAGGAAAACCTTAAGAATAAGTACCTTCTTACAGGTCGGCTTACAAGGCTTACGCCAAACATTGAGAAACAGCAACTCATACCACTGCACCAGTTTGGATTTCGTTAGTATCACAATACCATTGAACAAATTATTAGAGTCTCTACATATGCGAGAACTACCATGAAACGAAAAAAATACTAGATGTATCATAAGCCTTTGATAAGGTCTTGCATCCTGGCCTGCTTTATACACTAAAACGGTTTCTCCCTCACCAAGCATATTCAATTTTAATGTCATATTTGGAGGATAGATACTTTGACTTGGAGAAAATAAACTACGTGCTGTCGCAGAGAGGCAGAGTCCTAAGTCCAGTGCTATACACATTACAAACTTGGCCTAAGACTAAGAGTTCTTTATTGAGTCATCTGTCTTAACAGAAAAGAAAAACCTATATACAAAGTAGTATTAAAACTAATATGAACCTCTAGAATCCAAATTAATGGCTCTGCATCAAGTTCCAATCTGAAAACACTTCAAAGATTTAAGTCGAAAGATTTTCGCCTTTCTAAATAAATTCTATAATCCAACATGACCTAAGAGTATCAACGGCTCTTGAAGAAAAAGTTAAAATCAGCAGAAACTACCGACTCCGAAAAATCGCACATCCAAGCCAACTAGCAGCACAATTAGCTAGCAACCTCACACACACGAGAAGGCTAAGAAGGCATCACTCAGAAGATCTACAATTACTCGCCGTCTTCAACACTAAAGATTTAGTCAATAGATTAACTTACGCATGCCGCCGTAAATTAATTATATCTAAGTATTACTAAATGTATCTCGAACAACAGATTGTAGTTAATAAAATAGAATTAAAAAAAAATTTGGAAAAATGTTGAACAATGAAATTCACTTTTTTCGTCAGACTATTTTCCCATAGTTGATGCATTGAAGGAGGAGTTCTTTAACCGTGTCAACACCTCGCTCTTACGATTGAACGCCGGTAAGTCGTTGGTTTATGCAAAAAAAAAAAAAGAAAAAAAAAAGATAAGAGAAGCTCATAAATAATATCGAACTCGTAATTGGCAACTTCATTGCTGAAAATTGGCTTCATAGAATCCATCACTGCAAACGTATTTCGAACTATTGGCATACTTAAATATGTCCTGCAACCGAAATTAATTTCAATTATTTTGCGTTTTATTCAAATAGAAAATTGTTTTGTCCTTATTCTATACAGCTACTATTTAGTGTTTTATTTGAAATTGTTTTGTCCTTATTCTTTATCCTACTTCCTACTAATCCTACTTCCTACTATCCTATTTCCTACTAGTTTTATAAATGCGAAAGTTTGTATGTATGTAGGGATGTATGTTCCTCTCTTACGGCTAAGCCGCTCAACCAATTCGTCTGAATTTAAGGTACAGAGATGAAATTTGGTATACATGTTAAGAGGATGAGCAGAAGTAAACGGGTTAAGTTTGGTCAAAATTAGAGGGGCGGTACACCACCTCCCCGTATAGTTTCACAAATCAGACAAAATAAGAAAAGTCATTAGATATGCTACTTTTTGTATCGAAAGATCCGCGAACGAAGTCGCGGGTAAAAGCTAAATATATTGGATTAGATGGGGTCTGGCCTGCCTCTTTTTGCTAGTTGCATACATTTGAAAAAAATAAAAATGACATCTATATGAAGAAATTTTAACTATAGCTTGTTAAATTTATTTTGTTTGTTTTTTAAATGTTCACATTTAGGACAATCCATGCAACATGTTGCAACATTTTCCCACATTTCACCCATAATAGTGTCTGCCACAAATAACAACTGCAGCTGCGACATGTGGTGTACTGAAACGAAAGAAAATTAGCTAAGCAGATTTACGTATAATAGAAGATATAGATATGTATATAGAAATAACCACAAAGTTGCCAACCTACCACGATACTCATGCTAAAGATGATGATGACGATGATGATGATGATGATAATGATAATGATGAAGTTGTTGTTAGTGATGGCATTGCAGCCCAATACAGTTTCTGTCATACAAATTCTGTGTTTTGATAATTTGCGTATATGCGGCTGCGGTTGACTATGGAACTGACAAAATAGCTTTTCAACGCACGGTTAGACAAGTAAAAGCGACAAACCGACCAACAGACAGACAGACACATAGACTGACTGAGTTTAAGATACGCAAATAAAATGGCAGCCTATCAACAACATATGCCAGAGTTAGGCGATTAAACGCATTTGAGGCATATATTGTATATGTATGTGTATTTCGATTTGGTTTGCAGGTTTGTCACTCGTTCATTCAGTCATTCAGTCAGTCAGTCAAAGAGTCACAAGCAAACAAACAAGCAATCGACCTAGGAAATGTTCAAAATTCGAAGAAGAAATAAATTGTTTACACAATTTCTTACATTAATTTCAAATCAAATGTAAATGACAGGCGGCATGACAAATGACATTATTTCGAAGAAAAATCAACAAATATGAAAAAGAGCGGAAAAATACCTCAGTACGAAGACAGTAGAAAATGATTATTTCGGTAGAACTGCCATTCGAATAAGTCGAAGAGTATTAAGACAGTTAAAACTTTTGTTGCGACTAAACGTTTCAAAAAAATTGGAGTTAATAAATAGGAACAAGTACTGAGTTATCGATTAAAGTCAAACTATAGAACTGTACGGAGGATCACACTGCGAGACGTTCTATAAAGAGTTCATCTGAAAAGAAGATAGAATTACTTCCTTGAAGCTTTAAATTGCTCATAAAGTGGGGATGTGATGGATCATTCGAACAGAAATCTTACAAAAAAAACAAGTAAGAAAATCACAGTCGGGCGTAACCGACTGTAAGAGGCCCTGTACCATTGCAGGTCGCCTAACAAACACATTAAATGTTCCCCTAGCTTATGACCAAACACATGACCACTTCTCACTGCACGACTAAGATCCTTTAAAACATTTTTTTATGTATTAAACGAAAAGGGGGGTCGCTCAAATTCAATTGCTTATAAAATCGTCATTTATTATCCGATTTTGATGAACTTTTCGGATTTTTGCTAGAAGGACGGGTCGCTCAAATTCAATTGCTTATAAAATCGTCATTTATTATCCGATTTTGATGAACTTTTCGGATTTTTGCTAAGAAGGACGATATCTTTATACTGGCATACTTACTTTTTTTTGTGCCGAAGAAATTTTTACCCTTGGGGGTGATTTTATGGGGAAGGGGGGAGGGGCAAGTTTTTAAAATAAACTTGTAAAATTCCGGAGCAGTCCTAGTCGAATGCAAAAAACACGAAGTCTCTATCTATTACCGTTTCCGAGATCCTTTCGTTCATACGGACGGCCAGACGGACGGACGGACGGACATGTCTATATCGACTCCTCTATCGCTCCTGACCATAATGGGGGTAACTTTGGGGGGGTCTCCGATTATTATTTCTACCTGTTACGTACATTTGCACAAAACCAATAGGCTCTTGTACCTTCGGTACAGGGCCTAAAAATAATGAGAATTTATTTTTCAAGAGGATAGGACTGCCCAAAATATGGATACGTAAATTGCAATTCATCCCACTAATTTAAGCAATTGCGGTTCTTAGAAGTAATATCCAACACATTGCACCAATAAAGTCCACCAAAGTCTGCACCAAAGCCACAGCTCTAGTTGAAACAGCTTTTGACAAAATTGACATCGGTGCTATTCACTGTTCCCTACATTCAAATGGATCAGTGATGAGTTTTCTTCGATTTTCGCTGAACTAGAAAGCAGATTTCTTGTTTGTGTCGATTTTAACGCTGACCACAGACTTTCGAGGCAAAAACAGAGGGTGATATCTTCTTTTAGCAAAAGGATGCCCAACCCGTTACACTTACGATGCAAACAACCAGCTTGGAGGCGTAGACTTTGGGATATATGAAGGCATTCCTAACTGAAAACTTAACATCGAAGAGCGTAAAGATCTGAAATCGAATCATATACCTCTTATCATCACCATTGATGTTTCTGTCGTTCCGACGCAGAGCAAGCTGATGTGTTTGCACAGCATCTTGCTGAGCGCTTCAGACATTTCGAACTAGCTTTAAGAAATGAACTATTTTTAACATCACACATCACCTCTTCAGATGGATTTTTCTATTGAACCCATCTCCTTGAAAGAGATCTCGAAAGTCATCAAAGGTTTAAAGCAAAGTAAAGCCCTTAGCTAAAATAAAATTTGTCAAGCGACTTTAAAAGCTTTGTTTTTAAACGTGCTTCTCTTTCTAGTTAAGCTGTTCTTTCAGTACAAGACTTTCCTAGAGCTTGGAAAACTGCTGGAATAACAATGATTTACATAACCAGTAAACCTGAGAGTGACCCTGAATAGTATAGGCACATCAGTCTTCTTCTATCGCTATCAAAACTCTGGGAACGACTTTTTGCTACTAGACTATCCAATGTTATTGGTCCTAAAAGTCTTTTTCCAGACCATCAGTTCAGATTTCGCTCAGGTCAACAACTTCAACAGAGTTGCAAACAATATCCTCGAGGCATACGAAGTCTAACAGCGAACGAGAATCGGCCGAAAGTCTTCAGAATTTTTTGAGTCTGCTCTATAAATGTGCAAGAAGATGAAATATCCAAATAAATATCACCAAATGCAGCAATGTGTGCTTTACTTTAAGATGGGATGTTTCACCATATGTTTGGCTTAACGGTACAACAAATAAACAATCCTCTAATGCAAAATTACGGAGACTTTTTAGATGAAAGTCGCTTCATTAGAGCCCATATCAAAGCTACTCTACATGCAGAACAAAAAGGCGCAAACTCATATAGCTTTGTAATAGGAAAAACAGGTTATACTTGCACAGATTATCCAGGTGTGGGGAATCGTCGCCAAAACTACTCATAATAAGTTAGAATTTATGGAAAACGAGGCTCTACGCATGTTTACAAGTTGTCCAAACTTCACAGCGACCTCGATGTTCCTATAGTGGAAGATAAGATATGCTTCTCCTCAAGCAGATATAATGAACGACTGAGAGAACAGCAAAACCGCTTTGCGAGACTACTAGCGGTCAACTTAAAATTTAATTATTCGCATTTAATACATTGGATGATCCTCTTTATTATCTTATTTCTTAAAATAATATAATTGGATCTAGTCGTTGTTTATTTTATTTATAAACCATTATAAAATATTTAATCTGGCGCATCTCATAGTAGAAGTTAGTTATACGACGGTGGCTACATATATTTCTAGTCTGAGCAACAAAACATGTTGACAGATACAATCTGACGTCTCCATTGTAAAGTCTGACATTTTTTAGGCCTAACTTACTGTGAACACTTTGACGTACGAGCGTAATTTAGTTTTTTTACAGGCAACTGAAAAATTCATCTCGGCCAAAAAATGAAATTAAACCTTGAACATTTGCGTGCAATGATTTTTTTTTTAACAATTTCAACGTGGATTATCAAGACAAAGAGTGCACCAATCAACTTAAATCAACTTTTGGTGATGAAGCTTCATCCTTGAAATGAATTCAATCATGGCTGCAGTTCGCTCACCGATGAATTTCGTGAAGGTCGTCCGAAATAGGACCAAAAAAAAATATTGTTACATATCGAAACACTAGCAGGTGCAACACCTGCTAGTGCTCCATGCAAACATGTTCCCCTTTATGGTCAGCCAATTTTTTTAGTTTAACTTGAAACGACAAATTTGAAACATTTGTCATTAATGCAAATAAAGTCACACGAATTCAGAACAAAAACTATAGTCCCCGTACAAATTTGCGGTTCAATGTGTGTACAGGATTTCTCACAGCCGACTTTCTTGTTAGGCCCTGTACCGAAGGTACAAGAGCCTATTGGTTTTGTGCAAATGTATGTAACAGGTAGAAATAATGGTCGGAGACCCCCCAAAGTTACCGCCATTATGGTCAGGAGTGATAGAGGAGTCGATATAGCCATGTCCGTCTGTCCGTCCGTCCGTCCTTATGAACGAAAGGATCTCGGAAACGGTAATAGATAGAGACTTCGTGTTTTTTGCATTCGACTAGGACTGCTTCGGAATTTTACAAGTTTATTTTAAAATTTTCCCCATGTTATGTTTGGAATGAAAATTTTCGATATTTGACATTATCATCTTTAAAAATTTTGACTCTAATATTACTTACTGATTTACTTATACGGCCCTCCTAACACTTGTAGGTCATGCTCACACTAAGCAAGGCACAATAACTAATTGTAAATTAAAAATACTCTGGGGATTTTAATGCGTATTCGATGATCCCCTATAACGTCACCCATTAATTAAGTTTGGGACCATCCATATCCATCTTAACTTTTTAACACATATTCTTGTAATTCCAGATCGGGACACTCAACGTAGTATCGCCCATACAAGTCTGCCCACCCTTTTCGTTTTTTAAAATAAAGATTCCAGTGGGTACAGAGTATTTCGAAGTCGAGCACACTGAACTGTTATTCATGCAGACAAGTAATTGGCGTACGACCAAGGCTATTTCGATTTTTCTCATTGAGCTGATGAATAATTTATATAGTGTATAGTGTCCTCGATGTTGTCGATAGTATGCCAAGAAAGCCTCGGCTATAAGAAAATACCGATAATCTATCATTTAAATATTTATAAAACGGTTTTCAATAACAAACTAATTTTTGAATTAATAATTGATTTGGATAATAGTTACTCTGTTTGTTGTAGGCATATGTGTATGATAAGTTGTTCTATAGCGAAGAATATTTAGAATATACAAATAAAGAATATACGCAAATACAAAGGATTATAATATAAATAGTAAGGATTGGACTACGCTCATTACATGTGTGAAGGCGATTACAACCAAGGTAATAATCTGAATTAGACTATCAGATATAAGTCTCAAGTACTTCCGAAGCCTAAATACAGTATAAAATTGGAATAAGACCAATAAACAATAAACATTTTTTCAGTATCGACACCACTTAGGAAGGGCCGAAAGCCCATTCATTGAATACAAGTTATTAGAAGATCGAATAGGATAAATATTCAAATTTGAAGGCTTCATTTATTATAGTCTTCCTAAGTTCTTGGTTTTTATGTAGACAGCCAGGCAGACGGACATGGCTACATCGACTCGCCTTTTGATGCTGATAAATTCGTATTTCGCGCTCTTTTTTTTCAACAAAATATTTATCGTATGGGGGCATACTTTACGGCGTTTGAAAAGTGTGAAGGTCTAGTACTACGCTCCTTTGACAGCATTGCGCTTGGACAATTCAGTTGTGACCTACATCGAACATCGAGGTCTCTAAGGAAAAAATTCGCCATATTTTACATTTTTACTATCTGAAAGGCAAAAACGCATCGCAAGCGGCCAAAATTGTGATGTTTACGGTGCCGATACTTGTTGAATTCGCCTAGCACAACAGTGTTCCACTCGATTTCGTTCTGGTGTGGAGGAAGTGGAAGATGCACCACGCTCCGGAAGACCTGTCGTCAAAGAAGTCGATAAAATCAAGGAAGTCATCGAGCTAGACCGCCATAGCAGCAGCCGTACCATCGTCCGGGAACTGAATATCAGTCTTATGACCGTTTTAAAGCATTTGAAGAAACTTGGCTACACAAAAAAAAACTCGATATTTGGATGTCACACGAATTGACATTAAAAAACCCCATGTACCGAATTTTCATCTGTGAATCGCCACTGAATGGAAAAAAAATCGACCAGTTTCTAAATCAAATGGTGACTGGCGATGAAAAATGGGTCACTTGCGTCAACATGAAGCGCAAACGGTCATGGGTGAAGGGTTACGAAGCGGCTCAAACGTTTGCCAAAACTGGATTGACGGTCAGGAATGTTTTGCTGTGTGTTTGGTGGAATTGGCAGGGAATCATATACTATGAGCTGTTCCCCTATGACCAAACGCTCAATTCGGTCCTCTACTGTAAACAACTGGACCGCTTGAAGGCAGCGCACAAGTGGCCATCTTTGGCCAATAGAAGAGGAATTGTGTTCCATCACGACAACGCCAGACCACACTTTTCGATTGTGACGCTTCAGAAGTTCGGATAAGAGGTCCTTATGCATCCAACTTATAATCCGGACCTGGCACCATCGGATTACCATCTCTTTCTGTCATTGTCAAACGATTTAGATGGCGAGAAATTGTGCTCAAAAGAGACTTGCGAAAATCGACTGCTTCACTTTTTTGCTAATAGCGGGGCATAATGAAATTGGAATCCTGTTGGAAACAAGTTTTTAATCGAAATAGTGCTTATTTGAACTAAATCCGATGATTCTACCTAATTTTATAAAGATTTGAAATAAAGACGAAAATACGAACGAATTTCTGTTCCAACCTAATATATCCCTACTATAACGAAACTAATCGTCCCGCACAATTTTATTTTAAGTAATTTCATATTAAGTGACATGTAATATATTCCTATCATGGGGGAAGTTTAGATTATAAAGAGTTAGGCTCGTCGCGAACAAGTTACCGCGCCATGATCTTTGTTGCCAACGGATTACCACATGTTGCGCTGCTGTGGATCAGCTGGAAAAAACATACCCGATTGTATCGGATTAAAGATGATGATGAGCGGAAAATAATATATAAGGCGCGACGCAACTAAGTTAAGTCTAGTGTTGTGAAGTGAAAGTTTTGTGTGTACTAGGATTACCCTCTGTGGCTAATATTTCCTCCACGTATGCAAAGTGTTCCGCTAGTGCAGCTTGCTAGGATTAGCATCTGTGGCTGATAGCTCTTCCCCTGATAGCTCTACTCAAATAGATTTAACTCGCCCCAATACCTTAAATGATGATTAAATGATGTTCCCAATTCAAGATAAATAGAGCGTACAAGAATTAGGTAAACTAAACAAAATAAATAAGATTACTCTATACTGGGTACCCACATATATGCGCATATTCTTGGCAAGAAGAGGAGCAGCACCTTCACGGGCCCAAAGCACTTCTGCGGACTCGAATCATGTACATTAAGAATCCTGCAAAAGGAGAAATATAATAAAGCCAGGAACTTTTTCTGGGAGAACTGTGAAGGCTTAAGTCGATATGAAAAATTTGTAACGGACTCAAGAAGAATGAGTTAAAACCAGTGTCAGGTTCCCTGACAGAACACTGCAGCCCTAGAGAACGCTTATGTAAAATTAAAATCGATACTGACAGCACCTGCAGATTTTGTCTAGAAGATGACTACACTCCACTACACATTAATAAAGATTCAGATCGGACAGTTTGAAGGAGTGGCCCCAATAGAAATCTGCACCTTCTTACTGTTTTTTTTTCTTTCAGTTTAATAATTCGGTGATATGGTTCAAGATTAGTTTGCATTCCAGAAAATAAAGTTTCAAATAGAAATGACCAAAATGGAGACTCTTAGCCTATGTTTAGATTATCTCTCAATCGTCTATCTGTATCGTTGATAGGTATTCTGTTTTACTGCATTACCAATTTTTCAACAAACTGCTAATAGTCCGTCCTAGCTAGATGAGTGAAGGGTAAACAAAATAGCGACAACAAAAAAAAAAAAAAGCTCAAACCTGCAATTCCAACTAACCAACCGCACTTGTTTCGACAATAAGAAACTATGTGTAATACTGTAGAAAAGCAAAGAGAACATTAAAATGCCACACGAAAACTCAGACGCAGCTAAACCGCAGTAACCACTCAACTGACAATGAGTAACCTTCTAACTCAGCGCCCCTCACTCTTATTATTTATTTGTATAGATAGTCAGACGTAAGTACAATATACTACAAGTACTTGGAGAAGCACAAAACTTTACTGCACTCACTGCACTCAAACCCAACAATCCCAACAATCACACTCGTCGTTCATTGCGTGCAACATGCACTCGCAACATGCATGCGTGACGTCAATGCAACGCAGCGCCAGCAACAATAAACAACACCCGATGACAACAATGACGGCGACGACGACAGATGTATGGAGGAATGAATGAATGAATGAACGGATAGTAGCTCGTTTGGGTGAGGTAGGTATACGAGTATTGATGGAGGGGAAAGATATTGTAGATAGATAAATAGATAAAAAAAAAAATAGAAAAGAAAACAAACAGTTCGAGGGCAGTTTGTAAAGCTTATGCAGACAAGCAAAATAATATTTCCAAAAGTAAAAATAAGCATCATTGAACAACAAGATCTACAGATTTTGATGTTTCGATGAAAACTGAAAAATTTGCTTCATCTGAACATGGAGATCACTGCAGCTTAAAATATTGGTGGAGTTATTATACCATAAAGTTCATTTCGCTACTGTTGAGGCTTGCTCTATAGGTCCAAAAATCATGCGAAGATTCTTTATCCCGTACACTCATATGATTCAATCAAAGTTCATGCTTCTTTCACATACACCCAGACCGAGATTATCCGAGCTGTATATCTTAGTTTTCGTCGTTCGAGAGGGGCTTCTACTTATTTACTTGATGAGCCCAACGTAGCATCTATTAGCAAGCGTTATACTTAGTCAGTTCTACAGTTTGACGTACAAACAAATTTCTTCATAATACTCAAAATTTACATTCTCCATCGTCACAGACCGATTAAAGCGCGATGACCGCTGTTCTGTTTTATTTGTGAATTTATATAAGTTTTGATATCATCTATCATCTTCAGTAGTTACCCCTGTAAGACGAGAAATAAATATTGACTTACGTGGAGCAACAACCATAAGCCCAGTAGATTTCAGTACATTTGGATTAGATAAAACAGAAGCAGGATCAGCATGTACTGCAGCTATTGCAACAACATAGATGGCTGCATAGATGGACTATAACACTAGTGAATTGAGGATAACACTTTATATGTCCGCAAATACATTTCAAGACTCTTTTGAAGGTTCTACAAATGACATCAAATCAGCAGTTAGCAGTGTAGCAAAAACCTGAGTGGCTTTCGGTAAAGTTGATGTTACCACGTCAGTAGGCAAAACAAAATTTTATGTAGGCTTTGCTTTGCGTGAATACCGCTTCTTACGCTTGGGAAATGTCTTCAGACATTTCATTTCACTAACACATTATTCTAGCTTCTGAAACTTGTCGGTAATAGCCTTGAACTCAACTTACTTACTTACTTATTTACTTAAAAGGCCATCAACCGTCTTCCGATCATGACCGCATTTAGAAAGGCGTGCCAACCTCCATAATCTTGTGCGCGCTGGCGCCAGTCGTTTTGAAAGCCAACTACGGAGAGATCCCTCCATACCTAGTCATTCCAACACGTGCCCGGTCGTCCTCTATTTCTGCGTTCACTCATTAAGTTTGGGCCCACATGTAAACCATGCGTGCTGCAGCTCTTTCATCCATTTGAATGGCCAGTGCAGCCGCTGGAAATTTATGCGCTGGACTATGTCAATCTTATCGAATAGCTCATACAGCTCGCGGTTCATACGGGATCTAAACTTGCCGCTGACTCTAATAGGACCGAAAATCTTACGAACAATCTTCCTCTCGAAGACTTTTAACGCTGTTTCATCTGACTAAATCACGGTCCATGCTTCTGCGCCATACAATAGGACCGGGAGTATCAGCGTCTTATACATCTTGTTTTTCGTCTTTCGAGAGAGGGATTTACTTCTCATTTGCTTGCGTAGCCCAAAAAAGAATCTGTTTCCAAGCGTGATTCTTCGCCTGATATGCAGGCTGACATTGTTGATGCTGGTTATTCCGGATCCAAGATTGACGAAGTTTTCTACAACATTGAAATTGAAATTCTCCATCGTCACTGATCGTTCAAGACGCGATAACGGCGTCTTGTCCTCATTCACCATTAGACCCATGAGCCGAGACTGTTTTTCAATCTCGGAGAACGTCTTGCTGACTCGCCGTTCCTGCGTACCGATGATATCAATGTCACCGGCTTAAACGAACAACTTCACTTCCTTTTGGAAGATCGAGCCCGACATACTCTGTATGTACGGGAACTGGCGTAGGATGTATTCCATTAGAAGATTGAAAAAATCGCATGACAGAGCATCGCCCTGCCTGAAACCTCTCTTGGTATCAAAGGGGTCGGAGAGGTTTTTCGTCCTGACAATGCTTTGTGTATTAAATAGCGTCGTCTTGCAAAGACGGAGGATCTTTGCCGGGATACCTAGTGCAGACAGGTCGTCGAAAAACATCGATGGTAACGACGTGCCGAAAGCGGCTTTATAGTTGACAAATAGGTAGGATCTGTCATTGTTAAACTCACGGGTCTTATCCAAGATTTGGCGTAATGTGAAAATTTGGGCACTGGTCGACCTTTTTAATCTGAAGCCACACTGATATAGTCCTATCAGCATATCCGTATATGGCTTCAGCCTGTTACACAATACGCACGACAGAATCTTATATCCAATGGAAAGAAGACTTATTCTCCTTTTTTAAAGATAGGGCAGAGGACACTGAGATTCCAGTCATTGGATATGCGTTCATCGGCCCATATCTTGCATTAAAGTTGGTGCATACTCCTAACCAACTCTTCGCCGCCGGTCTTAAATAACTCAGCTGGCAGCCCATCAGAGCCTGCCTGTTATTTTTCAGCTTTAAAATAACAGAATGTACCTCGTTATAGTCCAGTGGCTCTACAATAGTGGTGGTTCCAGTGTCATTTCATGGTTTTGTGCAAATGTTTGTAACAGGTAGAAATAATGGTCGGAGACCCCCCCAAAGTTACCCCTATTGTGGTCAGGAGTAATAGGAGAGTCGATATAGTCATGTCCTTCCGTCTGTCCATATGAACGAAAGGATCTTGGAAACGGTAATAGATAGAGACATCGTTCTTTTTACATTCAACTAGGACTTCGCCGGAATTTCGCGATTTTATTTTAAAATTTTGCACCTCCCCCTCCTTCCCCATAAAACCCCCATCTTCGGCACAAAACAAATTAATGCCAGTATAGAGGTAACGTCTCACTAAGCCAAAACCACAAAACTTCATCAAAATCGGATAATAAATGACGATTTTATAAGCAATTGAATTTGAACGTCCTCCCCTTTCTTTGCAGTGAGAAAAGGAAGGAGCAAAATACTTTTCGTTAGTACCTTTTTTTCTTATTAATTTCCTACGTTTTTTTTTTGTACTGCTTGGTCATAAGCTAGGAAAACATTTATGTTTGTTAGGCGACTTGTACTGGTATAGGGCCTCTTACAGTCGGTTATGCCGGATTGTAATTTTCTTACTTGTTTTTTTTATAAATTTAGAAGTCTATATTTATGATTCCTAGCAGTGTGTAGGAGTTCTTTACATAACTGCTCGCTGTGCAGATTTGTATTGGAAAATGTTTCAAAATATAAAATTTTTTTTAGTTATTTATCTTTAATTTCACAAAAACAAAAAAAAAATGTATTAATTTGTAAGCAACTCTCGTACAATGACGTTTTAGAATACACCAGAGACAGCGACAACTGACAACGACTAACAAAACTTCATTGCTGCAATGACAAATGATTAATCACAACAACAGCAACTGTCGCCATTGCTATTGCTTGTGCAAAACTTTTTCACCGCACAGACACAGCGGAGACCGCCCCCCTCTCCCACTGTGATCCATGGTAATAGCAACAGCAGCAACTATATTCATTGATCGAACAGATAATTGAACATATATACCCCAGCCCAGTGTACGTAGCACCAAAGTTGTCTCAAGATACTTTCAAGTGAAAATAAACTAATTAATTAAATTCAAATCGAAATACAAACGAGTAGTTACTACACAGCAATGACATTTTGCCATCCAAAATTTATCTATATTAAATGTATCTACATGCGACTGTCCGTTCAGTCGTTCAATCCGCTATCTGTCTTTGCGCCGTTTATCGCCATAAAGTGTCATCTGACGGCAGTCTAATGTATTTAACGAGTTCTCAAGCGCTCATTGATCAAATATACACCTTGGCGAGCATAATCTAAATTATTGCCAGTACAACAGGTAAAATATGAATGTAGTTGTGAATAGAACAATAGAACTATTACACAGACTATTGGACTTGAATGATAAATGCAAATAGTATTTTTAATTTGATTTGTTGTTTTATTTGGACATAAAATAATTAGTTCGGTCAAAGTAAACCTTAAATACGCTTCACATGCATTTCACGATAGACAGATAGATAGATAGATAGATAGGTAGTTAGATAGATAGATAGATAGATAGATAGATAGATAAATAGATAGATAGATAGATAGATAAATAGATAGATAGATGATAGATAGATAGATAAATAGACAGATAGATAGATAGATAGATAGATAGATAGATAGATAGATAGATAGATAGATAGATAGATAAATAGATAGATAGATAAATAAATAAACTCAACTCCTCATGTTAAGCAAGAATTTATTTAATAAATCAATTCCTCAAAAGTGTTTCAATCCAAATTGCATGAAGATTCGTTAAAGAAAGAGATGCAAAAACTTTAAATTACTGCACAAAGCATGGTATAAGCCAATAATTTGGTTTGATACTCGGTTCATTTGCAAATCTTCTACAAATAATTATGTATATGAATGCAAGTACTCTAAAGACTATTTACTGTGAGTCGACACAAAGCATTTTTGAGCGTAAAATAATCGTCGAGATTTTTGATCAAAATGTTCAACAAATATGTTGTGGATCTGGTGAAGTCAAAAATTTATAGAGACTTAAGGCTTAATCCGCATCTTTTTCATTGAAGCAGCTATGAATTGGTAAAGAATTGAATTAGTTATCCCGGAATATATGTGGGCTACTTTCCTGATGCTTGCAAGTTCACGGAAAATGATCGCAACAAGCCGCATTCTTATCGTGAGATCAGTCTGCACCCAGTTCTCGGCAAGCTTCTTGAGCGGGTACTGGTTGAGCGGCTGAATGTTTTAGTTGGAGTACGAATGTCTGTTAGACAATTCGGCTTCACGTCTGGCAAATCTGTTAAGGACGCTTGGAGGTATCTGACTGACAGTGTCGAGTCCAGGGGGCTTTTGATTTTTTTTTGCGGAGCAGTGTTCTTCGGAAACTGCAAGATTTAGGTTGTGCTGAACTAGCTCTCTGGTAAAGCTATTTCAGTAATAGACGTGCGTGTGCAGTGGGGGTGAGTGACTCTGTAACCGTAGATGTAATTCGTGACTGTCCACATGGCTCCATGTGTGTTCCATTCATTTGGAACTTTATGATGAATTCCCTTCTAAGGCAACTCGAACTAGTTACCAAGTGCTGTGCGTATGCGGATGATCTGTTCATCAATGTTGAGGGGCAATCGCGGCTCAAAATTGAGTCGCACTGTTGCCGACTGAGGCAGCAGTGTCGGTGTCAGTGTGGCAATGTACAAGACTGTGACCATGCTCCTTAAGGGCAAGTCACTTAGTCAGCCTCCTGTTGTCATATTGGATAATGTCAGTCTAAGATATGTAAAGGCCTAAATTTGTGTGCAACCTCTGTTTTGGCTTTTTGCTGACTGGTCATGGCTCTCTGAATGAATTCTTGCATAAAAGAGACCTACATACTATTTCTGCTTGCCGTTGTGAGTTTGACGAAGGAAACATGGAAACATTTCCTTTGGGAATGCCCACTGTACGAGGAAGTCTGGGACCTCACAGCGTGGGGTGTTGTTCATCGTGATGGTGGTATATGAATGAAAGTAGAGTTCTTTCCACGGCAGATGGGACGAGGCTAGTCTTTAGGAGGCGTTGTATGACGGCAGACTAAGGGTTCATGTCTTGTACCACACTCGGGTTCGTTCTTTGGGCTGTTTCATTTGTGTTTTTGGCCCAGGTGCCAGGGGCAAGCAGTCCCCGAGTTACATGGAACTCACTGCTAGTACCGCGGGTACGAAGTCGTACCAAAGGCTTGTTCTGGGATCACGCGCGTTCTAGGGTTGGAGTTGGTCTCGACTCTTGGTCTTTTATGGACTGTTGGGAGTATAGTAGGCCGCTTGGGGTGATACTTCAAGTATGTATATACATGCCGTTATTATTAACGGAAGAGGTATGAATAGGCCTCGTTCCGCCCAGTGAGGAAAGTACATCCCAAGTGCGTAATTTGTCAGTAGAACTAAGGCAAAATCAAAAATAGAATAACTTAGAAAAGTCATATAAAAGGCAAGACAGAGAAACTGGACATAAAAATAAAAAAAATCCTTTGGGTGCTTTACAAGGCCAATTTAAAGCCTGCGTGGGCATATGCTAACCAATTATGGGGTACTGCAAGCCAATCAAATATTGAAATTCTTCAACGATATAAGTCCAAAACGCTTTGACTTATTGTTGATGCCTTCCGGTGCGTGGCTAATGACCAAAACTGCCAAACATTCCATACATTTTAGGGGAAATACGTAGAATGAACACAAGGCCTACTAGATAAAAGCAATACAGCTCGAGAGAATTAGTAATAAAAATTATATTTTCCCAGCGTATGACATTTGTTTTAATTGATTTTTGTCGGACTTCAAAATAAAATCGAGAACCAAGTAAGCTATCCATTTTTGTTCAAATCACTTGTCATCAGCTCTAGTACTATAAATCCTCAGTATTCATTTGAAGTTGCACGGAGCAGTACATTATATAAAATATTTCAAAGTTCTAATTCAAAATTTAAAAGAAATGGAGAATTTCGAAAAATCTACGCAAACGTCGTTTTCCAATATTTTCGTCTCGCCTTCCGGTAGTTTTTACTATTTAGATGCAGCGGCAACTGAAAAAGTGGAGGGAATTCCGAGCGGTGTAGCGTTGACTCAACCAGTGGCCGGTAGTTCTCTATATTCTTATGGAAATGAAAATACGCCGGGTTGCAGCAAAGGGATGGTAAGTGTAACTCGCTTGCAGGTGCAAATACGTGAGTATATTTCACTACTATCACAATTTCACTATAGAGGGAAACGCGTCTGGAAGAACGCTGGTTTTCACCAGACACGGAACAGGAATCGTGTTGCCCAAAAAAGCGTAAGCCATCCTGTCGACCTAAGAAACCAGCGTGTCGACCTAAGAAGCCGGCGTGTCGAAAGAAGCCGGCGTGTCGAAAGAAGCCGGCGTGTAGGAAGAAGCGGGCATGTCCTAGCAAGCCAGCATATAGGAAGAAGGCATCGTGTAAAAAGAAGCGGCCGTGCCGGCCTAAGAAACCAGCTTGCAGAAAGAAGCCTACCTGTTGTCCTAAATGATGTTGGGCAGAAACGTGAGTTGATGAGCGTACGTTTCGGACTTTTCATCAAAATTTTGGTATAAACTGTTGGCAATATTTTTTGAACCAAATTATTATTTTTTTTTAAACTTTCGGCAATCAAAATTCTAAAAGAAAAATTAAAAAAAAAAATTTTAAAATTTAATAGCATTTATGATTCAAAGCTTTGTAGGGTATTATTGGTTGATGTAAAGTAAAGAGGTTTGTATAGCGATTCATCAGAGTTTCTTTACAACGATTCATCAGAATTTCAGTAGATTTTGCTGAAGAGTATATACTCACATTCAAAGCAATTGATTTATACATGTTTCATGGCCACCTAGAAATGTTCTAAATGATCAAAGATTTTCTGTTAGCCATATGTATGACTCCGGAACATGCCAATATGCGTTAAAAAAAACAGCGCTATGTATCTCTTTTGCGACTGATAACTGAGATCTCAACAGCAAACAGCTACTGGAATGCTGACCCGACAAATCAATCAATGTAGAACTAAATATGCATTTCCTCTAAAACTTTTATAATTTTTTACCCATTCTAATGTTGCCATTAAATCACACTACATGGATTGCATATGTGAAGTGTTTATAAATAAACTAAATACAAATGACGCCATTGACATTTTAAACTCTTAAGACAACTCAGTAATCAAATTTATCATATTCATGTTCAAAGCTTATTTTTGATAATGTACAACCCAGAACAAAATAAAACATTAACTACTCTAGACTTTGCAAGCATTTAGCTGGGATTAATTACTTTTTTTTTTTTTTAAGGTTGACGCATGCACACCAACAGCGTTGTTATATGTAATTGAAAATCGAGGCAACAGCTTCGGAATTTGACTTTGTCAGAGTACAAAAGTATAAAACGAATTATTATTATTCATATAAAATGTTGGGAAAATTTGCTGAAACTAAAATATATATGACTTCGTAGATTATTCACTCATCACGATGACCAGAATTATCGAATTGGGACTGTTCTATCACACATTCTACTTGTCAAAGTTAGACATTTTCGGAAAAAGCACTTTCACGGCAATAATGAAAATATGATTGATCGAGTTGAAAGCATTTTTTATAAAAAAAAAAATGTGCATTGTTGTAGTTGATTTAGCTAAAAACGCCAAATTTTGTCTGTCCTATATTAATCTATATGAAATATTGCATATAGGTCTACATTCGACTACTAGTAACGGTAGCCTCCACACAAATCAGCAACATCTTTCTAGGTTTTTGTATGAAAAAAAAACAAAGAGAAATAACAGAAACAAAAACACTGTTACAAATAGCGATAGAGAAAGTATCTAACACCCAAGTATCTAAGCATCTAACCTAATTATAACAAAAAAAAACAATTTTAAGAATACTTCAATGGAATTTAAATGGATTTTTAAACAATTATGACCAGTTGCAAATACTTATAAAAGACCACAACCCAAAAGATATACCCCTGCAAGAAACCCACCTACAATCCACAAAAAATATTCCTATCCCAATTAATTATATTGTCTATCACAAAAACACTTCTACTAATAGTCACGAAGGAGTTGCTCTCCTTATACATACCTCCATACAAGAAGAAAATATTATCATAAGTTCACCAGGCTTCGACACAATAGCTGTAACAGTACACTCAAGAAATTAGTTCACAATAGCCTCGTCATATATTCCATCAAACAAAAACTTTTACATTCAACAACTAAGAGACACAATAACCTTCAACAGCCCCTATTCATAACAGGGGACTTTAATAGCTGGCACAGATCCTGTGGTTCCCAAAACAGCAATTCCAGAGGAAAGACTCTCTTTAACTTTATTAATCGATCTACCCTATTTACTCTTATCACACTTTCACCCATATAGACCTATCTCTAGCCTTAACCACCATCGCACTGCACTCCAAATGGAACAAAAGCAACACTCTTTCGGGGCGTGACCATTACCCAATTCACATAACCCTTTTTATCGACACCAATAACCCAACTCCAAGACCAAAATTTAACCTCAACAAAGCTGATTGATAAACTCCCCTCAGAAAGACCCTTCAGCGAAAACATTAAACCAGGAATCAGCTAACATCACAAAAATCGTAATACAAGCAGTCTACGAGTCCATACCGCAACACGAACAAAATAAACGAGTAAAGAACGTTCCTTGGTTCCAAATATATAGAAAAAGACATCACCTTGGTCGAGCTGCTAGCCTCCCTCAAAAAGCTAAAAGGGAAAACTCCAGGATGAGACCGTATAAGCTACCCGATCCTAAAAATCCTTTCCAAACCTTTCTCAACCACTTTAATAATATCCCTAACACACAAATCACAGAACAATTTAAAGTTAGCAGCATTATACGCTTAACAAAACCAAATATGAACAAGACCATGATCAACTCCTACCGCCCTATCTCCCTTAATCCTTGTATCGCCAAATTACTCGATAAAATTATTTCGAAACGTCTATGGTGGCTAGTCATATGGGTTTCAAGAAAGGGAAATCAGTGTCTGACTCTCTAGCCATGCTAGACTATCAGATCACATCCTCTCTTTCGACAAAAAGCCTCGCATCAATGCTAGACTATCAGATCACATCCTCTCTTTCGACAAAAAGCCTCGCATCTATTATTTCATTAGATTCGCCAAGGCATTCGACAGAGTAGGCATGCAATAAGAAACTGAGAAACTGTTACTGCTTTGGGTCCCCGGACACTGCGGAATATAAGAAAACGAACTAGCAGACGAATCGGCAAAACACTCCCATAATTTCCCTCTAATCAACTTATCACACATCAATCTATATCTATATCCTACTAATCCTACTAATATTATAAATGCGAAAATTTGTATGTATGGATGTATGTATGTATGGATGTTCCTCTCTAACGGCTAAACCGCTCAACCAATTCGTCTGAATTTTGGAATAGAGATAGATGGGATGATGGAATAGAACATAGGCTATGTTTTGACAAAATCGGTGGGGGCTACTTTTTATCGGAGATCCGCGAACGAAGTCGCGGGTAAAAGCTAGTCTATACTATTATATAAAGAGGAAAGATTTGTATGTTTGTAATGAGTAAACTCAAAAACTACTGTATCGATTTCAAAAATTCTATCACCATTGAAAAGCTACATTCACCCTGAGTAACATAGGCTAGGTTTAGTGGAGGGGGAAGGGGGCTATGTCCCACCCGCCATACAAGCGATAAACAAAATTCATCCATTTGAGGTACGGGGCCGAAATTTGGTATATGTACATGTTAAAAGGATCGGAAGTAATCGTGTTAAGTTTGGTCAAAATCGGAGGGGGCTATGCCCCACCCACCATACAAGTGATAAACAAAATTCAACATATCTTTGCATCCATTTGAGGTACGGGGACGAAATTTATTACACATGTTTATGGGATCGGAAAAAGTAATCGTCTTAAGTTTGGTCAAAATCAGAAGGGGCTATGCCCCACCCTCCATACGAACGATACAAAATATTCTACATATCTTTGAAATACATGGATGAAATTTGATATACATGTTAATGGGATCGGATGAAGTAATCAAGTTAAGAAAAGAGAATAAAGTTTCATAGTTTAAAAGATATTTTGATTTATCGGTTTTGAATATTGCTGAAAGAAGTAGAGAAATGCTTGGAGTCGAGTAGAAGGAGAATATATTGTGTAATAAAAATAATTTTTACTGGGCGCAGCAAAGCGTGCAGGGTACAGCTATATTTTGTATAAGTTTAAGAAGATTAAGAACAGGGTGTAAAAGGTAGGTCCAAATTGATGTAGACTGTTGAGTCTTTTGGTATAGGAACTATTATCTAGCCCAGGATATTAGTAGGATCAGTTAGTTGGCTTAGGTGACAACCGCTTATGCGGTTTATCTCATCCTAACTACTATTATAAAGAGGAAAGATTTGTATTTTTGTTTGTGTGTTTGTAATGAGTAAACTCAAAAACTACTGTGTCGATTTCAATAATTTTTTCACCATTGTAAAGCTACATTCACCCTGAGTAACATAGGACATACATTCATTTTGCTAGAAACTTTCGTCGCTTGACTGCGGAAACTATTGATGATAGAAAAAAAGTATGTTCTACAAAAAAAAAGGTAAACATATAGAAAAATCTTAAGCTGACCCGTGCGAAGCCGGGACGGGCCGCTAGTAGATATATATAAAGCAAAACGCCCAAACATACTACAACCCTATTCTAAATAAAACATACCACTTTTACAAGAGTATAAAAGTAATAAAAAATATTTCACGAACACACTTTTTAAAATTTACAAGAATCAGGCTAGGACATACGAACCTAACCCACACTAACTTGTAAATAATAATAATAAAATCCATAATCAGCAATAGGTACTGCATACGCCTATGATTTCTGCAGAACTTATATGATTAAACTACACAACTTACATATGTGCAGACTGAAGTCTACCTGGGTCTACCCATTAGTTCTAAGCAATTTAATTTTTGTTTTCATTCTATTTTTTTTTTTTTTTAAATAATGTTATTTATTAATAAAAACAAGTAATAAAATACAGTCAGGCGTAACCGACTGTAAGAGGCCCTGTACCAGTTCAGGTCTCCTAACAAACACATTAAATGTTTCCCGAGCATATGACCAAACCTATGACCACTTCCTACTGCACGAATAAGTGCCTTATAAAACATTTTTAGGCCCTGTACCGAAGGTACAAGAGCCTATTAGGTTTGTGCAAATGTATGTAACAGGTAGAAATAATGGTCGGAGACCCCCCAAAGTTACCACCATTATGGTCAGGAGTGATAGAGGAGTCGATATAGACATGTCCGTCTGTCCGTCCGTCCGTCCGTATGAACGAAAGGATCTCGGAAACGGTAATAGATAGAGACTTCGTGTTTTTTGCATTCGACTAGGACTGCTCCGGAATTTCACAAGTTTATTTTAAAAACTTGCCCCTCCCCCCTTCCCCCCCGGACGGATGGACGGACAGACGGACATGGCTATAACGACTCCTCTATCACTCCTGACCATAATGGGGGTAACTTTGGGGGTCTCCGACCATTATTTCTACCTGTTACATACATTTGCACAAAACCAATAGGCTCTTGTACCTTCGGTACAGGGCCTAATGAGACCAAACTCAACGAAAATTGTTAAAAACCTAAATTTTGGTACACTTTCCATCCTTCATACACGGTGATGATGGGTTTAGTGGACCACACGGCCCGTGAATCATATTCTTGGTCACCGTATCGAAAAGTTTTGGATCAGTTTCTGCGTTTGGTATCTCAGCATTTATGATTGGGACGCAATTTCTTCTGCAACCACAATGATAAGTGCACGTGAGGCAAACCACGTTTTTGCCCCTCAATAGAATACATGACCAAATATTTTGCCTTTTGTAAGTAGAGAAACTAATTTCTGTACTTTTATTTTAAACACTCTAGCTGTTAAGTCATGTCGATCCGTTGAATTTTGGCCAGCCATAAGCTCTTGGCTAATTTCTGGCCAGGCGGTGTTACATGTAAATGTTATAAACAGGTCAGGCCTCCCATAGTTACGCACGTATGTGAATGCATCTTGAGTATATTCATGAAGATATCTTGGGCTATTAACAAACGATGATGGAAGAATCACCGCCTGGCCCAACTTATTTGGATCCAGATCTGCATCGTTTCTAATCGCGTCTTGTAAATGAATGTAGTTTTCAGCCCGTAGTTTCTTTTGATTTAAAGATATAAACCTCAAGCGCTCACTCTCCATCTTGACATACATGTCCACCATAAACTGGTGAAGGAGAAACCTACACCGAAGCAACAAAGTAAAGTCGGCGCGACGGACCATCAGATGATATGCGTAAAAGTCCTTACAGGACACTTTTTTGTTTGGTATGGGTGATTTGGTAACTGGACTTATCTGTGGAATATCAATTCTATATCCTATATTCTATTCTGAGAAAAAGTCGAGACTCATATGTTTTATTAGAGAAAATCTTTTTCAGTGGTCGAAATTGCTACTTTTCCTCCCGAACAACACATGCCTGCCGTTTCCTCTTGCCATTTAAGAGCTCCACAAAATCGGCAATCTTTGTTCAAGCGTCTCGTCGTACTCAAATGCCGCTTTGTCGAATGTGTCACCCCATGTGTTTTTCCTAAATGTTTGACGACGCTGTACCGCCCTTTCAGCAACAGCGCTTCTGCGGGCTTCAGCCATCTCAACGGTTTCTGTGGCCCTTTGAAACGCGATATATGCTGCCTGCTGTTGATGCCGAGCTTGGGACTGCTCCGTTGTTTCAGCAGCCCTTTGAGACGCCAGATACTCCGCATTCTGTTGACGCCGAGCTTGGGACTGCTGCGGTGTCTCAGCAGCCCTTTGAGACGCCAGATACTCCGCATTCTGTTGACGCCGAGCTTGGGACTGCTCCGGTGTCTCAGCAGCCCTTTGGGACGCCAGATACTCCGCATGTTGTTGATGCTGAGCTTGGGACTGTTCCGGTGTCTCAGCAGCTCTAGCTACCTTCATTGCTCGTGCTTTCTTTGACTTTTTTGAAAGATTACTCTTACGCTTTCGATCCATAATAAATAATATTAATAATAATAATTTTTTATAGAAAGAAATTACTCTCAAATAATTTTTGATTTACTTGACAATTATTTCTTAGTAGGATTAGTAGATTGAATGCTTCTATTTTGAATCGATATAACTATAAATTTTTTTACCTGCTATTTTATTGCAGTTGAAGTAATGAAGTAACAAAAACGTAGCCTATGTTCTTTTCCATCATCCCATCTATCTCTATTCCAAAATTGAGACGAATTGGTAGAGCGGTTTAGCCGTAAGAGAGGAACATTTATACACACATACACACATACATACATACACACATACATACAAACTTTCGCATTTATAATATTAGTAGGACTATATCTGCAGTGGCTTTTTTCAATTCCTTAATAATTTTTTTATGCTTAAAAAAATTTAAAAGTTTGGCTATTAGTTGGAACATAGGTTGTCGTGTGCTAGTCATTATATTATATTATATATTATAAATTTCTAAAAACAAAATATCTACATAACCAATTGTAGATCGATATCTTAAAAAACGTTCAAATAATTGCAGCTTTATATACAAATTATATAGAATTTAATTGCACAAGAAATAAAAACTTATGCATTATGATATTGATCTAATATGAATTAATAAATTAAAACATCTCTAAAATGCTTTTTCGTTTTCTTTTTCCTTTTTCGGGTGTTTGGTTGTCTTAATGATGATGAAAAAAAAAAATTATAGCGAACAAGAGTCAATGTTATCCAGCTCCTTCTGTAATTGAAGTTAGTCCTGCTCATCAATGGTCTCTAGCTCTTTCTCTGTTAGAATTTGGTCCTGCCCATCACCGGTATTAAGCTCATTCTTTGTTGGAAGTTAGTCCTGCCCATCAATGGTATTCATTGACTCTGTTGGAAGTTGGTCCTGCTTATCAATGGCCTCTAGCTCCTTCTTTGTTGGAAGTTGGTCCTGCCCATCAATGGCATTCAGCTCTTTTTCTGTGGGAAGTTGGTCCTGCTCATCAATGTTATCTGTGTTTGAAGTTGGTCCTGTTCATCAATGGCCTCTAGCTCTTTCTCTGTTAGAAGTTGGTCCTGCCCATCATTGGTATTTAGCTCTTTCTCTTTCTCTGTTGGAAGTTGGTCCTCCCCATCAATGGTATTCAGCTCTTTCTCTGTTGGAAGTTGTTCGTGCTCATCAATGGTCTCTAGCTCTTTCTTTGTTGGAAGTTGGTCCTGCCCATCAATGGCATTCAGCTCTTTCTCTGTTGGAAGTTGGTCCCAATCATCAATGGTATTCAGCTGCTTCTCTGTTGGAAGTTGATCCTGCCCATCAATGGCATTCAGCTCTTTCTCTGTTGGAAGTTGGTCCCAATCATCAATGGTATTTAGCTGCTTCTCTGTTGGAAGTTGATCCTGCCCATCAATGGTATTCAGCTCTTTCTCTGTTGGAAGTTGGTCCTGCTCATCAATAGTATTCATCTCTTTCTCTGTTGGAAGTTGGTCGTACTCATCAATGGTCTCTAGCTCTTTCTCTGTTGGAAGTTGGTCCTGCCCATCAATGGCATTCAGCTCTTTCTCTGTTGGAAGTTGGTCCCAATCATCAATGGTATTCAGCTGCTTCTCTGTTGGAAGTTGATCCTGCCCATCAATGGTATTCAGCTCTTTCTCTGTTGGAAGTTGGTCCTGCTCATCAATAGTATTCATCTCTTTCTCTGTTGGAAGTTGGTCGTACTCATCAATGGTCTCTAGCTCTTTCTCTGTTGGAAGTTGGTCCTGCCCATCAATGGCATTCAACTCTTTCTCTGTTGGAAGTTGGTCCTGCCCATCAATGGCATTCAGCTCTTTCTCTGTTGGAAGTTGGTCCTGCCCATCAATGGCATTCAGCTCTTTCTCTGTTGGAAGTTGGTCCTGCCCATCAATGGCATTCAGCTCTTTCTCTGTTGGAAGTTGGTCCTGCCCATCAATGGCATTCAGCTCTTTCTCTGTTGGAAGTTGATCCTGCCCATCAATGGTATTCAGCTCTTTCTCTGTTGGAAGTTGGTCCTGCTCATCAATAGTATTCATCTCTTTCTCTGTTGGAAGTTGGTCGTACTTATCAATGGTCTCTAGCTCTTTCTTTGTTGGAAGTTGGTCCTGCCCATCAATGGCATTCAGCTCTTTCTCTTTTGGAAGTTGGTCCCAATCATCAATGGTATTCAGCTGCTTCTCTGTTGGAAGTTGATCCTGCCCATCAATGGTATTCAGCTCTTTCTCTGTTGGAAGTTGGTCCTGCTCATCAATAGTATTCATCTCTTTCTCTGTTGGAAGTTGGTCGTACTCATCAATGGTCTCTAGCTCTTTCTCTGTTGGAAGTTGGTCCTGCCCATCAATGGCATTCAACTCTTTCTCTGTTGGAAGTTGGTCCTGCCCATCAATGGCATTCAGCTCTTTCTCTGTTGGAAGTTGGTCCTGCCCATCAATGGCATTCAGCTCTTTCTCTGTTGGAAGTTGGTCCTGCCCATCAATGGCATTCAGCTCTTTCTCTGTTGGAAGTTGGTCCTGCCCATCAATGGCATTCAGCTCTTTCTCTGTTGGAAGTTGGTCCTGCCCATCAATGGCATTCAGCTCTTTCTCTGTTGGAAGTTGGTCCCAATCATCAATGGTATTCAGCTGCTTCTCGGTTGGAAGTTGATCCTGCCCATCAATGGCATTCAGCTCTTTCTCTGTTGGAAGTTGGTCCCAATCATCAATGGTATTCAGCTGCTTCTCTGTTGGAAGTTGATCCTGCCCATCAATGGTATTCAGCTCTTTCTCTGTTGGAAGTTGGTCCTGCTCATCAATAGTATTCATCTCTTTCTCTGTTGGAAGTTGGTCGTACTTATCAATGGTCTCTAGCTCTTTCTCTGTTGGAAGTTGGTCCTGCCCATCAATGACATTCAGCTCTTTCTCTGTTGGAAGTTGGTCCCAATCATCAATGGTATTCAGCTGCTTCTCTGTTGGAAGTTGATCCTGCCCATCAATGGTATTCAGCTCTTTCTCTGTTGGAAGTTGGTCCTGCTCATCAATAGTATTCATCTCTTTCTCTGTTGGAAGTTGGTCGTACTCATCAATGGTCTCTAGCTCTTTCTTTGTTGGAAGTTGGTCCTGCCCATCAATGGCATTCAGCTATTTCTCTTTTGGAAGTTGGTCCCAATCATCAATGGTATTCAGCTGCTTCTCTGTTGGAAGTTGATTCTGCCCATCAATGGTATTCAGCTCTTTCTCTGTTGGAAGTTGGTCCTGCTCATCAATAGTATTCATCTCTTTCTCTGTTGGAAGTTGGTCGTACTCATCAATGGTCTCTAGCTCTTTCTCTGTTGGAAGTTGGTCCTGCCCATCAATGGCATTCAGCTCTTTCTCTGTTGGAAGTTGGTCCTGCTCATCAATAGTATTCATCTCTTTCTCTGTTGGAAGTTGGTCGTACTTATCAATGGTCTCTAGCTCTTTCTCTGTTGGAAGTTGGTCCTGCCCATCAATGACATTCAGCTCTTTCTCTGTTGGAAGTTGGTCCCAATCATCAATGGTATTCAGCTGCTTCTCTGTTGGAAGTTGATCCTGCCCATCAATGGTATTCAGCTCTTTCTCTGTTGGAAGTTGGTCCTGCTCATCAATAGTATTCATCTCTTTCTCTGTTGGAAGTTGGTCGTACTCATCAATGGTCTCTAGCTCTTTCTTTGTTGGAAGTTGGTCCTGCCCATCAATGGCATTCAGCTATTTCTCTTTTGGAAGTTGGTCCCAATCATCAATGGTATTCAGCTGCTTCTCTGTTGGAAGTTGATTCTGCCCATCAATGGTATTCAGCTCTTTCTCTGTTGGAAGTTGGTCCTGCTCATCAATAGTATTCATCTCTTTCTCTGTTGGAAGTTGGTCGTACTTATCAATGGTCTCTAGCTCTTTCTCTGTTGGAAGTTGGTCCTGCCCATCAATGACATTCAGCTCTTTCTCTGTTGGAAGTTGGTCCTGCCCATCAATGGCATTCAGCTCTTTCTCTGTTGGAAGTTGGTCCTGCCCATCAATGGCATTCAGCTCTTTCTCTGTTGGAAGTTGATCCTGCCCATCAATGGTATTCAGCTCTTTCTCTGTTGGAAGTTGGTCCTGCTCATCAATAGTATTCATCTCTTTCTCTGTTGGAAGTTGGTCGTACTCATCAATGGTCTCTAGCTCTTTCTCTGTTGGAAGTTGGTCCTGCCCATCAATGGCATTCAACTCTTTCTCTGTTGGAAGTTGGTCCTGCCCATCAATGGCATTCAGCTCTTTCTCTGTGGGAAGTTGGTCCTGCCCATCAATGGCATTCAGCTCTTTCTCTGTGGGAAGTTGATCCTGCCCATCAATGTCATTCAGCTCTTTCTCTGTTGGAAGTCTGTCCTGCCCATCAATGGTATTCAGCTCCTTCTCTGTTGCAGGTTTGTCCTGCCCATTAATGGTCAAGACAAGACGAAGTACTTGGTGTCTTCTCCAACGCCATCATCGCATCTTGGATGATATTGACGTAGTCCAGCACACAAATTCCAGCGGCTGCATGGCTTATTTGGGTGGCCTTAGCTTGATTGGTAGACTACGTTATAGAGAACGATCGGGCACGCCTTCGAATGACCAGTTATGGAGATCTTTGCGTACTTGGCATTAAAAACAGCTGGCAATTCCTTATGGCATTGCTTAATGCGGCCATGATCGAACGACGGTTGAAGTCCATCTACAAAGTTGAAGTCTATCAAAAGTTTCACAATAACTACAGACTCAACTTTGTTTGTTAGTAAAATGGCTAGCGATTCGAATACGAAAATAAAAGTCAATTCACAAAAATCGACACAAAGCACATTTATACTGAGCAGAAATATCACGCCTGCTATGTTAAATTTTGAAATCACTCAAAGCGATTCAATGTCAACCTTATCGTAACCTCATATCTAAACTTAATATGAAGACTAAAAAACAGGTAAATGTACTCGTCACTTGAAAAAAAAAAAAATCTAAACTCAATCTAGAAAATAAATAAAGTCCTTATAAAACTATGCTGAAGCCCATTAAGACTCACGCAATTCAACTTTGTGGTACGGTGAGCAACTTAAAGATTCAAATCCTTCAGCAGTATCAAAAAAAAAAATCAGAAGCATTGTCAACGCTTCCTGGATTGTGACAAATGCCATTATTCACAAAGAGTTAATAATAACTTTTGTAAAATATGAAATAAGCTTTTTTAGCAGAAGATATCTTAAGCATATGCTGGAGTATCTTACAGATACATTTTAATTGAAAATAATAATTAAATAATACACCAACCACGTATTTAGCTATTCTCACAAAAAATATTTATTCTGTACACATAAAATAGTTACTCACGCTGGAAATTAATTATTTCTGTAGTTTTTTAAATAACGATTAATAAAAGTGAAATTGAAAATTTAAATTACCCTCATATTGTGCGAAAAGCATGAAATGAAAAGTGATTCATTAAACTTTACAAACACTTCAAATATTTTTGCACAAATAAAAATCATTAAAAAGTGAGACATTGAGCAATCGAAATAATTTATTTTAAAGATAAACTTTTTTTTGATGCATCACATCTTCAAGTTCTTCGAGCTGACCAAGCATGAGTATAAGAGCTTCAACATTTTATGAGGTTTGCAACGCAAGTTTAGCAAATACTTACAAAGAAAACTTGTAAGTATTTATTTTTAAAGAGTAAAGAAGAACAAAAAAAGGTAAGTAAAGAAGTGTCATAACGTTTGATGGTGCTTTCTAGAGAACTATGACGACGACTACACTGACAACTAATTACAAACAAGTTAACAAGTGTGCAAATAAAATCTATTTTATTTGATTAATTGTTTCAAACTATTCCAAACGGGCAGAGAGCACTAGCTACAGTACACTACACTACACTACACTACACTATAACAGCATTGTAAATAGTGATGTTTACAACGAAATACAATTGTATCTGTATCTTATCGAATGCAGATGTATGTAGATATACGCGCACGTACGATGAGTTTAATCGAATCTATTGGTTTGAGTAGTAAGAGGGTGACTGAAGACCTACATTTGATGAAGTACTTGTATGTCAGTCTACATATGTGTGTTAACGTATCAAAATCTAGACCAGCATTTCAATGTTATTTACAGATAAAAAACAAACAAAACAAAAAAATAAATAAAACTAAAATAAAAATAAAAATAAAAATACTTAAAAGCAACAATTCACAGAATGAGTTGAACAAAGAGTTGTTTGGAAGCCATAAAGTGCGGCGCAATTGAAATGCTATCAAAGAATATTTAAATAGTGTATATAGATAAGTTAACTCTAAGTTGACTTCAATTTATTTACATATATCTTTAATGCGATTACGTAGAAAGGGCACTTCAACTTCTATGAAATTGTATACAGTATTGATTTATGATTTGCTGATACTGTTTCGTCTTTTTATTCTTCATTTTGTCAGTCCAAAGATTTATTCGCAATTTTTCTTTAAATATTATTAGTAAATATTTTTCAACATTTATGGTGACATGAGTTAAGCCTTCTAATAAACAATATGAAAAGTGCTTTGTATTTAAATATTAAATAAATAACAGGGTATTACAACAATGATTGAATTGAGCAAGAACGTACTGCGAACGTACTCGACCAGAATATACTCTGCAAATAATGTTAAGGTATTTGTTTATATTTTATAGATAAGTGCGAGGTTTGTTAATAAAGTGATTTCGCATTCGTCAATGAAAACGTTT
This sequence comes from Leucophenga maculata, assembly GCA_035044805.1. Lineage (NCBI taxonomy): Eukaryota > Metazoa > Arthropoda > Insecta > Diptera > Drosophilidae > Leucophenga > Leucophenga maculata. Next base: position 749,929 of record JAWNNP010002011.1, read on the forward strand.
AAAAAGTGAAGAAAATTCTTATGGAAAATCTGCGAATAACTATTAAATAAGTTGCCGAGAATATCGTCCTGTGATCTCACGAAGACTTTTTATTTTATTTTTTTATTTGCAGTTTTTGGATGATGATTTTGGTGATGTCCCATATTTGTATAGCATATCTCCTAATAGGAGCCACAGCACAGTTGTAAACCACTCGCTTGCAGCGTAAGGATAGCTTACTCCTCCTATGGAGCATCCCAAAGAGCTGCCTTAGTCTGAAGCGACTTATAGATATTAAATCATGGACATGTAGTGCAAATGTTAGCCTCTTATCCAGCGTCACACCTAGGTACTTGACGTCGTATGCCTGATCAAGGGCTTTGTTGTTAAGCCATATCTAAGGCGGCATTTTTTTTCTAATTGTGAAACACACATTTATACACTTCCCTGCATTTAGTTTAATATTCCATCGCTTGGTTCAATTCTCCAACACGTGGACATACTCCAGCACGCCGTCTGCTGCATAGGGACAGGGAGTTCGGCAGTGAACAAGTAGTACAGCAACGGTTCCAGCACACTTCTTTGTCGAACTCCGGCTTTCACGAGAAGGAAAGTTAAGAGCTTCTCTCGCACTTTTAATTGAAAATTACGCTCTTCGAAGTAAGACCGTGTCATCAAGTAGAAAGTGAATGGAAGTATAGCCTTGATTTTCGCTAAAAGAAAAGCGTGCCATACTCGGTCAAAGGCTTCCTGCACGTCCACAAAAACTTCATTGCAGTACTTCTATTCATCGAACAACTTTAAAATGTGGTTCACTAAACTGTAAGCTTGCTCAAGGGTGCCATGACCACGCCGAAAACCAAACTGGTGCTCAGGTATAGCATTTTGGTTGGCTGCCAGCTGTGTTACCTGTGTCGCAAACATTTTTTGCCAAACCTTCAACAGTGAAGGTAGAAGGCTTATGGAACGATATGAGCTAGCAATATCTTCAGGCTTGCCAGGCTAATAGTGATCCTCGCTAATTTCCATTTGCTAGGGAAATGCTGCATCCTCAACATTGCGTTAAATTTTAACGTCAAATAGAGGAGCGCAAGCCTTAGCAATGCCTTTTAGGTATTATGACAATTTCTGTCGTGATCCGGGACTTTGTTTCTGGGGAAATGCCGTATGGCTCCCATAAGACTGCTCTCATTGGAATGTCTATTTGAAGCAGCACTTCAAGGAACTGCACCACTCTGGCCACGTCATTCTCTTCAGCAAGTTAAAACGGTGTAAGCCTGGCCTCTAAATTGGTTGCGAAGATGTTAGCCTGATCCTCCTCGGATTAACAGGAACTAGCCGGAGAGCCTGCCTTTTGGTCGCCTTTGTTGCATTTCCAGCTTCTTTTCAAAGAACTGTGCCTTTTTTAGCGTGCAACATGATTTTGAACACAGCTTCACAATTCAATCGTGACACGGGGCTTTGTTTCTGGGCAAATGCAGTTTGACTCCCATGATTTCTTCGGGACGGACTGCTCTCATTGGAAAGTCCATTTGAAGAGGGACTTCAACAAAGTGCACCACTCTGGCTACGTCATTCTCTACAGCAAGTTAAAACGGTGTAAGCCTAGCCTCTAAATTGGTTGCGAAGATGTTAGCCTGATCCTCCTCGGATTAACAGGAACTAGCCGGAGAGCCTGCCTTTTGGTCGCCTTTGTTGCATTTCCAGCTTCTTTTCAAAGAACTGTGCCTTTTTTAGCGTGCAACATGATTTTGAACACAGCTTCACAATTCAATCGTGACACGGGGCTTTGTTTCTGGGCAAATGCAGTTTGACTCCCATGATTTCTTCGGGACGGACTGCTCTCATTGGAAAGTCCATTTGAAGAGGGACTTCAACAAAGTGCACCACTCTGGCTACGTCATTCTCTTCAGCAAGTTAAAACGGTGTAAGCCTGGCCTCTAAATTGGTTGCGAAGATGTTAGCCTGATCTTCCTTGGATTTAGCCAGCACACTATAGAGATGCTTAACAGGAACCAGCCGGAGAGCTGGACTTTTGGTCGCTTTTATTGCCTTACCAGCTTCTGCTTAAAGAACTGTGCTTTTTTAGCGTGCAGCATGTTTTTTAACACAGCTTCAGCTCTGTCCAGGGTATACTGTGTCCTGATGAACTTTCTTCGCAGTCTTCGCTTTGTCCAAAGAAGCTCAGCGTTGGATCGGGTGCTGTGTAAGTGGAGAATTCGCAATGACATGTTTCCAGGTGTTGTTGGAAACCACTAATAGCTGCACAACTAGTTAGTAGTCGGCCCTCACTCAGTAGATTGATTGGACCCGCTCTTAATGTGTCTATTAGATCCAGATGTTCGTAAATGAGCTCCCATAAGTCCTCGATGCTAACTAGTTTGTATAGTATTCCGCTGTACATCGCAAAATCTAGGCATGACGCTCTTCCTGTGTTTCTGGTTAGGTGACGAGTGGGCGAACCAGTCGCCGATTTTTTGATGTCGGTCATTGTGTGGTACAAGAGCCTATTTATTTTATGCAAATGTATGAAACAGGTAGAAATAATGGTCGGAGACCCTCCAAAATTACACCCAATATGGTCAAGAGCGATAGAGGAGTCGATATAGCCATGTACGTCTGTCTGTCCACATGAACGAAAGAATCTCGGAAACGGTAATAGATAGAGACTTCGTTCTTTTTGCATTCGACTAGGACTTCTTCCTTCCCCTCAAAACACTCACAAAGCTAAAAATTTGCCAGCATAGAGATAATGTAACTCTAAGCCAAAATCCAAAAATTTCAATTAAATTTGAACGATCTACGCTTCCTATGCTTCCGTCCTCCATTTTTCTTTTTATACTATGTGCAAATTTTGTTATTAATATCCTTGTACGTTTATACCGATTTAAAAAGTTGAGCTCTATATAGCTCAATTTTTTACAGTTACCGAGCCAAGATGAAGTGTAATAAAGCTTTTATAAAACCGTTCCACCTTTACTTTTGTTTTTTTTTTTTTTTTTTAGCTGAATCCTTGTACATAAGACCTATTTCTATGCCGAGTTAATATTGATATAAGCACTTTTCGGGGTAGCCTCCCTACAAACCTATCCCACTAAAATGTTTTTATTTTATTGTATAATATTAGGTAATTCCGTGAAAACCTACAACTGTCAAGTTTCAACAGAATTTGTGTCGAGGAGTAATGAACTTTTAGACTTTACAAATTGATGAGCTTTCAACACTTTTCAAGCCGCTACGAAGAAAACATAATGGAAATGACTTGAAAATACATACCCTGCCTGCATACTGTTATATGAAAAATAAAAGAATGATATTTTTTATAGTTTTTAAGATATCATTGCTCATATATACTTATAAACGGACGGACAGACGAATATATCTGTATCGACTTTCTGTCTGTTACATACATTTGCAGAAACTTAGCATACTCCCTTGGCCCTAAGGGCAGGGTATAATAAAAACCTGCATAAAATTTCGTGTGTTTATATAAAATTTGTGCGCCCTGTTGCCGTACTGTTCCGAGCTGTTCCGTGCTGTTCCGTGCCGCATAGAATGAATTTGAATAATATTTATTTAATAGAAACAATCTATTTATTTAGCATACATTATCGAAGAATATACATACGCGTCATTCATATATCTCATTGTTTCGGATTATTTAATTTGTTTTCAACACACATACATACATACATACATTGTGTTGATAGTATTCAAATTTTGGCGCAAAGTTTGTAACGCACAAAGTCAAACAATGTATTGAAGTCTCCAATATTTACTAAGCTTGACTAGACATGTAAGTCGAACTGTACTAGTCCCACAGATTTTATCGATTCGTTATAATAATTTATAGTAGGACTTGCTGCAACTGCAAAATTTTGTCATTTTTTCTAAGTCGATATAGCACGTTCTTTGCTTAGACAATATCCTTCAAAAAATTAAAAGTATTCACTTAAGCATGGGAGATCAGACTTAAATAGACTACCGGACCTCATTGACTTTTGTATAATAAGAAACTTTAATAAAAAAAGATTTTGAGTTAAAGTCCAGCTTTGAATTGTCTTCTAAACACTCAACAATCCAAATAAAATATTTGTTAACAGCACAACACGTCGTTGCTGCATCTCACATGACTAACCGCAAGACTGACTGGGATGCTTTTAGCGAGCATTAAATTCACATCCATCTGGAAATCTATATACCGCTCAACACTTCAGACCATACAGAAAGCTCAATAATATATCTAAATGACATTATTAACGAGGCTGCTTTCAAATCAACTCCAAATCTTAACCAAAACATCAACGACGCCAGATAGAACTGAAAAGAAAACTTCGCAAGTCATGCCAAGCGACAAGATCACCGCACATTAAAAAAAAACTCAATAAGGCAGCGAAAGAACTAAAAGAAGCTTTACAAAAACTTAAGAACGAGGCTTTCACAAAATACTTCTGAAACTAACCACTCCCTATGGAGAGCAACAAAACCCAACTCGACAAAGCCATGGTTCTCGCGGATCACTTTGAGAACATATTCAGCAATTCACTCAACAGCTTTACTGATAATATTCAACAAAGCTTCCGAGACCTCCGAAAATATAAAAAAAAACATGAAAAAAAAAAATCTGCCCAATTCATATGTCTAATATTTACCTCAGTTTTAAGAATGGCCGTCAACCGTCTTCCGGTCATGGCCGCATTTAGGTAGGCGCGCCAGCCTCCATAGTCTAGTGAGCGCCTGCGCCAGTCGTTTTGAATGCCAAGTACGGAGAGATCTCTTTATACCTGGTCATTTCAACGCGTGTCCGGTCGTCCTCTATTTTGGCGTCTTCCAATCAAGTTTGAGCGACCAATGTAAACCATGCGTGGTGAAGCTCTTTCATCCATTCGAAAAAGGCGCCCAGCCCAGTGCAGCCGCTGGAATTTTATCGGATAGACTATGCAGACCTCATCGAATAGCACGTAAAGTTCGCGGTTTATACGGGACCTAAGCTCGTCGCCGACTCTTATAGGGCGGAAAATACTGCGAAGAATCTTCCTCTCGAAGACTTCCAACGATGTTTCATCTGACTTAATCACGGTCCATGCCTCTGCGACATACCATAGGACCGGCAGTATCAGCGTCTTATAGATCTTGATTTTTGTCTTTCGAGAGAGAGGGATTTACTTCTCATTCACTTGCTCAGCCCAAAAAAAACAGGCTGACGTTGTTGTTGCTGGTTATCTCGGATACAAGATAGACGAAGTTTTCTACAACACTGAAGTTAAAATTCTCCATCGTCACTGACTGTCCAAGACGCGATGACGGAGTGCGAGACTTCGTTTTGTCCTCGTTCACCGCTAGACCCATGAGTCGAGACTGTTTCTCAATCTCTGACAACGCCTTACTGACTCGCCGTTCCTGCATAACGATGATATCGATGTCATTGGCGTAAGCGTGGATCATCACTTCCGTTGGGAAGATCGAGCCATTCCATCAGAAGATTGAAAATAACGCACGACAGAGCATCGGCCTGCCTGATACCGCTCTAGGTATCAAAGGGGTCGGAGTGGTTCCCACCCCATCCTAACAACGCTTTGTGTGCGAGATAGCGTCGTCATTCAAAGATGGACAATCTTTGCCGGAATACCTCGTGCAGACCGTGCGTCGAAAAACTTCGATCGTATCGGCGTGTCAAAAGCGGTTTTATAGTCGGCAAATAGGTGGTGTGTGTCTTTGTTAAACTCATGGATCTTTTCCAAGATTTGGCGTAATGTGCATATTTGATCACTGGTCGACCTTTTTGATCTGAAGCCACACTGATATAGTCCTATCAGTCTATCCGTATATGGCTTCAGCCTATAATACAATACGCGCGACAGAATCTTATATCCGATGGAAAGAAGACTTATTCTCCTTTTTTAAAGATAAGACAGAGGACACTGAGATTCCAGTCATTGAGTATGCATTCATCGGACCATATCTTGCATATAAGTTTGTGCATACTCCTAACCAACTCTTCTCCGCCGATCTTAAATAACTCAGCTGGCAGCCCATCAGAGCCTGCCGCTTTGTTATTTTTCAGCTTTTTAATTACTGAATCAACCTCGTTATAGTCCGTTGGCTCTACAATAGTGCCATCATTAACTGGTGGTTCCAGTGTCATTTCTATAACCGCAGAATTGTGTAATTCAGCTCCTTCGAGTAGGTTAAAAAACTTACTGCTCCATAACCTCAGTGATTCCTGTTCACAAAACAACTCAACGTCCTTAAGTTTACTCCTTTTTCTTGCGTCCAACAATGCGTTTCTCCTCTCTCCATTTCTCCCGATACGGCTGTCAAACAGCCCGCGTGGCTCCCGACTGTAGAGTTCGCTGATAGGAAGCGTTCTTCTCTGCAATAGCATTGCGACACTCCTCGTTGTAGCAAGAATTCGCCACAGGTTATGTGTAACCAATGACATCCTTGGCAGCCCTATCCATGGAGCGCGTAATATGTTTCCACTGCTCACATATATCTCAAGAAGACGGAGAGGAGCAGTCGGGAGAGTGTGTTCGAAAAGCCTATGGCGGTCTGTTCTGATTGCAGCTTGCCGACGTCTAGCTTTCGTTGCATGTTGGGACGTGCGGCGTGCACTATGCTAAGCCTAGTGCGTACCTTAGCTGCGACAACATAGTGGTCCGAGTCAATGTTAAGACCACGTAACATCCAACACGCTCGATGCGTGACTTCCGTCAATCAAAACATGATCCATTTGGTTGCGTGTTATTTGATCTGGATTGATCCATGTAGCTGTGTGAATGTTAAGGTGTGGAAATCTGGTACAACTAACTACCATGCGGCGAAATTCTGTTAAGTTTTATCAAAATCGGAGGGGCGTTAATCCATACATATTGTCTATATATGTATATGTTTGTTTGTTTTTCATAGACACCTAAACCCTCCCTACTTTTTCAATGGATCTTATACATCTCGGTCCCACTAACAAATATAACAAATTCCAAATTCCCTCTAACTCAAATGGATGCAAAGATATATTGAATTTTTTGTATTTCTTGTAAGGATGGTCGGGCATAGCCCCCTCCAATTTTGACCAAACCTAACCGGATTACTTTGTTTCGTTCGTCTATGAATTTCAGCTCAATCGGTTGAGCGGTTTCGGAGTCTATAGGGAATATATATACAAACATGCATAAATAATTTCATTTTTATTTATTTAGATATTTATTATATTTTATTTATTCCCTCAACTATCGTCTGTAAGCGCTACTAAAACTTAGACTTGATTCGTCTTTAGATGCATTTAGATGCATATTTAGATGCATTTCATTTTTGAAGCGCGTTGACAGGGAGGGTATGAAAGTTTCGATTTTATTAACCCCCCTTTTTAATAACTAATTCTTTTTTTGCTTTATCTGCTTATGAACAACTTTTTACTTCGGCATTAAATAATAAACACATCAAAAATTTTTAATTTATTTCTAGACATTTCTTTGTTAATTATTTATTTGCTTTTTGTTTAAGCTATTTATGGAACTTCAGCTGTAATTGTTGTAGTATAAAGTGAGTATTAGACAACATTGTATACAAGTACGAAAATAATAATACAACAACAGAAAGCTTAATAAAACCTTTTGAAGTAAATACGTTTATAGAATAAGAAAAACCAAACAACTGTCTGTATTTATTTAATTTTTATTTTGAATTTTGTAAGCATGCGCTTTGAGAAAACAAAAAAAAAATGGAATACCACTACACTTAGGTGAGTAAATAAGCTTAAATTAAATGTTGTCTCTGAGTGCAACATAATTTGAACATGAAGTTAAGAATGCAAGAAATGGCTCTTAAAATGATGTACAAGACGAACTATCATGACACAAAAAAAAAATGTAGATCAAAAGTATTATTAATATAGATTTTAATACAGTTTAAATGCCCGACACTAAAAGATCACAGAAGATAAGATCTAAAATACCAATCGGGTGGGAAATAAGAAATGCTGCATCTGAAAGAATGCAGTGCTGGATAAAGTATTGTTGGTATAATAGACCTGTATAAAGAGGTACGTAGTATTGACGAAATATTTAGTAAAGTTGTATAAAATACTAAAACCCTTAAAATTCAATGTAAACCAAAAACTTTGCCAAACCAACATGAAAACTGTTCAAACTTCGCTTTAATATATTCCAAATGATTTTTGTGTCAAGGTACTTGCATAAACAATGCTGCTCGTAAAACTTTGTCTAACGATCCCGTCAATCAATCCAGATGCTCTTTTTTTGTGTATATTAATGCTTGTGAATAACTAGAGCTGAGCATCGACATTTGGCAATGGTTTCGTAATCAGCGATCTCCAAAGCCCCTGTAAATGAAATTTTTTGAAATTTGGCATACTGTCAGCTCTCACGAAACAGTTTCTATATAATTCACAAATAGCATGAAATGGTTTCATTAGTTTGTCGGAAAGGTTTTTACGCATTAAATGATATACCACATAAAATGTATATATATATATATATATATATATATATATATATATATATATATAATGTCCATATTAGGTTCAATTTATTGAGATATTTAAATTTTGGTTTAAAATCTTTTTTTTTTTTGCCCTTCTTTTTGGTTTTTTCTCTATAAAGAACTTTACATCCAATGGGAACTTGTCTAATTGCGTCGATGCTCATCACTAGATCTCGCATATGATTGAAAAGTGAATAAAAGTTGTATTTTTTTTTGTATTTTAATAGTTTAAACTTCACGCTTGTACATATGCGTACGGAATTCGTTGTGGCTGATAGCTCCGATATGCGAGTCATGTACAAAAATCATTTCGAGAAATTTTAATTTTCATTTTACTAACGTTTTTATACGCAGTCGCTTTCAACGACGACTACGACGACGACAAGTGTTCGATTGTGTAACAGATGAAAAGCGATCAAATGGCAACGGCAGGCAAAAAAAATTAGGCATTTCAAGTTTGATTTTTGTTTAAATTTTATATAAATCTCAAAGAACAAATTGTTTAAACTGTGAAAACATAAATTTGTCATCAATATATATTGATGATAAGTGTGTTTGGATAAGTTTTTAATCAATTGTAAAACACGCAATTAATGGCATTAAATATTGAATTTTATTCTTAACTGCGGCACATCAGATTCCTGATCACGTATCACAAAAAACAATATATATATCATTTGATATTTGTTTGTGTATGCTATTCTATACTTAGTACCAACACTGTTAAAAATTGCGGCCTACATTCATTGCTACTTGATTTGCATAACACAGCTGATATCATACAAATATCGATAGTTATCGATATACCATCACCCAATCAATTTTCAGTTATACATTACTGAAGATGTCTACTGAACATAATTCAAGAGATTGAGTCGAACACTGATGTAATAATGTAAATACTATTTGGAAACACTCAATTAGGAAGTTTTAATTCAAACGCTTCAGCAGAAAGTTCTTCAACTGATTTTCCTTCGATCGATAACTAATGGCCTGTCTAAGCACCACTGCACATCATATGAAGATACTAAAAGTTGTGTCGATTTTGTGAATAACCTCAAAAGACGAAGCGTAAAGATAAGAGTGGAGTTTGATAGCACAAAGCGGAGATTACTAAGAACAAGAACAATGAATCTTGTTACAAACGGTCCAAGCAACTCACACGTCCACTAGAGCACGTATCTCCTGGTTAGCCTCTCTGAACATTTCGTTCAGTGACAAGCTAACGTGAGAAGGTGAAAGAGCCTACCCCTTAATTAGGGATTGGTGCGCTGGGCTTGGGACCCGCCACTTTAAAAAAATAAATCCCCAATGAACACTATTTGCGAAGCCTTGGAGGGAACCCTATGACGACGACCCCCGCAAAAGATATAAGAATCATGATTTAAGAATGTGCACCTGGAATGTCCGCACCCTTAATTGGGATAGTGCAAATATCCAGCTGGTTGATGACACGAAAGATACAAGGTTAACATCACCGTAATCCAAGAAATCCGATGGATAGGACAGGGTTGCTCTAAAAAAGCATCTTGTGACATCTAATATAGCTGCCATGCGAGTAAGCACGAAGTTGAATGCGGTTTCGTGGTGAGAAGGAAACTACGTGGCCTCGTCTCTAGGTTCACGCCTGTTGACGAGCGTCTAGCCGCGATACTCATCAACGCTAAATATTTTTATATTAGCCTGATTTGTGCGCACGCCCCGTCGGAAAAGAAAGACGACGATGCTAAAGATAAGGAGGGATGGAAGGAATCTTTAGCACAACCGTCGGAAAATTTAGCCTTCACGACACTACCTCCAACAATGGAGGGAGGGTAATCGATTTCGCCGCAGGTCAGAACATGGTAGTTAGTTGTACCAGATTTCAACATCTTAACATCCACAAGGCTACATGGCTGAGTCCTGATCAAAAAACATGCAACCAAATTGATCACGTTCTGATTGACGGAAGGCACGCATCGAGCGTGTTGGACGTGCAAACGTTGCGTGGTCTCAACATTGACTCGGACCACTATCTTGTCGCAGCTAAGATACGCACTAGGCTCAGTGTAGTGCACGCCGCACGTCCCAACATGCAACGAAAGCTAGACGTCGGCAAGCTGCAATCAGAACAGACCGCCGCAGCCTTCTCAAACACACTCTCCCGACTGCTTCGGGAAACCTCTCCGTCTTCTCGAGATATATGTGAGCAGTGGACACATATCACCCGCTCCATTGATAGGGCTGCCAAGGATGTCATTGGTTATACAAAACCTGTGAATAATTCTTGACAGAAATGAAGCTCGAAAATTCCATCAAAAGGTCAAGCGTCTGCCTGAAGGTTTTCAAACCGGAGTAACTTTTTTTAAGGATGAAAATGGAAATCTGGTATCGGATTATGGAGGAGTAATTTTTCTTACCAAATCGGAGGCGATGAAGCGCACAATTCCGCCGATAGAGAAATTACACCGGAACCACCAGTTTATGATGGCACTATTGTAGAGCCACCGGACTAAAACAAGGTCGATTCAGTCATTAAAAAGCTAAAAAAAATAACAAAGCGGCAGACTCTAATGGGCTGCCAGCTGAGATATTCAAGACCGGCGGAGAAGAGTTTGTTTGGAGTATGCACCTACTGACTGACTGGCATCTCAGAGTTCTCTGTCCTATCTTTAAGAAAGGACACCCCGCTATTTGCGCCAACTAACGCGGAATAAGTCTTCTTTCAATCGGATATAAGATTCTGTTGCGCGTATTGTGTAATAGGCTGAAGCCATAATCGGATTCACTGATAGGACTATATCAGTGTGACTTCAGATCGAAAAGGTCCACCAGTGACCAAATATTCAAATTACGCCAAATCTTGGAAAAGACTTGTGAGTTTAACAAAGACACACACCACCTGTTTGTCGACTATAAAACCGCATTCAACACGCCGATACGTCGTGCGATTTTTTCAATTTTCTCATAGAATACATCCTACGCAAGTGCCCGTACATACAGAGTATGTCGGGCTCGATCTTCCAAAAGGAAGTGATGCTGCTCGCTTACGCCGCTGACATCGATATGATCGGTACACAAGAACGGCGAGTCAGAAAGGCGTTCTCAGAGATTGAAAAACAGTCTCGACTCATGGGTCTAGTGGTGAATGAGGACAAGATAAAGTACTTCATATCTTCTCGTATGCCGTCTTCTCGTATTTAACGTTTAGTGACGATGGAGAATTTCAACTTCAGTGTTGTAGAAAACTTCGTCTATCTTGGATCCAAAATGAACAGCAACAACAATGTCAGCCTTAGAATCAGGCGAAAAATCTAGTTTGCAAATAGTTGATATTTTGGGATGAGCAAGTAAATTATAAGACGCTGATACACCCGGTCTTACTATATGGCGCGGAAGCATAGGCCATGATTAAGTCAGATAAAACAGCGTTGGAAGTCTTTGAGAGGAAGATTCTTCGCAGGATTTTTGGAACTATTAGATTCGGTGACGGGTTAATGTCCTTTTTCGATAGACGAAAATCAAAATCCATAAGACGAAACGGCGTTGAAAGTCTTTCAAGGAAAGACGAGTTTAAGTCCCGTATGAACCGCGAACTTTATGAACTATTCAATGAATCGAGAAAAAATCGTAGAATCTGGGAAAAAGGCATAGGTGTTGGGCAACCACTTCATGACGGCAGAGTAGTTGATACAGTTAGATCCTAAGCAAATACAAAGATTTATACATCAATTAGTATTACAACAGATCATTAAATTCTCAGGTGACTGGTTTATAAACACACGCCTTAATATTAATATCTAGGTTTCAGTTCCATTGTAATTTTTATAACTTGTAGCTAGTGTTGGAAATTACTTTTCCATTATCTCTTTTAAAAGACAAGTTGTGAAGGATCATTTAACTGAAGGATTCATGAAAATGGCCATCTCTGACATAGAGTATTTTCCGATTTTAAATTTTCATTAAGTGAGTAAAAGAAAAATTGCATTCGAATTTATTTTAAAAATATTTATTTTATTTTTAAGCTTGTTCCTGCTGATTATCGTGCTATCTCTTGTGTACTTTCTTCCCTCTCACTCTTTTAACAATTTTTGTGCCCATCTGCAAGGCACGTTTTGTCATTTCATTTTAGTAAACCACATTGAAAAATGTTTACACAAAAACTTTATTCAAAATCATTCATTACCGCAATCAATTCAATTAAGTTTGCAATACAACAGAGATAACATTGAGCAACACAAACAACAACAACAACAACAACAGCAGCAACAACAACTTTGAATGAGAACAACAAACATGAAAATCAACAATAAGCTCAAAAACAGCAGCAGCAATAATAAAAACAGCAACAACGATGTCGATGTCAACAAAAATGTCCACAATATTGCCGGTTGGGAGTCCTAGTCAGTTCCAAAATAGTACGAGGGCTATACAACAAGACATCGGCCAGAATTGACAATATAAGAGGAGAGGACTTTAGACCGAGGCAAGTTGAAAAGTTGTTCAAGGAATGAGTTTTATTTAACAAGTAAGGAAATACAGTCGGGCGTAACCGACTGTAAGAGGCCCTGTACCAGTTCAGGTCGCCTAACAAACATATTAAATGTTTCCCGAGCTTATGACCAAACACATGACCACTTCTCACTGCGCGAATATGAATGAAAAGAAAAGGGGGGTTGTTCAAATTCAATTGCTTATAAAATCGCCATTTATTATCCGATTTTGATGAAGTTTTTGGATTTTTGCTTAGAGAGACGTTATCTCTATATTGGTACACTAAATTTTTTTTGTGCCGAAGAAATTTTCACCCTAAGGGGCGATTTTATGGGGAAGGGGGGGGGAGGGGCAAAATTTCAAATCTCTATCTATTACCGTTTCCGAGATCCTTTCGTTCATACAGACGGACGGACGGACGGACAGACGGACAGACGGACATGGCTATATCGACTCCTCTTTCATTCCTGACCATAATGGTGGTAACTTTGGGGGGTCTCCGACCATTATTTCTACCTGTTACATACATTTGCACAAACCCAATAGGCTCTTGTACCTTCGGTACAGGGCCTAAAAACTTTATGAAGCAAGTAGGCGTGGTGGTGGAGGTCTTGATAAGATTTTAATGATGTTCAAAGGACACAACTGGCAACAATTAAACTGTTGCATAAATGTGAGCCGTAATGAAGTTCTTGGACTGTGAAATTTTTAAGAAGTATTTAGCAATACAATAAATTCCTTAAAACTTTTCGTAAGCACACCAGATACCAGAAAAGTGCTTACCACTAGAACACTGCTACCGCGGTTACAAATTCACCATATTCTTCAGATGTGACCAACTTGAGACAAATACTTATCAAAAAGACCTCGTATAGAGATTGCAACCACAGAAGTACAAGTGCTAATCCTTTCAACGAATGCAACGAGTTAAAGAGACAGCAGGAGCCAAAGCAGCAATAGCAGAAGGAGCTGAAGGACATAGACATACCAAAAGCCGTGTGGCGTCCAAGTAGGCAGCATAAGCAGCAGCAGCAAAAAATCAAGTTGTTCTTTTGTGTTGTATGCATGTCCTCGTTGGTTGTACACTGCTTGGTTATGCTTCATGTACATATATGTGTGTGTGTGTGTGTGTGTGTGTGTGTGTGTGTGTGTGTCTGTTTAAGTGTTTGTCCAAAGGACAGAAGATTCAACATGGTACTAACAGACATACTCCTCTCTGTATATATAAATACTTTAATAGTTGAAAGTCTGTTTGGAAATAGAAATATGAATTTATGGAAGAGCTACAGCCATGTGCAGAAAAATAAGTGAACTAGAATTTCACTAGAATTAACACAGTTGCAGGATATACCTTTTTTATGTCTTTAGTACTTTTCTTGAATCCGCACAACAATTGTCACAGCAGTCGGTAAATCAGCTTAAAACATATTGGCAAATGCACATACAACCTGTTTGAACCGAGCAACAAGCTGCTCGAATGAAATGCTGTACAGTATGACTTACGCTGGACATGGCGCTGCTCAATGGAAGGTGCTTACAAGAGAGACAAATAAGCGTATTGTGGACGCAAGGGGTGCACTTTTTGAAGTTTTAATAATTTACCTGTATATTCTAGCTGTGTATGTATATCTATTTATTATAGTCTCCGAGCAATATCGTCACGATTTTGATGCTGTTTTTCCAGAAATTAGTATACTTTGCATTAAACTATATAAAATGTTTTATTAGGATCCAAATCATGGGAGATTGGAATTTGCTTGCTCAAGTTCACATTGTGAGAAAAGCTGTTGACAGTCATTAACTTGAGAATGGCCAACAATGATTTTTGTTACAAACGGTCCAAGCAACTCACACGTCCATTAGGACACGTATCTCCTGGGTAGTTTCAGAAAAGCTGTTCAGAGGTGAGCTAACGTGAGAAGGCGAAAACCCCCTCCCCTTAATTAGGGGTTGGTGCGCTGGGCTTGGGACCCGTCGACGAGCGTCTAGCCGCGATACGCATCAAGGCTAAATATTTTAATATAAGCCTGATTTGTGCGCACGCCCGACGGAAGATAAAGACGACGATGCTAAAGATGAGTTCTATGAGAGCTTGGAACGTCTGGACGAGCGCTGTCCCAAACACGATGTGAAAATCGATTTCAACGCCAAGATTTGGAAGAAAGGAATCTTTGGCCCAACCGTCGGAAAATTTAGCCTTCACGACACTACCTTCAATAATAGAGGGAGGCTATTTTTTTTATGGTAGTTAGTAGTACCAGATTTCAACACCTTAACATCCACAAGGCTACATGGCTGAGTCCAGATCAAATAACACTCAATGAAATTGATCATGTTTTGATTGACGGAAGGCACCCATCGAGCGTGTTGGACGTGCGAACGTTACGTGGTCTCAACGTTGACTCGGACAACATTGACTCGAACATTGAATCAGAACAGACCGCTGTAGCCTTTCCAAACACACGCTCCCGACTGCTCCGGGAAACCTCTACGTCTTCTCAAGATAATGAGCAGTGGAAATATATCACCCGCTCCATGGATAGGGCTGCCAAGAAGGTCATTGGTTATACAAAACCTGTGAGTAATTCATGGTACGACGAGGAGTGTCGCAATGCTACTGCAGAGACGAACGTTTCGTGATATCGAGAGAAACGGACAGAGGAGAAACGCTTTATCAGACGCAAGAAAAAGGAGCATGAAAGGCGGGAGTTTGAGGATGTTGTTATTAAGCTCAAAAATTCTATCAAAAGGTCAAGCATCTGACTGAAGGTTTTATGCACGGAGTAACTTTTTGTAAGGATAAAAATGGAAATCTGGTTACGGATGAACAGGAATCACTAAGATTATGAAGAAGTAATTTTTCTAACCTACTCGGAGGCGATGAGGCGCACAATACCGCCGAAAGATAAATGACACCGGAACCACCAGTTAATGGTGTCACTATTGTAGAGCCATCGGACTATAACGAGGTCGATTCAGTTATTAAAAATCTGAAAAATAACAACGCGACAGGCTCTGATGGAACTACCGCGGAATAAGTTTTCTCTCCATCGGATATACGGATTCACTGATAGGACTATATCTGTATGGCTTCTGACCAAAAAGTCAAATCTTGGAAAAGACCCAAGAGTGTAACAAAGCCACACACCACCTATGTGTCGACTATAAAGCCGCTTTCTACACGCCGATACGATCGAAGTTTTTCGACGCCCTGTCTTCACTATGTATTCCGGCAAAGATAATTCGTCTTTGCATGACGACGCTATCTCACACAGAAAGCATTGTTAGGGTTGGGAAAAACCTCTCCGACAAAGAGAGATTTCAGGCAGGGCGATGCTCTGCCGTGCGATTTTTTTCATCTTCTGATGGAATTAGCGTATCTAGCTGCATGAGCAACAACAAATAAAAAGTGTATTCTTTCAGTGTACATGACTGTATATAAATAATTGAAATTAAGTTTGAAAATGCTGCCCAGCACTTATATTACTTTTCAAAAAAAAAAAAAAAAACTTCCGGTTGACTAAGTAGTAGAAAAACATCACATTTAATAAAATTATTATAGAACAAAATGTGTCAAATGGTTTAGAAAACAAGTTAATCAAGTTAGCCATATATAGTATGAAAAAGTTTGAAGCAAAGTGTATAATGAACACATTTTTTATTTTTGTTGACATATATTTATTTTATTAACTATAAGACGAGCGATTGTCTTCATATCACATTGACACAATTTTTCTTTTCTATAATGCAATTCGTTATCATCAACAAGAATTTTGGAAATATTCTGAATTGTTAAAATTATTGTTCTTATACGTAATGGCACTAGTAAGGCATAGGCTTATCAACCAACGATCAGACGAATTGATTAAATTGTGTCTTTTTTTTTTTTTCTTGATGTAAACCTTTTGGAGATATCTTTATTTAATATAAATATGAAAAGTTTTTGTAATAACAGGCTGATGTATAAAATTGACTGTGTCACATAAATTTTATAACGCCGAAAAATCAGAGCAATAGAAAATTTATTAATTTGATATTTGATAAAAATATCAATTTTTAACATTATATATACTATATATAATATGAAGAAATATTATAACGATACGACAATTATATCATAGCCTAGTTTCGAAAATTTCGAAGTAAGCCTTATATAAAGTAAAATAAATGGCGCGAAAGAGACAGTTAATATTTTTTTTTATTATTTTTTTTTTATTTATAATTTAAACTAGACCACAACTTACCGACGGGTACGCGTTTAGATTATAGGCCAGACTCCTGTTAAAGTAAAATAAAAAATAATAATCATATCACAAAATAAATTTGTTATTTTCAAATATCACAATTACATATTTTGTATGTATATACATATATATAATTTGTGATCTGTCTTTTGATAATAAATTATTTATAATTAGTTAATTTTAAGCTTTTTAGTTTTTAATTTGTAAATCTATGAGGGCGGTCCAACACGTGAAACCTTTTTATTTTAATTTTATTATGTTTAATTTATATGATAATCATTTAATAAATTTAAATCATTTTGACGACCGAAAAAAAAGAAAATATAATAAAAAAAAAAATACAAAAATAAATGTAAAAAAGTATTACATTGATTGACTAAAATATTGTTTAAAAAAACTGGAGTCTGTTATCGCCTTAATAGATCATTTAGGTGGAGCCTCTTGAGACGCCTTCTGCTTGAATTAACAGACAGAGCTGAAGCAAGCGGGCTTATGTGAGCAAATAGGCGAACATTATATCTTGAACTATGACGGTTGATTTCATCCATAATGGTGGATAGGTTCAAGTCACGATGGATGATGGAGTTACGTATAAACTAAGGAGCATACGTTCGATATTATTTTTAGCGGCAGCGTCCCAAAGTTGAATCCCGTACCTCCATGACGGCAAAATCACCATTTTATAGATTAAAAGTTTGTTACTTAGCCGTAACTTACTTGTTGGACGTAGTAACCAGTTCAGTTTTTTTGTACTTAGTGCGACTGTAGTAAGCCATTGGTAGATTTGATTTGATTTTTAGCATCAGTTCCCTGTTGAACATCAAAGAAAACAGCAGAGCTGTATTGCTTCTCTTCAAAAGCATTAAGAATGTGATGAACAACTCTGTGAACTTGCGCTGGAGTGCCGTGCTGATGTTCCTTTCATTCAAAATTGGCTATAATCTGTCCAGAAATATTATTTCGAATAACTTCGAGAGTAAACTGATCGGTCTGTATGAGTCGACCTGTCCTTCGGGCTTTCCGGGTTTCGGTATCATCGTAATTACCGTACATTTCCATTTTGATGGAAAGTGACTGATACGTTATATGGCATTAAATAATTCTTGTTTATTATAGTAGGATCTGGTAGTTAAATGTGTTTCGTTGATAAGCATGACATTAATTGTATGCGTTTGTATGAATACTTCAAGTTCATTGGCGTGATGCACAAGACCATCAGCGTTCCAGAATCCAATGTGTAAGTTGGGATTAATTTTTTGGCCAAAGTTGCTTGGAGAAGAGACATCAGAGGTGTGTATGCATTTCCATCATTTCCTGGCTAACTAACTGAGTAGAAGTGGTAGGACTACGAGTATATTGAGAGGTTTTAGGCTTCAGTATGCTTCTCATTGCATAGACAACAGTAAGCGGGTGATGTTGCAGGTTTGCCGCATTTCTCCGACGTGTGCTCGATTCCGCACTTCACACAACTGTATTTTTTTTTTCTTATAGTATTTTTGTGTATGTCCATAGTCTGTGACATTAAGGAATGTCTACTCGTCGGCGTGGATGTTCCACTTAAATAATTTGATGGCACAGTCACTTCACGTCGAATATTTTTGTTGTTGTTTAAACACGGCTCCAATTCAACAAAGAAAATATTCAATGGAGCTTTACTCTAATGGCATTTTGGGTTGTGCACACTGCGCAAATTATGCGCCAAATCGAACAGCTCCTCCTAAATTTCATCAGGGTTGGTTGTGGGATGAAGATCCTTAATCACAACCCGGTACGAGCGTTCCTGTTTCAATTGATAGGTGCAAAACGGCAAATGATTCTTATCGATGTAGCCAGTAATAGCACGATAAGCATCAGAGTAGGCAGCCATTATTCGGACCAAACTACCACTAGTTGCCTCAATTACAAAGGTTAATAGTGATGTTACTTCAATCAAGGAGCGATGTTAGTCAGCAAATATAGGTGGTGGCTTGGGCATTTTGGCTGCCTGAATGAAAGTCAGAGGTAATTTATTGCCTGTGGAGATTTGAGGCTTGTTATTAACTTCTTGAAGCGAATCGACAATGGCTTCATGGTCCAAAGCTTACGCTAGGAGTGCAAATTGGTTTATAGATCCATTATAGGATGATTTCGTGATCTTTTCAGATTTCTTTGGAGAATTAGACAAAGAAACGAATTTGGGGCGCCGTTTCAAACTGCGTTTATAGCAGTATCAGGACAAAACTTTTCACCAAGAGTAGTTCCAGATGTATGGACTTTTCTGGTCACGGAGCTAACGGAACTCTGAAATGGAGTTGATTGGAGACTGCATAGTTAATTGAGTTGCCTTCAGCTCGTTTGTTACCTCTATTCTGGTTTTTGGCATCTGCGAAGAAGACTTACGAGAGCCATAGCGCACCACGGAAAATTAAAAAAATAATAAATTTCATTTTTAATTTATTAATTGATTTTTTATTTTTTAATAAAATTTTCTGCTAACAATAAACACAAACGTTTGTCTTAACAGATTTATTAAGATTGAAATATTTTTAGACTATTATCTGAGAGGTCAATTGCCAAGTGTTTGTGCAATCTTCTTATATAATCCTTAGAGCATATTTTTTTCCTTTCTAACAATTGCTCACAAACCAAGGAGCATCTGTTATAGTCAATGTTTGTATTGCTTGCCGCTACCCACAATTGCAAGGCATATGAGTTAAGTTGAGAGCGTGTTCCTAATAGCCAGTGCATCTTTCTGTTTCTGTTGCTCTTAAATATAATATTCAAATGTGATGGCTCTATCTCTAATAACCTTCAAGTTATCGATATTCATACGGACATACATACAGGCGGACGGACGGACGGCCATGCCTATATCGAATTTACTTTTCGTGCTTATCAAGAATATAGACTACATCTGACTGTTACATAAATTTGTACAAATTTAATATACCCTTTTACACTATTTAAGAAAAAAAACGTTGAAATTATTGTCTTTTTACTGAAACTGAAACTCAAACTGAAGAAGAAATGATTTAATGTTAAAAAGAATTTTTTCGCTATTTACTTTTTTACAATACATTTTTTTCACAAATGTGTTAAATTATTCTGTCGCCTAAATTTGGCAACAGCAGTTAATTGACATAAGATATTAGCAGTGGTCTATCTGGCTGTCTAACTGCCTTTAGCAAGTATGATAGATATACAAGCAATGGCGAAAAAATGTCAAAATGCGATTCATTAATATTAAAATGAGACGTCAATGTCGTGCAAAGCACGTGTGCGTTGAGTATAAAATATGTCATCAATAAACATAGACATATTTCAAGTCATCATCAGTCACAAATAATTGATTAAAATATTAAACGATTGAGTAACGATTTAAAAAAAACAAATAAAAAAAAAAAAATTGATAATGCAACCGATTATTTATTATGCTAATGAGATAACTAATGAGATATCTTTTTAACAGTACCTCGTGCGTATGAAACACGGGGGTAAAATAGATAGCCGAAACTGAGACCTATCTAATGGTACCCATGTCATATGAAAGTCGTCGTACGCCTTAGTACAAAATTTTTCAAAATCTACAAAATTTGTATGCAACGAAGAACGAGTGCATTTTTTTCATAGGGGGTTGTTAGGGTCAACTGAAAATTGGGCGTATGAAACACGGGGGTAAAATGGATAGCCGAAACTGAGACCTATCCAATGGTACCCATGTCATATGAAAGTCGTCGTACGCCTTAGTACAAAATTTTTCAAAATCTACAAAATTTGTATGCAACGAAGAACGAGTGCATTTTTTTCATAGGGGGTTGTTAGGGTCAACTGAAAATTGTGCGTATGAAACACGGGGGTAAAATGGATAGCCGAAACTGAGACCTATCCAATGGTACCCATGTCATATGAAAGTCGTCGTACGCCTTAGTACAAAATTTTTCAAAATCTACAAAATTTGTATGCAACGAAGAACGAGTGCATTTTTTTCATAGGGGGTTGTTAGGGTCAACGGAAAATCGTGCGTATGAAACACGGGGGTAAAATGGATAGCCGAAACTGAGACCTATCCAATGGTACCCATGTCATATGAAAGTCGTCGTACGCCTTAGTACAAAATTTTTCAAAATCTACAAAATTTGTATGCAACGAAGAACGAGTGCATTTTTTTCATAGGGGGTTGTTAGGGTCAACTGAAAATTGGGCGTATGAAACACGGGGGTAAAATGGATAGCCGAAACTGAGACCTATCCAATGGTACCCATGTCATATGAAAGTCGTCGTCCGCCTTAGTACAAAATTTTTCAAAATCTACAAAATTTGTATGCAACGAAGAACGAGTGCATTTTTTTCATAGGGGGTTGTTAGGGTCAACTGAAAATTGTGCGTATGAAACACGGGGGTAAAATGGATAGCCGAAACTGAGACCTATCCAATGGTACCCATGTCATATGAAAGTCGTCGTACGCCTTAGTACAAAATTTTTCAAAATCTACAAAATTTGTATGCAACGAAGAACGAGTGCATTTTTTTCATAGGGGGTTGTTAGGGTCAACGGAAAATCGTGCGTATGAAACACGGGGGTAAAATGGATAGCCGAAACTGAGACCTATCCAATGGTAACCATGTCATATGAAAGTCGTCGTACGCCTTAGTACAAAATTTTTCAAAATCTACAAAATTTGTATGCAACGAAGAACGAGTGCATTTTTTTCATAGGGGGTTGTTAGGGTCAACTGAAAATTGTGCGTATGAAACACGGGGGTAAAATGGATAGCCGAAACTGAGACCTATCCAATGGTACCCATGTCATATGAAAGTCGTCGTACGCCTTAGTACAAAATTTTTCAAAATCTACAAAATTTGTATGCAACGAAGAACGAGTGCATTTTTTTCATAGAGGGTTGTTTTGCTAATGGTACGTCTTTCCGATGAAACATGGCGGTAAATTGGTTAGCCGAAACTTATACCTATCCAATGGAACCCATGTCATATCCAACTCCCGTAAGCCTTCGAACAAAATTTTTCAAAATGTGCAAAAATCGTTTGCAATGAAAAACGAGTGCATTTTTCCAAAGGGGGTTGTTGTGTTAACGATACGTCATTCCGATAAAACATGGGGGTGAAATGAATAGCTGAAACTTAGAGCTATCCAATTTTACCCATATCATATCCCCGTAAGCCTTCGAACAAAATTTTTCAAAATGTGCAAAAATTGTATGCCACGAATAACGAGTGCATTTTTTCCATACGGGGTTGTTATGTTAACGGTACGTCGTTCCGATGAAACATGGCGGTAAATTGGTTAGCCGAAACTTATACCTATCCAATGGAACCCATGTCATATCCAACTCCCCGTAAGCCTTCGAACAAAATTTTTCAAATATGCGCATTTCTGTTAAAAAAAATTCTAGTCAAAGGCAGCGGTTTCAATTACTAGACTAGAAATGCTTTATCAAGCGTCGTCATGAGTAACAAAAGTCTATAAAATCAAATGACCAGTAGACATGTTCCAGATCTATAAATAACCGCGACTAGACGAAATATTTCTAGCAAAATTTTAACAGATAAAAAAGAGACCTATAAAGTTTTTTGTAAGCTGCTTTGGACTTAGATAAGATTGTTCCTATAGCCTAAAGCAGGTAATTTCAATACCTTTCGTAATAGTATACGAAACATAATTTTAAATATTTCTGTGAAGTGTCCGTACATAAGAAACCACGATGTTAAGTTAATATTATCTGTAAAAAAAAGTTTTGCTAAACTGATTAGTGAGTTTGTATGAGGACTACTTCAAAAAATAATAATTTATGCGTAGCCACCATTCATATGAAACAAAATGGGCGTGGAAAGTCAATACCAATATTTAATTTAACTCCACTAAAAATATTATTAGCAGATAGTTTTTATATGAAAATTTCAATATGTTCAGAATTTGTAACAACGGCATATGTTCCAGAGTTTCAATGAAGATTGTGTGATCAAGACAATCATTGGATTCCGGAATCAAAATCAATGGTCATTTTCCAATTTATCGTCTGCTCAAAATGCACCAAAGAACTAGTTAATGAAAATTAAAAATAAATATTATCCAAATTTTTTCAGAAGAATTAAACGATTTGGTATGAGTTTTAAATTAATCGAAGAATGCTTCAAAAATATTGGCAATTTCTAAAACCTACTGCAAAGATAACTTTTGGATTTGTTTCTATATTTTTCTCATGAGAATGAATTACGAAAGATAGCTTTAAAAAAAATATCAACAAATTATTGGCGTCCAAATTTTGGCGTCAAGGAGTTCGGTTGTATACATTCAACTACAATGAAAGAAAAAAAAATAAGAACTAAGCAATTTGTGTGGACTTTAAATTGTAAAACTTTCTTCTTGGACAAAAGGTTAGATAAAAAAAATACCCATGTTTTTTGTGTCTGTGGAATAGCCGAGATAAAGAACTTCATTGCTCTCAAAAAATCTGGCCAGTGGGAGAGGAACATAAAAATTTGTAAGAAATTTGCCCATACTCAACATTACACATCAAATTTGGGATAAAAATGGTAATTGATTGCAATTCCTTTCGCGAAAGGTTCCAGGTTTATGAAAGCTGTTTTTTTTTTTTTTTTTTGATGAACCACATATATGAGAACTTATAAAAGAACCAACACTTTTAGATTGTGTAAACAGACTTAAGTCTTGCAAACAAACATAGGTTACTATTCGTTAATATTGGAGGGAGGAAATTTGGATAAGTGGTGCAGACCTACAAATTCAACGCCTAGCCGATCAGGTCAAGAAGTCCTGCATGAAGTTTAAAGGTCAGCTACTACTAGACATATCCAGAAGACGGGTTAAACAGATTTCAAAGGAGAACATTGAAACGTTTAGCATTCGCTGAAAAAATACAAATATTTATCACAGAAGCTTTATAAAGTTATATTTTCTGACTAAGTATTAAGGGTCATCAGGCAAACACGGTATTCTTATCACAAGCGAAATTACGAGGGAGCATCGCTAATGACTTGGGCTATGTATTGGTATGCTGGAAAGTGTCCACTTTATCTTATACCAAAAGGAACTAATGCAACCATGTATATGGAACTGTTAGATACAACTCATTGGGTTTGGTGGCGATCTATAGGGGTATAGTTTGCTAGTAAATTACTAATACTGGAGTGACCAGCGATCAGGCTGTTAGCTTTACACTATTGGCGATCTGTAGAGTACTTGATAAACTCAGAGCCAAACCGAATTAATCAGATTTTAATTAAAAAAGGATATTATTCCTGAAGTTATACAACAAAAAATGAAAGTATTCAGATAAAGCCAATGTTTTCAAATATTAAAGTACATATGGCTCTCAAGCTAATGTATAATTCAATGCGTATCCTACTAATCCTACTAATATTATAAATGCGAAAGTTTGTAAGGATGTATGGATGGAAGTACGGATGTATGTTCCTCTCTTACGGCTAAACCGCTAAGACAATTGGTATGAATTTTGGTATAGATATAGATGGGACGATGGAAAAGAACATAGGGTACGTTTTGACAAAATTGGATGGGTCGTTGCCCCACCCCCAATATTAGCGAAAACAAAAATTTGTCATATCTTTGCATCCACTTAAGGTACAGAGATGAAATTCGGTATACATCTTAAGAGGATCATTAGATGTCAACCTGTTAAATTTAATCGAAATCGGAGGGGCAATGAGACGATTGAGACAATCCTCTTAACATGAAATTTGGTTTACATGTTAAGAGGATTAGTAGAAGTTCGGTCAAAATCGAAGGAGGAGGTACCCCACCTTCTATATAGTATCAGAACTAAAGGCAGAACGAAAAAGTCATTATTTATGCCTCTTTTTATCGAAATATACGCGGACGAAGTCGCGGGTAAAAGCTAGTATTAAATAGAATCAATTTATCTGCCAAACATTTAACTTTAGGCCAACATTTTTTAAAAAAAAAACTTAAAATGGATTTTTAACGAATGCGAAATAATGAATTTTTTCTAATAGCCATAAAAAATGGGAAAACTTGCTTTTCGAAGTTACAAGACATTGTAGCAGGCGGAAAGCGTGATAAGCCTCATAAATGACAATTATAACACTATTGTATGGCAATTATAACACTATTGTATGGCAATTATAACACTATTGTAAGGCAGTTATAGAACCATACACTGCAATGAATGAAATGGTAATGAATCCCCTAATAGCCACAAATAAGATTTGACTAATTTCGATACTCTGTATTGAAGACAGGAATAATCTGATTATATTTTTTCGTTTCGAGACCATTTTAATGTTATATAACACGCTTTAAGGGGATTTATCAACAACAACAAAAACAACATTATTGCACGTATGCACGTATAATTTACTGCTCGCGCGACAGCCACACTGATGTGAACTTGCGACGCTTCCGAAAAATACTGTCCACAGTGATATCGATTTACTATTACAACATTTGCTCTTAGGATAAATGAAAATTCTTCTTGGAACCATTTATTTATGTTGAATAAATCATTGTCGCAGTCAAAATTGCGATTCTATTGACATTGACGTGCATACCTAATACTAAAAGTATCTACAGAAGACAATGCAGAACTTATTTAAAAAAAAAAAAAAGTGTAAGTCAAGCGAATTGAAGTGACAAAAAAATATACAAAAGAAATTTTGTTTCTCATTTTCCTAAAGTGTTGTCTTGCTGAAAATAGCTGAGTATACTTTAAATATATACATACATACTAGCTGTACCCGTCCCGCTTTACTGTGCCCAGTTAAAACTACATATTGACAGAACGAATGTTGATAATAACGTCTAACGGTCTCATTAATATATATGTATACCAAATTTTAGAGGGAGGGCAGCGTAATGCTCCCAAAAATTTTGACCACACCTAACATAATTACTACT
Source organism: Leucophenga maculata (assembly GCA_035044805.1). Classification (NCBI taxonomy): domain Eukaryota; kingdom Metazoa; phylum Arthropoda; class Insecta; order Diptera; family Drosophilidae; genus Leucophenga; species Leucophenga maculata. Next base: position 776,020 of record JAWNNP010002011.1, read on the forward strand.
GCCGGTGCCATTAACATATATGTATACCAAAATTCATCACTATAACTCAAATAAATGCAAAGATATGACGAATTTTGCATAGCGTTTATATGGAATTTTGAAATCCGTTCTTAGTGGAAATAAACATCTGTTCAATCGGAAATCTCGTGATGAGTCAGTCACTCCGTCAGTGGTATTTCGCTTAGATAATATATATAGAAAGAGAGCTACATATTGCATAGTTGACTGGAGTCAAAAAAAAAAAAAAAAAAAGAAAGAAGCACGTACTATTCTGCTATCCATAATATAGAATTTAACATTATTATTCATTATACGAGTATATTTGATTACCGATATGCAGCTCTAAAGATCAACATTGCTTGTATGAGTACACAATAAACGGCGATTTGTTCACACATTGTGAACTTTGATCTTGAACTTGATGCAACCAGTTGCACACTCTGTCCATCTATCCATTCACTCGATCGTTTGACTTTTCTCTTATATAATCAATTGCATTTAAATGATTATTGTTAACAATGCCGACAATCTCTTACACAATACTTTAAAATGAATACTGTCAAACGCTCTTTATTATGAGTTTGTATTAACGCGTTCTCTTTAAGTGTGCACAAGCTCTTTTTATTTTGCATTTCGCAATGCAAATCATGAGAAAACTTTTAATGCGGTCGAATCGATACTTAAATATGCTTCACATGTTGTCTTAGGTATATACAATGAATGAAGTTATTTCTAAAAATATAGAAGAGTATTGTTTTTTTTTTTTTTCGTATACCCTGCACTCATTGAGTGAAACGGTATATTTAAAATTTTGTAAATATATGTAACATTTAGTAGGAAGCGAGGTTGACGCCATAGCATATATATATATATATTTTTGATCAGCATTAAAAGTCCTGTCGATATAGACAAGTGCTTCGGTCTGTTTGTCCTTATGAACAATGAGAACTTAAAGGGTTGAGCCTGTAACTTTGAATATTTAGTGCCTCTTCGAAGAAATAGTATTCAACGAAAATGTCAACTCTGCTCTAAGAAGTAATACCCAGAAAACCTCAATTTCTGTATAGTAAAATATGGATGATTTTCTGGTTATTTTAGCTTAAAATGTCAAATTTTGTGTATTTTACTAAATTCATAAAATATATTTCAAAATATTTCAGCGGGGTACAGAAATGAAATTTGTTATGCATGTTAATGGGAATAGGAGAAGTAACCCTGTTAAGTTTTGTCATAATCGAAAGAAACTAATAGCTATTTGAGGTACAAAAATTAAATTTGGTATACATGTGAATGGGGTCCGGAGAAGTAAAAACACATAAATATTGTCAAATTAAGTATAGTCATAAGAGCGATAAACAAAATTCGTCATATCTTCGAATGCATTCAATGGTATCGGGTGAAGTGAGATCCATTGGAAATGTGGGACAGTTTGACTCTCTATAAGGAACATATACATACATTCCGTGCATATTATGTGCTTGTCACATAGAAGGTTATTCACGGAGATTTTTTTTTTTTTAAGCTAAGAATACTCTGAAAAAATTTCACTCAAACTTTCATTGCACTGTGGGCAATTCAGTGTTTTTATTGTAATTGACCTTTTTTTTATATGGCTTAAACTGGATACTATTACAGTTTTTATTTGAAGGTCAAAAATATCAAAATTGCTTATATATTTCAGGAGTACAAAATTGGACTTGCTAAACAGCAATCTGTACCACCAAATACAATGGATGTTGAGGTATCGGTTAAAGTAAAAATTCAAGACTTGATATATCACACTGCAAGACATCTCATAGAGAGTTTATCTGAAGAGATCTTATCGCTAATAAGATAACTTCCTGTACTTTAGCTTTGGGGATGTAATGCATTATCCGGACAAAGTGTTTACAAGCAAATAATAGTTACGAGCGATAAAACTATATTAGATACGAATATGTTTATGGGATTTGAAATGAATCTTAGGAACTAATCAAAGCCGCAGTAAACGATATAAAAAAACAAGTAGAATATATAAAGCATACTATTCTCAAAATCAAGAACAGGAAACACATTAAAATTAACAAACAATGATAGATGGCAAACTCTTAAATGAAAATAAGGCCCCACTGTGCGGCACTACGTGCAAAATGCAAAAGTCAAGCAAAAGAGTAAAATGATTGTTATTATACCCTATTCGCATAGGGGCAAAAGGGTGTAGTAAAATGTATGTAAAAGGCAGAAGGACGAGCGTATATATATTCTTGACTAGCTTTTACCCGCGCCTTCGTCCGCGTTCAATAAAAAGTAGCATAACTATTTACTTTTATTGATTTTGCCTTAGTTTCGAAACTATACGGTTTTGACCAAACTTAGCATGAAAACTTTTCCTGATCCTTTTAGCATATATACCAAATTTCATCTCTGTCCTTTATATGCTTGCAAGGATATAACAAATTTTGTTTATCGCTTAAATGCCCTTCCGATTTTGATCAAACTTAACAGATTGACTTCTCCTAATACTCTTAAGATGTACACCAAATTTCATCTCTGTAACTTGAATGGATGCAAAGATTTGACAAATTTTGTTTATCGCTAATATTGGGGGTGGGGCAACGCCCCTCCGGTTTTGACCAAACTTAACAGGTTGACTTCTCCTAATGCTCTTAAGATATTTACCAAATTTCATCTCTGTACGTTAAATGGAGGCAAAGATGTGACAAATTTTGTTTATCGCTAATATTGGGGGTGGGGCAACGCCCCCTCCTATATTGTCAAAACGTAGCCTATGTTCTTTTCTATCGTCTCATCTATCTCTATACCAAAATTCATACAGATTGGTTAAGCGGCTTAGCCTTAAGAGAGGAATATACATCTATCCATACATCCATCCATACATCCATCCATACATCCATCCATACATCCATCCATACATCCATCCATACATCCATCCATGCACCCATACATCCATCCACACATCCATCCATACATCCATCCATACATCCATCCATACATCCATCCATACATCCATCCATACATCCATCCATACATCCATACATCCATACATTCATACATCCATACATCCATACATCCTTCCATACATCCATCCATACATCCATCCATACATCCATCCATACATCCATCCATACATCCATCCATACATCCATCCATACATCCATCCATACATCCATCCATACATCCATCCATACATCCATCCATACATCCATACATCCATACATTCATACATCCATACATCCATACATCCTTCCATACATCCATCCATACATCCTCACATCCATACATTCATACATCCATACATCCATACATCCATACATTCATACATTCATACATTCATACATTCATACATCCATACATCCATACATCCATACATCCATACATTCATACATTCATACATCCATACATCCATACATCCATACATCCATACATCCATACATCCATCCATACATCCATAAATCCATACATCCATCCATACATCCACCCATACATCCATCCATACATCCATCCATACATCCATACATCCATCCATCCATACATCCACCCATCCATCCATCCATACATCCATCCATACATCCATCCATCCATTCAAACATCCATCCATACATCCATCCAACCATACATAAATACATCCATCCATACATCCATCTAACCATACATCCATCCATACATCCATATATCCATCCATACATCCATCCATACATCCATCCATACATCCATCCATACATCCATACATCCATCCATACATCCATACATCCATCTATACATCCATCCATACATCCATACATCCATACATCCATACATCCATACATCCATCCATACATCCATCTATCCATCCATCATCCATACATCCATCCATCCATACATCATTCCATACATCCGTACATCCATCCATTCATCCATCCATACATCTATTCATACATCCGTCCATACATCCATCCTTACATCCATCCATACATCCGTCCATACATCCATACATTCATACATCCATACATCCATCCATCCATACATCCATACATCCATCCATCCATTCATACATCCATCCATACATCCATCTATACATCCATACATCCATCCATACATCCATACATCCATACATTTCATACATTTCATACATTTCATACATTTCATACATTTCATACATTTCATACATACATCCATACATCCATACATCCATACATCCATCCATACATCCATACATCCATCCATACATCCATCCATACATTCATACCATCCATACTTTCATACATCCATCCATACATCCATACATCCATACATACATACATCAATACATTCATACTTCCATACATCCATACATCCATACATCCATACAACCATACATCCATCCATCCATTCATACATCCATCCATACATCCATACATCCATTCATTCATACATCCATATATCCATCCATACATCCATTCATACATCCATTCATACGTCCATTCATACATCCATCCATACATCCATCCATCCATACATTCATATATCCATCCATACATCCATCCATCCATTCATACATCCATCCATACATCCATCTATACATCCATACATCCATCCATACATCCATACATTTCATACATACATCCATATATCCATACATCCATACATCCATCCATACATCCATACATCCATACATCCATACATGCATACATCCATTCATACATCCATTCATACATCCATCCATACATCCATACATTCATACATCCATACATCCATACATCCATACATCCATACATCCATCCATCCATTCATACGTCCATTCATACATCCATCCATACATCCATCCATCCATACATTCATATATCCATCCATACATCCATCCATCCATTCATACATCCATCCATACATCCATCCATACATCCATACATCCATACATTTCATACATTTCATACATTTCATACATTTCATACATTTCATACATTTCATACATACATCCATACATCCATCCATCCATACATCCATCCATACATCCATACATCCATCCATACATCCATCCATACATTTCATACATCCATCCATACTTTCATACATCCATCCATACATCCATACATCCATACATACATACATCAATACATTCATACTTCCATACATCCATACATCCATACATCCATACAACCATACATCCATCCATCCATTCATACATCCATCCATACATCCATACATCCATTCATTCATACATCCATATATCCATCCATACATCCATTCATACATCCATTCATACGTCCATTCATACATCCATCCATACATCCATCCATCCATACATTCATATATCCATCCATACATCCATCCATCCATTCATACATCCATCCATACATCCATCTATACATCCATACATCCATCCATACATCCATACATTTCATACATACATCCATATATCCATACATCCATACATCCATCCATACATCCATACATCCATACATGCATACATCCATTCATACATCCATTCATACATCCATCCATACATCCATACATCCATTCATTCATACATCCATATATCCATCCATACATCCATTCATACATCCATTCATACGTCCATTCATACATCCATCCATACATCCATCCATCCATACATTCATATATCCATCCATACATCCATCCATCCATTCATACATCCATCCATACATCCATCACATCCATACATCCATCCATACATCCATACATTTCATACATACATCCATATATCCATACATCCATACATCCATCCATACATCCATACATCCATACATGCATACATCCATCCATACATCCATCCATACATCCATCCATACATCCATACATCCATCACATACCATACATCCATACATCCATACATCCATCCATCCATTCATACATCCATCCATACATCCATCTATACATCCATACATCCATCCATACATCCATACATCCATACATTTCATACATTTCATACATTTCATACATTTCATACATTTCATACATTTCATACATACATCCATACATCCATACATCCATACATCCATCCATACATCCATACATCCATCCATACATCCATCCATACATTTCATACATCCATCCATACTTTCATACATCCATCCATACATCCATACATCCATACATACATACATCAATACATTCATACTTCCATACATCCATACATCCATACATCCATACAACCATACATCCATCCATCCATTCATACATCCATCCATACATCCATACATCCATTCATTCATACATCCATATATCCATCCATACATCCATTCATACATCCATTCATACATCCATTCATACATCCATCCATACATCCATCCATCCATACATTCATATATCCATCCATACATCCACCCATCCATTCATACATCCATCCATACATCCATTCATACATCCATCCATACATCCATCCATCCATACATTCATATATCCATCCATACATCCATCCATCCATTCATACATCCATCCATACATCCATCTATACATCCATACATCCATCCATACATCCATACATTTCATACATACATCCATATATCCATACATCCATACATCCATCCATACATCCATACATCCATACATGCATACATCCATTCATACATCCATTCATACATCCATCCATACATCCATCCATACATTCATATATCCATCCATCCATACATCCATCCATACTTCCATACATCCATCCATACATCCATACATCTATCCATACATCTATTCATACATCCAACCATACATCCATCCATACATCCAAACTTTTGCATTTATAATATTATTAGGAAGTAGGATTAGCATCAAAAGACGAGTCGAAATAGACATGTTCATTTGAATAAAATTTAACTTTTAAAGAGTTGTCGTTTCTCATCAAATTAAACTTTTATAGAGTTTTCGTTCTCATCAAATTTTATGCAATTAAATTTTGAAAAACTATTTATACAAATATTTCTTACTGCTGCGTAGCAAACCATAGAACAAATTAACTATACCAAAATTTATAAAATATTTAAAGGCCATTAAAATATCGTCAAGTACAAAGTCCAAATGCATGCAGCAAATTCTTATAAGCACGTTCACTTCATATTACTCTTTGCTAAAAAGCACACTCTTTGATTTAAGAGTACAACGCAGCTTATGAGCAAACTAAATGCATTACATTGCTATATATTATACCGATATATGTATATATATATATATTAATGTGTGATTTGGTACGATCCTTTAAATTGTATGTTCATTGGAATTTCCCCTGTTTCTTTAAACGATCTTAAGCCAAGTAGAAGAAGTTACAAGGACAGTACAGCCGGGAACAAAACTTGTTTCACTTGGCATTCCTAAACGGCGTCATTGTTCCTCATCATAATCCTAACGATCGACTTCGTACATGATGATGACATTGATGATGATGATGATGGTGATCATGAACATTTAATGTAATAATATTGTTGACTTTGATTTACGTTGCCTTGAGAGAATTCGGGAGCAAAAGAGTGAGCGAAATACAGAGATAGAGAGTCAGTCAACCCGATCGATTGTTACCATGTTGAACGATATTTAACGCCTAGATGCATTTGCCGGTTCAGGTTGGTTAGCTGCTTGGCCGGTTAGCTGCTTGGCTAGTTAACTGGCTGGCTGGCTGGCTGACTGCTTAGTTCCGTTCTGCAGACGACCTTAAACGGGGCAAAGAGGTGGCACATTTTTGCCTTCACTCTTGAAAGACTCTAGAAGACTGGAGCAAACAACTTTTTTCGTTTTTTTTTTCTCTCTTTTTTTTTCATTATTACATACAACAATATTTTTCCATATTTTTCACAACTGCGGTGTTTGTGCTGTTCAACCGGTTTATGTTTTACCGAAGATGTCGATGCTTTAATGGGCTGCATTGTGCGGTGCGGTGCAGTGCGGTGTATAGTGCCTGTCCAGACCTGGCCATGTGCAAATTGTCGTATTGGGGGAAGATTGGGCGGCATGCGGTCGTCAACGGCGTCATCGATGTGCCATGCAACTAAGGAATTTTGTGAAAAACTTACAACAAAAGAATAAAAGTACGAAAACAAGTACGAATTTTCATTGTCTATGTGCCATGAATACGACTGACTGACTGACTGACTGACTGACTGGCTATACATTGGTCGGTAGTATGTCTATATAGCAATATGTATCCTACTATATAGCCTCTGCCTCTGTAAAATGTGGAAAATCACAAAGGCACCACACATCAATCAAGGAGCAATGCAGCATTGCAAGAAATGTAATTGAAATCAGTTCGTGTTTGTGCTTGCAGCACTTTTCTTGGAATTGACAATTGAATTAAATCGACTGCAGCTCATAATATAGCAAAATATGCAGCACATTTATTCCTGCTAGGAACAATTTTTACCAAACCAATACGAAAACAAAACAAAAAAAAAAAAAAAAATTATGATCATATTCAATTAGTTGTGTGTATGCAGAAATTCTTCTGTGTTTTTTGAAAAACAATATTTCTACAGAAAAAATTAATTTAATCATGTAGAGCCTGCCCTCCAGTGCAGTTGCTTTTGAATTTTGCAACGTAAGCCAGAGCGAAATGTCAGAATTAATGAAAGAAATTTTTGGCTGCATAATTGAATTATAAAGTTTTTGTAAAATGCTGCACTGGACCGAACAAACGAAGTTATGTCGCTTTGATCTGTGTGCTTCTCGGTACACAATTAACTATTATGGCGTGGGTGTCCTTTTTTGCTGACACGTTTTGGCGCTCACACATAAGAATACTAATGAACAGCACATAAAATGGAGATTCATGTATTTTAGCGATGCGAGATATACTTTAAACTAAGTGAAAAGTAACTTTTACCAAAGTAAAATTGATGTCAACGGATCTTAAACATATTGAGAAATTATGGGTGTATGGAATGGGATGTAGGAGCAACCATTGAGAAACGATGAAGCACAAAAATTTTACCAATTTTTTGGTAGCAATTTACTAAGTAAATTTAAGAGGAGAGGTGTGCAGCTCTAGTAAAAAGTCTTTGTTCGTTAATGTAATGCAGTCTAATATTTTATGGTTAACCTACACAGTATTGAGATATTATTATTTATTTTAAAAATTTTATCACAACAAATGTTATATGTGTATATTTTCTATAGACTGCCAAACCAGCCCAACTTCTCCAATGGATCTTACTTCTGCTTACTCCATTTACATGTCTTCCAATTGTCATGCCAGAACAAACTCATGTTGTGATCCTCTTTCGATCGCATTAACATATGTACATATATACAAAATATTATCCCTGCACCTTAAACCGTGTCAAGGATATGACGAAATTTGTTTATCGTTTGTATGTTGCGTGGGCCATCGCCTTCTCCGATTTCGACAAAACTTATAATATGATATTCTCCCAAATATCTTTCTTGTACCTCAAATAGATGCTAAGATATGACGAATATTGTTTGACGCTTATATAGGAAGGTGAGGCATCGACCCCTCCGATTTGAAATAAATACAACCTATGTAATTCAGGGATTATATAGTATTCTAATAGTGAAAGAATTTTTGAAATCGGTTCAGTAGTTTTTGAGTTTTTATTCTTTACCAACATACAAAAATATGAGTTCTCTCATGCTCAGACCAACGAAATAACAAGTAAGAAGACTGCAGTCTAGTGTGCTTGACTTGCGGATACTTTGTACCACCATTTAACCTTAAAATTTTGTGAAGAATATGGTCCTATCTAGATTCGTGTGGCTTATTTTATTGGGATTAGTGTAAGATATAACAAATATGTTCAAGTTAAACTAAACTACAACAAAATGTTTTTCTTACAAAAAATCAGCAAGGAAACACATTCGTAAGGGAACTACCCCTTCTAGAGATTATATTTACACGTTATTAACTAAAAAATAAAAAAACAAATATTTTTTAATTCGAAAACTTAGAAGAAAGCGACAGGTTTCTATGGGTAGTACTTCAACTTCTCTAGATGCCAAGTACATTTAATACTGCTTATCTGAAAAGTTTATGGGACAGACTAAATATCCAAACTTTAGGGCTTTAATTTTAAGTCACCAAGTTTTTAATGTTTGTTTTAAATCGAACTTAATAAAATATTTTTACGAAAACAGACAGATATATACTAGTTCGATTTGGACCTATATAAACACCGAAGTTGACATTCCTACATAAATTACGAAAAACAATAATACAATTTTTACATACAAAAATTCTGAGAGGCATCGCTGGTTTGTGCAAAGTCTCCTTTTTTAATGGTTCAATCTGAATCTTTATGGTATTTTTTATTAAAATTCTAAAATTAAATTAATGAAACATTTACTCAAAGTAAAAAAGGCAGATTTTTTAAAAAATTTTGCAAACTTTTGTCTTATAAAAAAAATTTGGCAAACATTTTTAAAAATATTTCGCAAACTTTTTCATATGGAAAAATTTTGTAACTATTTATAATTTGACAAACTTTTTTCTTATTGAAAAATTTGGCTAACTTTTTTCATTTTGAAAAATTTGGCAATTGTTTTTCATATGAAAAATCTGAGCAATTGTTTCAAATGTTTCAATGTAAAAAACTTTTTCAAAATATTTCCATTTAAAAATTTAGCAATTTCTATAAAATAAATTTTTTTTAAATATTTCCATATCAAAAAATTTTACATATTTTTTTAAAATAAAAAAATTTCTCAAACTGGATAAATGTTATAGGTTGCAAAAATAAATATTAGCCGTTTGAAAAAAGGCCGGACCGCCAGAAAGTTATGGTTAATATATTTAGATTCAAAACATTATGGATGTCAGGACTAACATCTATCAACAACATAACCTTGAAATATTATATTTGTTATAAGAAATAATATTTTTTACTTCAATCTACTCTCCACGAGCAGCCGCACAATTCCTTTACCAAGTCTCCTGTGGAAGATACGCTTCCACGATCTACTGCACGGCACTTCTTTAGTATATTTAGTAATGGTGTCTTCGATAGTTTCAATACTGCCAAACGCCAAATTGTAGGTTGCTCTTGATCATCGGGAATAAATAAAAACAGGAAACAAAAACATTACGAGTATGATTGGCTTCTTTATTACTATCTACATCCGTGCGAGATATTTGATTAAAATTAATATTAGAGTCACCAAGGTAAACTAAAAACAACATATAGTAAAAATTTGCCAAACTTTTTATATGAAAATATTTGGCAGACTTTTATAAATTTAAAAAATTACTTAATTCATTTGCAACAGTTTGTCAAACTTTATTGAAATTTAAATGTTTGGCAAACTTTTTTTAAATTTGCCAAACTTTTTTCGTATGCAGAAATTTGGTAAACTTGTTTCATATGGTAAAATTTGGCTAACTTGGCAACGCTTTTACGAACTGCTACCTCATGCAGCATATTCTACAGATATAACGCCCTGAGACTATTTCCTGTTTCCAAACCTATCGTTCCCCTTAATTAGGGATTAATGCGCTGGGCTTGGAACCCGTCACTGTAAAAAAAAAATCCCCAATGAAAACTAACAGGAAGCCTTGTAATGAACCCTATGATGACGACCCCCGCAAGAGATATAAGGATCACGATTTAAGGATATGCATCTGGAATGTCCGCACCCTTAATTGGGATGGTGCAAATATTCAGCTGGTTGATGTCCTCGAAAGATGCAAGGCTGACATCACAGCAATCCAAGAAATACGATGGATAGGAAAGGATTGCTCTAAAAAGCATCCTGTGACAGCTACTATAGCTGCCATGCGAGTAAGCACGAATTTGGATGTGGTTTCGTGGTGAGTAGGAAACTATGTGGCCTCGTCTCTAGATTCACGCCTGTTAACGAGCGTCTAGCCGCTATACGCATCAAGGCTAAATATTTTTATATTAGCCTGATTTGTGCGCACACCCCGACGGAAGAGAAAGACGACGATGCTAAAGATGAGTTCTATGAGCGCTTGGAACTGTACGAGCGCTGTATCAAACACGATGTCAAAACCGTGCTTGGCGATTTCAACGCCAAGATTGGGAAGGAAGGTATCTTTGGCCCAATCGTCGGAAAATTTAGCCTTCACTACACTACCTCCAACAACGGAGAGAGGCTAATCGATTTCGCCGCAGGTCAGAACATGGTAGTTAGTAGTACCAGATTTCAACATCTCAACATCCACAAGGCTAGATGGCTGAGTCCTGATCAAATTACACGCAACCAAATTGATCATGTTCTGATTGACGGAAGGCACGCATCGAGCGTGTTGGACGTGCGAGCCAAGGTACGCACTAGGCTCAGTGTAGTGCACGCCGCACGTCCCAACATGCAACGAAAGCTAGACGTCGGCAAGCTGCAATCAGAACAGACTGCCGCTGCCTTTTCAAACACATTCTCCCGACTGCTCCGAGAAAGCTCTCCCTTCAATCTTTTTAAGCTGTTAGAGAAGCGATATCGGGAGAAACGGAGAGAGGAGAAACGTCTTTCAGACAATAGAAAAAGGAGCAAGAAAGGCGGGAGTTGGAGAATGTTGAAATGTTACGTGACAGAAATGAAGCTCGAAAATTCTTTCAAAAGGTCATGCGTCTGACTGAAGGTTTTAAACACGGAGTAACTTTCTGTAAGGATGACAATGAAAGTGTGGTAACGGATGAACAGGAATCACTGAGATTATGGAGGAGTCATTTCTTCAACCTACTCGGAGGCGATGAAGCGCACAATTCCGCCGAAATAGAAATGACACCGGAACCACCGGGCTATAACGAGGTCGATTCAGTTATTTGAAAGCTGAAAAATAAAAAAGCGGTAGACTCTGATGTGCTGCTAGCTGAGTTATTTAAGACCGGCGGCGAAGAGTTATTTAGGAGTATGCACCAACTTTATGTAAGATATGGTTCGATGAACGCATACCCAATGACTAGAATCTCAGTGTTCTCTGTCCTATCTGTAAGAAAGGAGACCCCGCTGTTTGCGCCAACTACCGCGGAATAAGTCTCCTTTCCATTGGATATAAGACTCTGTCGGGCGTATTGTGTAATAGGCTCAAGCCATATACGGATTCACTGATAGGACGATACTAGTGTGGCTTAAGACCAAGAAGGTCGACCAGTGACCAAATATTCACATTACGCCTAATCTTGGAAAGACCCATGAGTTTAACAAAGACATGCACCACATATTTGTCGACTATAAAGCCGCATTCGACACACCGACTCATGGGTCTAGCGTCTCGGCGCATGGGTCTAGCGTTGAATGAGGACAAGACGAAGTACTTGGTGTCTTCATCGCGTCTTGGACGGTCAGTGATGTTGGAGAATTTCAACTTCAGAGTTTTAGAAAACTTCGTCTATTTTGGATCCGAGATAACCACCAACAACAACATCATCATCCTGGAGATCAGGCGAAGAATCACGCTTGCAAATAGATAGCTTTGTTGGGCTAAGCAAGCAAATGAAAAATAAAACCCTATCTCGAAAGACAAAAATCAATATCTATACTCTCGGTCCTATTGTATGGCGAAGCGGCATGGACCGTGATTGAGTCGGATGAGATGAAAGAGCTCCAGCACGCATGGTTTACATGGAGGCCCAAACTTGATTGGTGTACGCCGACATAGAGGACGACCGGGCACTCGATGGAATGATAAGGTATGGAGAGATCTCTCCGTACTTGGCATTCAAAACGACTATGGAGGCTGGCGCGCCTTCCTAAATTCGACCATGACCGGAAGACGGTTGACGTCCATTTAAGTAAGTAAGTAAACCTAAGAAAATTCCATCACTGAAACAAATCCCTATTTTGAGAACATTGCGAAAACTAATTATTTAAAAGGAGACAAATAATTTGGAAAAACGCTGAAGGAGTTTATGTTGAGAAATACATCGCTTATTTCCTGAAAATATGCATAATATTTGCACAAACTTAATTTTCCCTTCGCTTCCAGAGTAGTGTATAAAAGGTATATACAAATATTTATGTGCACTTTTGCTTAATTTGTCCGTTGCTTAGGAGCAAACACTAATTTGGCTCTTTAATAAATAAATTTCAAACTAATAAATTTTCTATCCACAAGAAATATTCAATTTCAAATTGACGTTGTCTTTTTGATGCATATGTATATGTATGGGTGGGTATGTTGAATGCTTGTTGCATATCCTTTCATCGTTTTCCTAACACAAAATTTGCTTGAAATTCGAATATCTCAAATAACACAAATTAACACTACATGCATTTGATGGCTGCGACGGCATACTTCAGTAGATTGCATTTGAGTTGAGTGTGTATGGTGCGAGTCGAACATTTCTTAGCTGCACACAAAACTATTGCAAAACAAGTAAGAAAATCACAGTCGGGCGTAACCGACTGTAAGAGGCCCTGTACCAGTGCAGGTCGCCTAACAAACACATTAAATGTTCCCCTAGCATATGACCAAACACATGACCACTTCTCACTGTACGACTAAGCGCCTTTTTTAAAAGGGGGGTCGCTCAAATTCAATTGCTTATAAAATCGTCATTTATTATCCGATTTTGATGAACTTTTCGGATTTTGGCTAAGAAGGACGATATCTCTATACTGGCATACTTAGGGGGGGACGGGCAAGTTTTTAAAATAAACTTGTGAAATTCCGGAGCAGTCCTAGTCAAATGCAAAAAACACGAAGTCTCTATTTATTACCGTTTCCGAGATCCGTTCGTTCATACGGTCGGCCAGACGGCCGGACGGACAGACGGACATGTCTATATCGACTTCTCTATCGCTCCTGACCATAATGGAGGTAACTTTGGGGGGTCTCCGATTATTATTATTTCTACCTGTTACATACATTTGCACAAAACCAATAGGCTCTTGTACCTTAGTACGGCCTAATTAGCATCGAGTTCGTCGAATTCAAAACATTCCATTTGTGCGAATTCACGCTGGGAATTTAATCCATGTTCATCTGAATTCGGTTTCATATTCGCTTTGTTCTTCGTACTGCTTTTTTGACCATAACTTGTTAGTTCTACGAATTTCAATGCTTAATTAGAACGATAAACAGAAACATTATATTGTATGTAAATATATATGCATATATATGCATATGTCTTTCACTATATTCTTGGACAATTGAATGTAAATTAAATCAAAGACAGGCCAATTCTATTCATGATTTGCTTTAGTCTATTGAAGCATTTTATTTCATTGTGCTTAGCTTACACCGTAATTAATCATTGCAATACGGAGGAAGCACACGTCCACATGCTGACACACACACACACATACGCACACACACATACACATACACATACGCACGCACATAAACAAACACCCGTGCGAGTACTCAAAGACATGGCGCTGACTTGGAGTACATAATTTCCTGCTTATCCATATTCATGAGATTTGAAAAGGAGGACCGAGTCGAGTCAACCAATGCAAAGACGACGGCAACGACATCGACAAGTACCACTTTGAATTTTACTGCATTGTCGGGTAAATCAAGTCGAATGGAATCGAATGGAATCGAGTCGTTTTGAGTTATGTTGATGTTAGTGAATGTGCCTGATGAGATGATGGAGATGATGTTCGAGTTGTTTTGGTTGCTGTTGCTGTTGTTGTTGTTTGCAAGTACAACCATAAAACAATTATCCATGTACGTTGAAAATTGATGATAGACTATTGCTTATGCTCAAATCAATGATTTGCAAATGCCTAGTTGTTGTTTTAATTTTTTAATAACACATGAAAAATAACAACAACATAGACTACAACTAAGACTAAAATCTAGAAATCCGAGCATTGCATATGTATTTAGTTAGATCGAGTGAAAGAGTTATTGTATTTGTTATGTGTATCTAGGGGAGTGAGATGCAAAAGAACTGATTTTGTATCATGGCAGGAAAATTGTTGATAAATTATATTTTCAGAGTTGGCGCCAAAGACATGTTTTCTACCTCAGAGCAATCATCAACGAGCAATGCTGGTAAATATTGTAGTAGACACCGTAGTAATCTTTATTGTAATTACCAATTAAAACGTGTTCTTGGTGTTGTGGCAAGAAGTATTTTAAGAGAATCGGAATTGAAGTTGTTCGTGTGGAAGTCGTTTGTGCATAGTTGGTAAAAACCAGAACACTTTCTCATCTACACTTCTTCTTAGATAAAATAAAAATGTTTCTAGCAACAAAAAAAAAAAAAAAAAGGATTGGTGTCAGAACATTTTATATTTTTGTGGAAAATTGGGAAAACTTTCTTTATGTGTAAAAATTTTGCTAAATTTATTCATATATGAACTTTCTTCACATGGCAAACTTTTGTTTGGCAAATTAGGCAAATTTTTTTTATGTGAACAAATTTTCCAAACATTGTCAAATTGAAAATTTTTTTCATTTCGAAAAATTTACCTAACTTTATGGTAACCTTTGGCAGACTTTCCAAACACACTCTCCCGACTGCTCCGAGATACCTCTCCGTCCTCTCAAGATATATGTGAGCAGTGGAAACATATCGCCAGCTCCATGGATAGGGCTGGCAAAGATGTCAGAATTCTTGGTACGACGAGGAGTGTCACAATGCCACTGCAGAAAGGAACGCTTCACGATATCGAGAGAAACGAAGAGAGGAGAAACTCTTTATGAGACGCAAGAAAAAGGTGCAAGAAAGGCAGAAGTTTGAGAATGTTAAGATGTTACGTGACAGAAATAAAGCTCGAAAATTTTATCAAAAGATCAAGCATCTGACTGAAGGTTTTAAACACGGAGTAACTTTCTGTAAGAATGAAAATGGAAATCTGCCTACGGATGAACAGGAATCACTGTGATTATGGAGAAGTAATTTTTCGAACCTACTCGAAGGCGATGAAGCGCACAATTCCGCCGATAGAGAAATGACACCGGAACCACCAGTTAATGATGGCACTATTGTAGAGCCACCGGACTATGACGAGGTCGATTGGGTTATTAAAAAGCTGAAAAGAAAATAAAGAGGCAGGCTCTGATCTACCAGCTGAGTTCTTTAGGAGTATGCACCAACTTTTATGCAATATATGGTCCGATGAACGCATACCCAACGACTTGAATCTCTGTCCTATCTTTAAAAAAGGAAACCCCATATACGGATTCACTGATAGGACTATATCAGTGTGGCTTCAGACAAAAAAGGTCGACCAGTGACCAAATATTCACATTACGCCAAATCTTGGAAAAGACCCATGAGTTTAACAAAGATACACACCACCTATTTGTCGAATATAAAGCCGCTTTCGACACGCCGTTACGATCGAAGTTTTTCGACGCCCTGTCTGCACTAGGAATCCCGGCAAAAATTGTCCGTCTTTGCATGACGACGCTATCTAACACACAAAACGTTGTCAGGGTGGGAAAAACCGCTCCGACCCTTTTGATACCAAGAGAGCTTTAAGGCAGGGCGATGCTCTGTCGTGCGATTTTTTCAATCTTCTGATGGAATACATCCTACGCCACTGCCCATACATACAGAATATGTCGGGCTCGATCTTCCAAAAGGAAGTAATGTTGCCCGTGTACGCCGACGACATTGATATCATCGGCACCCTGGAACGGCGAGTCAGCAAGGCGTTCTCAGAGATTGAGAAACAGTATCGGCTCATAGGTCTAGCGGTGTATGAGGACAAGACGTAGTACTTGGTGTTTTCTCGCACGCCGTCATAGCGTATTGAACGGTCAGTGACGATGAAGAATTTCAACTTCAATGTTGTAGAAAACTTCGTCTATCTTGGATCCGAAATAACCAGCAACAACAACGTCCACCTGGAGATCAAGGGAAGATTCACGCTTGCAAACAGATGCTTTTTTGGGCGGAGCAAGCAAATGAGAAGTAAAGCCCTCTCTCGAAAGAAAAAAAATCAAGATCTATAAGACGCTGATACTCCCGGTCCTACTGTATGGCGCAGAGGCATGGACCGTGATTGAGTCGGATGAGACAGCGTTGGAAGTCTTCGAGAGGAAGATTCTTCGCAGGATCTTTGGTCCTATTAGAGTCGGCGACGAGTTTAGGTCCCGTATGAACCGCGAGCTGTACGAGCTATTCAATGAGGTTGACATAGTCCAGCGCATAAAATTCCAGCGGCTGCACTGGGCTGGGCACCTCATTCGAATGGACGAAGGAGCTCCAGCACGCATGGTTTACATGGGGGGCCCAAACTTGATTGGTGGACGCCGACATAGAGGACGACCGGGCACTCGATGGAATGACCAGGTATGGAGAGATCTCTCCGTACTTGGCATTCAGAACGACTGGCGCCAGCGCGCACAGGATTATGGAGGCTGGCGCGCTTTCCTGGACGCGGCCATGACCGGTAGACGGTTGACGGCCATTTAAGTAAGTAAGTAAGTAATCTATATGGGAAAAATTTAAAAAATTTTTTCATATGGTAAAACTTCGAAATTTTTTGAATTTTTTTGCATTTAGGAACTTTTTTCATTTGGGAAACTTTATACACATTAAAAAAAAATTTGCCAACTTTCTTCAAGTTACAAATTTTGCCATATGTAAAATTTAACAAACTTCGTCAGTTATCCTGCATGAATATCCACTTTTCAACAAGCTAAACAACGGCCAGTTTTCAAAACAGATAAATCTGACTGAATGGATTTTATTTTCCAATCTTTAAAAAAAATATACTGAAAAGATCTTATCAAGTAGCAATATCAACAAAGTAGCTACAAACTTACTGGACCTTGAAATATCCAACTTAAAAGAAGTTTCTAAAGATGCCTTGGTTGTTGAGACGTCAAATGCTGAAGCTTGGTTCAAGGACTTAGCGCTCATCGAGGTTTTATGCGTATACGTCAGACTGTTCATCAAACACTATGACACAATAGAGCTGATTGGCGCTTGGCATTTCGAGTAACCTTTCATTAAAAAAAAAACCCAGCATCTTTCTCTATATACAAGTATATATATTTTCGAAAAAATTGGAACTATGTTGCTATACTGCAGATCGTGTTGATTAGAGGTGTATAGTCCCTGGTCAATTTCATATGATCTAAAATATTTAGTTACTCATGTTCTAGATATCTGTTGGGAGCTCCAGTTACCAAAATGTTGAGGAGTAACTATATCGACTTTTCGAACAAATCTATATAGACTTAGAGACAAGCTCCCATATTCTCGTATAGAGAAGCTTTTATTTGCATAATAATACTGCGATTGGTAGAGATTTGCATAATGATCTTACAAAATCAAATTAAAGGACTGAAGCCTCTGGATGATTGTCTGATTGAGTTCTGCAAAAGTTTGCAGAAAATTCTAAATTTCAACGAAACATCTTCTTCAGTGATGAAGCTTATTTATGACTTAATAGCTTAGTCCATAAGCAAAACGTGTGTCTCTCTGATGCAGATTTCATGCCGTAGGTGTGATTAGACTATATTTTTTCATCGATAAAATTGATCATCATGTATGGAGTTTACTATCGCGCCATGTGGAAAGCCTATTTTTCTCCAGAATTGCATGAAGATAAGCAAAATTTAAAAGTTTTGATTACTGATGCTGATCAAGCATATATATTAAAACTATTTATGTAGGCGGTGTCACATATCCCATATAAGAGAAAACTAAGTTCATCATACGGCAGCAGCTATTATAAATGCCAGACTTAATAGGATTATCTAATCGTTAGAAGTTACCCATTTAAAGGGCACCGAAACAAATAGGATCCAGTCAAAAATTTGGTGATGTTTCACGACAACGCCAGAGCGTAGCAGCGCAGTTCTCTAGTTTTAAATAGTTTTTTTTTTTATTTAAACGCAAACAAAAAGTTGAGTCAACCCACTCTACATACTTCATAAGCACGCTTAGCATATAATTGGTTTATACAAAAAATTCTTTCATAGACTTCTAAATAATTTCTATTGATGTTTTATTTACATATTCGTATAACCCTACGCAGAAGTCATGCATTGAATAGAAGCTTCAATTCTGTTTGATTATTAGATTTGCTTACTCAGAATTTTTACTGCTTATGTCTACCAATGAGGACAATCAATTTCTGATTTTTGAGTTTAATTTCATATCTCAAGAATAATTTTATATTTATTTATTTTATGTTTATCGATTTCTGCATAAACAAAATTTTCGTTCGAATTCTAAACAATAGATTATACAGATTATAAGCTGAAACTCGAGAATATTGCAATCAGAAATTTTCGAAATAATGCCATTCGCTGAAGAGAATGTCCTGAGTTTGCATTTTATTATTAATCTAAACAAATAATAAAATTTTAGAGAATTTGTTAGTTGTTTCATTTAAAATCGAATTGATGAGATATAAGAAGCTATATTGCCAGTAACTTTTAGCGCTTATTTCATTAAAACCGAACTGCAGAGTCAGTAGATACTTAGTAGCGTTAAAATATTATTTAAATTTCTATGCTTAAAATTTTAATTTCCGGAACTCATTTCATCAGCAAGTTTTTCTTTAAAATTTAAAAGATTGCTTTCGTTTCCAACAGCCAAAGATTAGGCTGAAGCAGCTGTTATAATACAAGGTGTTTCTCAAAAATTTCCCGAGCTTTTGAAATAAAATGAAAACTATAAAAATTTATTTGAGTACTTATTAGCTCGATCCAATAACATTTCAAATGAGTATTTTAGCTCGTTGCCCTGAATTACCTTTACGACGTCGGTGCACACCTTTTGGATGGCTTCGGAAGTTTAAGATGCGGTAAGTAGTATCCATTGAATGGGGTTCAATGGATACAATAAATATTCAATAAACTAGTCAGAAAAACTAAAGGATATTAAAAAAAAAACTTTAAATTTTTGGTTGATATTCAACATGGCATAACTCGGTGAAATGTGGTTGTACAGAAAAGAAAATTTCAGCTTCAAGTGTCTAGTTTTCCATATCTATAAAACGGGCATGGGTGATTTTCAAGAAATCAACCGAAAAGCAAGCAAAACAAAATTTACAATTGCTCGTCCTTGGTCGATTGACTTCAATGCTGCAACCATAAAACTCTTTTTAGTAATTTAATCAGCTTTAATTTAAAGTAGGGTCTTGAAAACTGTTGAACATTCTTTATAACATGCAGTTAATGGCTGTTGTTAAAAAAATATTATTTACTAGCTTTCACCCGCGACTTCGTCCGCGGATCTTCCGATAAAAAGTAGCATATTTCATTACTTTTCTTATTTTGCCTCATACAGGGGGTGGTGTACCGCCCCGCTAATTTTGACCAAACTTAACCAAATTTCATTTCTGTACCTTAAATGTATGCAAAGATATGACAAATTTTGATTGTCGCTTGTATGGGTGGTGGGGCAACACCCCCTCCAATTTTGTCAACAACGTAGCCTATGTTATTTTCCATCATCCCATCTATCTCTATACCAAAATTCAGACGAATTGGCTTGAGCGGCTTAAACCGTAAGAGTGGAACATACATCCATACATTTACATATCCATACATTCATACATAAAAACTTGCGCATTTATGGGAAAAAGAAAAGGGCTGTTTTGTAGGGTTTTCGCGGCAATTATTAAACCTTTTAAACCTTCGCCATGCCTCCACGAACATTTCAAGACCAAGATAAGATAAATCCATTCAGCCGTTCTCAAGTTTTAGCGAGACTAACGAACAGCAATTCATTTTTATATATATATATAGATTTATTTCTAAAAAAAATATTTTTCGTATTGATTAGGTTGACTGAAAAAAAGTAAAAAAAATTGGCGGGAATTGAGAATTTAGGTATATTTGTATAATAAGGTATAACTTTGGATATAATACATAAACAAAGGATTCGTCGGTAATTTTTTAAGCTCAAAGTGTCCCCCAAAAATGTTACAAATCTGTGATTTTTAGGCCCTGTACCGAAGGTACAAGAGCCTATTGGTTTTGTGCAAATGTATGTAACAGATAGAAATAATGGTCGGAGACCCCCCCCAAAGTTACCCCCATTATGGTCAGGAGTGATAGAGGAGTCGATATAGCAATGTCCGTCTGTCCGTCCATCCGTCCGTCCGTCCGTCTGTATGAACGAAAGGATCTCGGAAACGGTAATAGTTAGAGACTTCGACTTAAGTTAGACTTCGAAATAAGCCTAAGCTGAATCGAAGAAATGATATAAGCGAAACAATCTCAATTTTAAGCGACAATGAAACCAACGCACAAAACAACACACATATTTAGCAAAACTCATTGGAAGCAATAAGCAGCCCATGTTCAAAGTTGAGCTGGAAATCGAAAATAGGCCACTTTAAAGAAACGAGGTACACCCAAACTACAAGCTAAAATATTTGCTGCACCGCAAAATTTCTGTGGATGAACCTCACAAACGCAATAACCCGGTTCAATGCATCAACTGTCTAGAGTTTGGCAACACAAGAACATATTGTACTCAACGTTCTGTCTGCGGTGCCTGCGGAGAACTTGAAATTTGGTAATCTCATAATATCGCCAATTTATTGCCCTCCAAGGTTTGCGGTATACGAAAAACCATTTCTCGAATTCTTCGACACTCTATTATAGCCGCAGGAGATTACAATACCAAAGGCGCACATGGGGGCTCAAGGCATTAAAATCCCAAAAGAAAACAGCTTTACAAAGCAATTATTAATATGAAAAACAAGACCAACTGTGCACCCTATAGATTGGCCTATATATTGGCCTATAAATTCGATGAAAATTCCAGATCTCATTGATTTTGAAATAACACGAAGAATCACATGTTATCTAATATCTGCAGAATCTTTTGCAGATCTCTCATCGGATCAATCTCCAGTTCTTTTTAGCTTGCTTGAGAGACCACACATCTACAACATAACCAACAGTCATATTGAACGGCTAGTTATGACTAAACGGCGTCTAAGAAGCGAATGACAGTGTCTAAGATCTCCAACCTCTATGCAAAAATTAAAGATTGCTACAAGTGAGCTAAGCTAAGCTTTTAAGCCCGAGAAGAAACACACACAGAGACGATACATCGAACGTCTTTCTCCAACAAGCTCTAAGTTTCGCATATAAAAAGCGCCACAACCATAAGAGACCACACTGGAAAGTAGGCACGCACGGAAATAGGAAAACCAGTAGTTTTTGCAACCCATTTAAGCACTGTTTTTCAGCCAAATCCGTCAACAAACGCTTTTGTTCTTCCCTGTCTTTCGACTACGAACAACGCTGATCCCCTCAGAGTTCACACCAACGAAGTTCATAAAGTGATATAAGCCCAGCTCAATGCCAAGAAGGCTGCAGGTCATGATTTCCCCAAAAATTATCATGGAGCTTCCCAGCCTAGCTGTTACATATATCACAATATGATTTAACACGATTTTTAAATGCGGATACCTTCCAACTCAGTGGAAAACATGACCGTTAACCGTCTTCCGGTCATGGCCGCGTCTAGGAAGGCGAACTAGCCTTCATAGTCTATTGCGCGCTAGCGCCAGTCATTTTGAATGTCAAGTACGGAGAAAACTCTCCATACCTGATCATTCCATCAAGTGCCCGGTCGACCTCTATGTCGGCGTCCACCAATCAAATTTGGGCCCCCCATGTAAACCATGCGTGCTGAAGCTCTTTCATTCATTCGAATGAGGTTACCAGCCCAGTGTAGCCGCTGGAATTTTATGCGCTGGACTATGTCAACCACATCGAATAGCTCGCATCGTATAGCTCGCGGTTCATACGGGATCTAAACTCGAAGAATCTTCCTCTCAGAGACTTCCAACGCTATCTTATCTGACTCAATTACGGTCTATGACTCTGCGCCATACAATAGGACCGGGAGTATCAACATCTTACAGATCTTAATTTTTGTCTTTCGAGAGAGGGCATTATTTCTTATTTGCTTGCTCAGCCCGAAATAGCATCTGTTGCTGGTGGTTATCTCGGATCCAAGATAGACGAAGTTTTCTACAACACTGAAGTTGAAATTCTCCATCTTCACTGACCGTCCAAGACGCGATGACGGAGTGCGAGAAGACACAAAGTACTTAGTCTTGTCCTCATTCACCGCTAGACCCATGAGCCGAGACTGTTTTTCAATCTCTGAGAACGCCTTGATACCGATGTCATCGGCGTTTGCGAGCAGCATCACTTCCTTTTGGAAGATCGAGCACGACATACTCTGTATGTATGGGCACTGGCGTAGGATGTATTCCATCAGAAGATTGAAAAAATCGCACGATAGAGCATCGCCCTGCCTGAAACCTCGCTTGGTATCAAAGGGGTCGGAGAGGTTTTTCCCCACCCTGACAACGCTTTGTGTGTAATATAGCGTCGTCATGCGAAGACGGATAATCTTTGCCGGGATACCTAGTGCAAACAGGGCGTCGAAAAACTTCGATCGTAACGGCGTCTCGAATGCGGCTTTATAGTTGACAAATAGGTCGTGTGTGTCTTTGTTAAACTCACGGGTCTTTTCCAAAGATTTGGCGTAATGTGACTATTTGGTCACTGGTCGACCTTTTTGGTCTGAAGCCACACTGATATGTCCTGTCAGTGACGCGCGACAGAATCTTATATCCGATTGAAAGAAGACTTATTCCGCGGTAGTTGGCGTAAACAGCGGGGTGTCCTTTTTTAAAGATACGATAGAGAACACTGAGATACCAGTCATTGGGTATGCGTTCATCGGATCATATCTTGCATAAAAGTTGATGTGTACTCCTAACCAACTCTTCGCCGCCGGTCTTAAATAACTCAACAGGCAGCCCATCAGAACCTGTCGCTTTGTTATTTTTCAGCTTTTTAATAACCGAATCAACCTCGTTATAGTCCGGTGGCTCTACAATAATGCCATCATTAACTGGTGGTTCCGGTGTCATTTCTCTATCGGCGGAATTGTGCGCTTCATCGCCTTCGAGTAGGTTGGAAAAATGACTCCTCCATAATCTCAGTGAATTTAATTAATGTTGACAAAAGTTCCAAAAAATATCAAAAAATATTCGTTGATATTTCTGAATGAAATAATAAATCTTATACGTTTCGCAGATACTCTACAGTTTCCTTACGCTGCGTAAGAGCATAAAAATAGAGCGAAATTTAAAGAGAACATTGGCCAATAAACATAAATTTTTACTATACACTCTAGTATGTATATATTTATTTTATAAACATAAATACTTAATTTGTATATTTGTACATAAATATATACGTCTATCAGATTAGCTAGCTGGCTAGTATGTTTGTAAATATTAGTGCAAATCGATTATAGATACATAAATTTGAATAGCAAAATAATGAGTGTGAGAAATCAACAAAAGGAAATTTTCCACTAATAACAATAAATTTCGTATAAAATCTTAGAATTGAAAGCTAAGACGAACGTCATTGTACAAGAAAATTTATTAAGAAACAAAAACAACAATTTTTAAATATTAATTATTTACTTAAAATATGAAACATGACAACATTAACCTTATAAAAAAATGTTGTACCTATGCATAATATGTATAAAATATGTCAATCACAATCAAAAGTCTTAAGCAAAATGTCAACATAATTTAGGTTTAATATGACGACAACGAGATCTATGTATGTATGTGTGTTTGTATCTATGTCGTACATATAATCAAGAAACTAACAAGAAAAACTAGCAGATATAAATCGCATTAATAAAATATATAATAGAAATAATAATGAAACATATCAAACATAAACTGCTATGCACACTGAGACGCTTATATTAATATGTACATACATATACATATATGTATGTGTAAAATCGGTCTATATATATATATATATACATTTTCATATAAAGATATATATATATGAGTACAATTTTGTATGGCGACATTATCACGCAGTGATAAAACGTGTGGCTAACAACTCAAAAACTCGTGAACTGACTAACAGACTGAATGACTTCGTAGATACGTATTTCGCATATGTACTACATACAGTGATACATAAAGTAATTTTATAAGAAAAGCAAAATTATCATGCGCCAACGAAAACAATAAAGATTTCCTCTTATTAAATAATATGAATAATAGAGTTTAAATTTTATGCAAATTTTTGTTATATTTTAATTTATTCAAATTTTTTGGACTACGACAATAATTTGAGATTCTGAATATGCAATACCTGATGATATATGAAGTGCAGTGCGTTTCGTATGATGTTTTTCTATATAAACAGACAGCATATAAGTCGAGTTGATATACGAGACATATTTTAATGGGCCAAGGTACGCACTAGACTCTGCGTAGTGCACGCCGCACGTTCCAACATGCAACGAAAGCTAGACGTCGGTAAGCTGCAAACAGGACAGACCGTCGCAGACTTTTCAAACACACTCTCCCGACTGCAACCGGCAAACCTCTACCACTTCTCAAGATATATGTGAGCAGTGGAAACATATCACCCGCTACATGGATAGGGTTTCCAACGATGTCATTGGTTATACAAAACCTGTGAAGAATTCTTGGTACGACGAGGAGTGTCGCAATGCTACCGCAGAGAAAAACGATTCCTATCAGCGAACTCTGCAGTCGGAAGCAACGCGAGCTGTTGGAGAGCGATATCAAGAGAAACGGAGAGAGAGGAAACGCCTTTTCAGACGCAAGCAAAAGGTGCAAGAAAGGCAGGAGTTTGAGGATGTTGAGATGTTACGTGATAGAAGTGAAGTTCGAATATTCTATTAAAAGGTCAAGCGTCTGACTGAAGGTTTTAAACACGGAGTAACTTTCTGTAAAGATGAAAATGGATATCTGCTTACGGATGAACAGGAATCACTAAGATTATGGAGGAGTCATTTTTCTAGCCTACTCGGAGGCTATGTAGCACACAATTCCGCCGATAGAGAAATGACACCGGAACCACCAGTTAATGATGGCACTATTGTAGAGCCACCGGACTTTAACGAAGTCGATTCAGTTATTAAAAAGCTGAAAAATAACAAAGTGAGCAAGCTCTGATGGGCTGCCAGCTGAGTTATGTAAGACCGGCGGCGAAGAGTTGGTTAGGAGTATGCACCAACTTTTATGTAAGATATGGATCCGATGAACGCATACCCAATGACTGGTATCGCAGCGTACTCTGTCGTAACTTTATGAGCGGTATAAGTCTTCTGTCCATCGGATATAAGATTCTATCACGCGTCACTGATAGGACGATATCAGTGTGGCTTTAGACCAAAAACGTCGACCAGTGACCAAATATTCACATTACGCTAAATCTTGGAAAAGACCCGTGAGTTTAACAAAGGCACACACAACCTATTTGTCGACTATAAAGCCGCATTCGACACGCCAGTTACGATCGAAGTTTTTCGACGTCCTGTCTGCACTTGGCATCCCAGCAAAGATTGTCCGTCTTTTCGTAATGACGCTATCTCCCACACAAAGCGTTGTCAGGGTGGGTAAAAACCTCTGACCCTTTTGAAGCGCTTTCGTGGGATTTTTTCAGTCTTCTGATAGAATACATTCTACGCCAGTGTTCGTACATACAGAGTATATCGGGCACTGGCGTAGGATGTATTCTATCAGAAGATTGAAAAAATCCCACGACAGAGCATCGCCCTGCCTGAAACCTCTTTTGGTATTAGAGGGGTCAAAGAGGTTTTTCCCCACCCTGACAAAGCTTTGTATGTTAGATAGCGTTGTCATGCAAAGACGGATAATCTTTGCCGGGATACCTAGTGCAGACAGGGCGTCGAAAATCTTCGATTGTAACGGCGTCTCGAATGCGGCTTTATAGTTGACAAATAGGTTGTGTGTGTCTTTGTTAAACTGACGGCTCTTTTCCAAGATTTGGTGTAATGTGACTGTTTGGACACTGGTCGACCTTTTTGGTCTGAAGCCACACTGATATAGTCCTATCAGTGACGCGCGACAGAATCTTATATCCGATGGAAAGAAGACTTATTCCGCTCTTAAAGATACGATAGAGAACACTGAGATACCAGTCATTGGGTATGCGTTCATCGGATCATATCTTGCATAAAAGTTGATGTGTACTCCTAACCAACTCTTCGCCGCCGGTCTTAAATAACTCAACTGGCAGCCCATCAGAACCTGTCGCTTTGTTATTTTTCAGCTTTTTAATAACCGAATCAACCTCGTTATAGTCCGGTGGCTCTACAATAGTGCCATCATTAACTGGTGGTTCCGGTGTCATTTCTCTATCGGCGGAATTGTGTGCTACATAGCCTCCGAGTAGGCTAGAAAAATGACTCCTCCATAATCTTAGTGATTCCTGTTCATCCGTAAGCAGATATCCATTTTCATCTTTACAGAAAGTTACTCCGTGTTTAAAACCTTCAGTCAGACGCTTGACCTTTTAATAGAATATTCGAACTTCACTTCTATCACGTAACATCTCAACATCCTCAAACTCCTGCCTTTCTTGCACCTTTTGCTTGCGTCTGAAAAGGCGTTTCCTCTCTCTCCGTTTCTCTTGATATCGCTCTCCAACAGCTCGCGTTGCTTCCGACTGCAGAGTTCGCTGATAGAAAGCGTTCTTCTCTGCAATAGCATTGCGACTCTCCCAATCATACCAAGAATTCTTCACAGGTTTTGTATAACCAATGACATCGTTGGAAACCCTATCCATGTAGCGGGTGATATGTTTCCACTGCTCACATATATCTTGAGAAGTGGTAGAGGTTTGCCGGTTGCAGTCGGGAGAGTGTGTTTGAAAAGTCTGCGACGGTCTGTCCTGTTTGCAGCTTACCGACGTCTAGCTTTCGTTGCATGTTGGAACGTGCGGCGTGCACTATGCAGAGTCTAGTGCGTACCTTGGCCCATTAAAATATGTCTCGTATATCAACTCGACTTATATGCTGTCTGTTTATATAGAAAAACATCATACGAAACGCACTGCACTTCATATATCATCAGGTATTGCATATTCAGAATCTCAAATTATTGTCGTAGTCCAAAAAATTTGAATAAATTAAAATATAACAAAAATTTGCATAAAATTTAAACTCTATTATTCATATTATTTAATAAGAGGAAATCTTTATTGTTTTCGTTGGCGCATGATAATTTTGCTTTTCTTATAAAATTACTTTATGTATCACTGTATGTAGTACATATGCGAAATACGTATCTACGAAGTCATTCAGTCTGTTAGTCAGTTCACGAGTTTTTGAGTTGTTAGCCACACGTTTTATCACTGCGTGATAATGTCGCCATACAAAATTGTACTCATATATATATATCTTTATATGAAAATGTATATATATATATATATAGACCGATTTTACACATACATATATGTATATGTATGTACATATTAATATAAGCGTCTCAGTGTGCATAGCAGTTTATGTTTGATATGTTTCATTATTATTTCTATTATATATTTTATTAATGCGATTTATATCTGCTAGTTTTTCTTGTTAGTTTCTTGATTATATGTACGACATAGATACAAACACACATACATACATAGATCTCGTTGTCGTCATATTAAACCTAAATTATGTTGACATTTTGCTTAAGACTTTTGATTGTGATTGACATATTTTATACATATTATGCATAGGTACAACATTTTTTTATAAGGTTAATGTTGTCATGTTTCATATTTTAAGTAAATAATTAATATTTAAAAATTGTTGTTTTTGTTTCTTAATAAATTTTCTTGTACAATGACGTTCGTCTTAGCTTTCAATTCTAAGATTTTATACGAAATTTATTGTTATTAGTGGAAAATTTCCTTTTGTTGATTTCTCACACTCATTATTTTGCTATACAAATTTATGTATCTATAATCGATTTGCACTAATATTTACAAACATACTAGCCAGCTAGCTAATCTGATAGACGTATATATTTATGTACAAATATACAAATTAAGTATTTATGTTTATAAAATAAATATATACATACTAGAGTGTATAGTAAAAATTTATGTTTATTGGCCAATGTTCTCTTTAAATTTCGCTCTATTTTTATGCTCTTACGCAGCGTTAGGAAACTGTAGAGTATCTGCGAAACGTATAAGATTTATTATTTCATTCAGAAATATCAACGAATATTTTTTGATATTTTTTGGAACTTTTGTCAACATTAATTAAATTCACTGAGATTATGGAGGAGTCATTTTTCCAATCTACTCGAAGGCGATGAAGCGCACAATTCCGCCGATAGAGAAATGACACTGGAACCACCAGTTAATGATGGCATTATTGTAGAGCCAACGGACTATTACGAGGTTGATTCAGTTATTAAAAAGCTGAAAAATAACAAAGCGACAGGTTCTGATGGGCTGCCTGTTGAGTTATTTAAGACCGGCGGCGAAGAGTTGGTTAGGAGTACACATCAACTTTTATGCAAGATATGATCCGATGAACGCATACCCAATGACTGGTATCTCAGTGTTCTCTATCGTATCTTTAAAAAAGGACACCCCGCTGTTTACGCCAACTACCGCGGAATAAGTCTTCTTTCAATCGGATATAAGATTCTGTCGCGCGTCACTGACAGGACTATATCAGTATGGCTTCAGACCAAAAAGGTCGACCAGTGTCCAAACAGTCACATTGCGCCAAATCTTTGAAAAGAGCCGTGAGTTTAACAAAGACACATACGACCTATTTGACAACCATAAAGCCGCATTCGAGACGCCGTTACGATCGAAGTTTTTCGATGCCCTGTTTGCACTAGGTATCCCGGCAAAGATTATCCGTCTTCGCATGACGACGCTATATTACACACAAAGCGTTGTCAGGGTGGGGAAAACCTCTCCAACCCCTTTGATACCAAGCGAGGTTTCAGGCAGGGTGATGCTCTATCGTGCGATTTTTTCAATCTTCTGATGGAAGACATCCTACGCAAGTGCCCATACATACAGAGTATGTCATGCTCGATCTTCCAAAAGGAAGTGATGCTGCTCGCAAACGCCGATGACATCGGTATCAAGGCGTTCTCAGAGATTGAAAAACAGTCTCGGCTCATGGGTCTAGCGGTGAATGAGGACAAGACTAAGTACTTTGTGTCTTCTCGCACTCCGTCATCGCGTCTTGGACGGTCAGTGAAGATGGAGAATTTCAACTTCAGTGTTGTAGAAAACTTCGTCTATCTTGGATCCGAGATAACCACCAGCAACAGATGCTATTTCGGGCTGAGCAAGCAAATAAGAAATAATGCCCTCTCTCGAAAGACAAAAATTAAGATCTGTAAGATGTTGATACTCCCGGTCCTATTGTATGGCGCAGAGTCATAGACCGTAATTGAGTCAGATAAGATAGCGTTGGAAGTCTCTGAGAGGAAGATTCTTCGAGTTTAGATCCCGTATGAACCGCGAGCTATACGATGCGAGCTATTCGATGTGGTTGATATAGTCCAGCGCATAAAATTCCAGCGGCTACACTGGGCTGGTAACCTCATTCGAATGAATGAAAGAGCTTCAGCACGCATGGTTTACATGGGGGGCCCAAATTTGATTGGTGGACGCCGACATAGAGGTCGACCGGGCACTTGATGGAATGATCAGGTATGGAGAGTTTTCTCCGTACTTGACATTCAAAATGACTGGCGCTAGCGCGCAATAGACTATGAAGGCTAGTTCGCCTTCCTAGACGCGGCCATGACCGGAAGACGGTTAACGGTCATGTTTTCCACTGAGTTGGAAGGTATCCGCATTTAAAAATCGTGTTAAATCATATTGTGATATATGTAACAGCTAGGCTGGGAAGCTCCATGATAATTTTTGGGGAAATCATGACCTGCAGCCTTCTTGGCATTGAGCTGGGCTTATATCACTTTATGAACTTCGTTGGTGTGAACTCTGAGGGGATCAGCGTTGTTCGTAGTCGAAAGACAGGGAAGAACAAAAGCGTTTGTTGACGGATTTGGCTGAAAAACAGTGCTTAAATGGGTTGCAAAAACTACTGGTTTTCCTATTTCCGTGCGTGCCTACTTTCCAGTGTGGTCTCTTATGGTTGTGGCGCTTTTTATATGCGAAACTTAGAGCTTGTTGGAGAAAGACGTTCGATGTATCGTCTCTGTGTGTGTTTCTTCTCGGGCTTAAAAGCTTAGCTTAGCTCACTTGTAGCAATCTTTAATTTTTGCATAGAGGTTGGAGATCTTAGACACTGTCATTCGCTTCTTAGACGCCGTTTAGTCATAACTAGCCGTTCAATATGACTGTTGGTTATGTTGTAGATGTGTGGTCTCTCAAGCAAGCTAAAAAGAACTGGAGATTGATCCGATGAGAGATCTGCAAAAGATTCTGCAGATATTAGATAACATGTGATTCTTCGTGTTATTTCAAAATCAATGAGATCTGGAATTTTCATCGAATTTATAGGCCAATATATAGGCCAATCTATAGGGTGCACAGTTGGTCTTGTTTTTCATATTAATAATTGCTTTGTAAAGCTGTTTTCTTTTGGGATTTTAATGCCTTGAGCCCCCATGTGCGCCTTTGGTATTGTAATCTCCTGCGGCTATAATAGAGTGTCGAAGAATTCGAGAAATGGTTTTTCGTATACCGCAAACCTTGGAGGGCAATAAATTGGCGATATTATGAGATTACCAAATTTCAAGTTCTCCGCAGGCACCGCAGACAGAACGTTGAGTACAATATGTTCTTGTGTTGCCAAACTCTAGACAGTTGATGCATTGAACCGGGTTATTGCGTTTGTGAGGTTCATCCACAGAAATTTTGCGGTGCAGCAAATATTTTAGCTTGTAGTTTGGGTGTACCTCGTTTCTTTAAAGTGGCCTATTTTCGATTTCCAGCTCAACTTTGAACATGGGCTGCTTATTGCTTCCAATGAGTTTTGCTAAATATGTGTGTTGTTTTGTGCGTTGGTTTCATTGTCGCTTAAAATTGAGATTGTTTCGCTTATATCATTTCTTCGATTCAGCTTAGGCTTATTTCGAAGTCTAACTTAAGTCGAAGTCTCTAACTATTACCGTTTCCGAGATCCTTTCGTTCATACAGACGGACGGACGGACGGATGGACGGACAGACGGACATTGCTATATCGACTCCTCTATCACTCCTGACCATAATGGGGGTAACTTTGGGGGGGGTCTCCGACCATTATTTCTATCTGTTACATACATTTGCACAAAACCAATAGGCTCTTGTACCTTCGGTACAGGGCCTAAAAATCACAGATTTGTAACATTTTTGGGGGACACTTTGAGCTTAAAAAATTACCGACGAATCCTTTGTTTATGTATTATATCCAAAGTTATACCTTATTATACAAATATACCTAAATTCTCAATTCCCGCCAATTTTTTTTACTTTTTTTCAGTCAACCTCATCAATACGAAAAATATTTTTTTTAGAAATAAATCTATCTATATATATAAAAATGAATTGCTGTTCGTTAGTCTCGCTAAAACTTGAGAACGGCTGAATGGATTTATCTTATCTTGGTCTTGAAATGTTCGTGGAGGCATGGCGAAGGTTTAAAAGGTTTAATAATTGCCGCGAAAACCCTACAAAACAGCCCTTTTCTTTTTCCCATAAATGCGCAAGTTTTTATGTATGAATGTATGGATATGTAAATGTATGGATGTATGTTCCACTCTTACGGTTTAACCGCTCAACCAATTCGTCTGAATTTTGGTATAGAGATAGATGGGATGATGGAAAATAACATAGGCTACGTTTTGACAAAATTGGAGGGGGTGTTGCCCCACCACCCATACAAGCGACAATCAAAATTTGTCATATCTTTGCATACATTTAAGGTACAGAAATGAAATTTGGTTAAGTTTGGTCAAAATTAGCGGGGCGGTACACCACCCCCTGTATGAGGCAAAATAAGAAAAGTAATGAAATATGCTACTTTTTATCGGAAGATCCGCGGACGAAGTCGCGGGTGAAAGCTAGTAAATAATATTTTTTTAACAACAGCCATTAACTGCATGTTATAAAGAATGTTCAACAGTTTTCAAGACCCTACTTTAAATTAAAGCTGATTAAATTACTAAAAAGAGTTTTATGGTTGCAGCATTGAAGTCAATCGACCAAGGACGAGCAATTGTAAATTTTGTTTTGCTTGCTTTTCGGTTGATTTCTTGAAAATCACCCATGCCCGTTTTATAGATATGGAAAACTAGACACTTGAAGCTGAAATTTTCTTTTCTGTACAACCACATTTCACCGAGTTATGCCATGTTGAATATCAACCAAAAATTTAAAGTTTTTTTTTTAATATCCTTTAGTTTTTCTGACTAGTTTATTGAATATTTATTGTATCCATTGAACCCCATTCAATGGATACTACTTACCGCATCTTAAACTTCCGAAGCCATCCAAAAGGTGTGCACCGACGTCGTAAAGGTAATTCAGGGCAACGAGCTAAAATACTCATTTGAAATGTTATTGGATCGAGCTAATAAGTACTCAAATAAATTTTTATAGTTTTCATTTTATTTCAAAAGCTCGGGAAATTTTTGAGAAACACCTTGTATTATAACAGCTGCTTCAGCCTAATCTTTGGCTGTTGGAAACGAAAGCAATCTTTTAAATTTTAAAGAAAAACTTGCTGATGAAATGAGTTCCGGAAATTAAAATTTTAAGCATAGAAATTTAAATAATATTTTAACGCTACTAAGTATCTACTGACTCTGCAGTTCGGTTTTAATGAAATAAGCGCTAAAAGTTACTGGCAATATAGCTTCTTATATCTCATCAATTCGATTTTAAATGAAACAACTAACAAATTCTCTAAAATTTTATTATTTGTTTAGATTAATAATAAAATGCAAACTCAGGACATTCTCTTCAGCGAATGGCATTATTTCGAAAATTTCTGATTGCAATATTCTCGAGTTTCAGCTTATAATCTGTATAATCTATTGTTTAGAATTCGAACGAAAATTTTGTTTATGCAGAAATCGATAAACATAAAATAAATTAATATAAAATTATTCTTGAGATATGAAATTAAACTCAAAAATCAGAAATTGATTGTCCTCATTGGTAGACATAAGCAGTAAAAATTCTGAGTAAGCAAATCTAATAATCAAACAGAATTGAAGCTTCTATTCAATGCATGACTTCTGCGTAGGGTTATACGAATATGTAAATAAAACATCAATAGAAATTATTTAGAAGTCTATGAAAGAATTTTTTGTATAAACCAATTATATGCTAAGCGTGCTTATGAAGTATGTAGAGTGGGTTGACTCAACTTTTTGTTTGCGTTTAAATAAAAAAAAAAACTATTTAAAACTAGAGAACTGCGCTGCTACGCTCTGGCGTTGTCGTGAAACATCACCAAATTTTTGACTGGATCCTATTTGTTTCGGTGCCCTTTAAATGGGTAACTTCTAACGATTAGATAATCCTATTAAGTCTGGCATTTATAATAGCTGCTGCCGTATGATGAACTTAGTTTTCTCTTATATGGGATATGTGACACCGCCTACATAAATAGTTTTAATATATATGCTTGATCAGCATCAGTAATCAAAACTTTTAAATTTTGCTTATCTTCATGCAATTCTGGAGAAAAATAGGCTTTCCACATGGCGCGATAGTAAACTCCATACATGATGATCAATTTTATCGATGAAAAAATATAGTCTAATCACACCTACGGCATGAAATCTGCATCAGAGAGACACACGTTTTGCTTATGGACTAAGCTATTAAGTCATAAATAAGCTTCATCACTGAAGAAGATGTTTCGTTGAAATTTAGAATTTTCTGCAAACTTTTGCAGAACTCAATCAGACAATCATCCAGAGGCTTCAGTCCTTTAATTTGATTTTGTAAGATCATTATGCAAATCTCTACCAATCGCAGTATTATTATGCAAATAAAAGCTTCTCTATACGAGAATATGGGAGCTTGTCTCTAAGTCTATATAGATTTGTTCGAAAAGTCGATATAGTTACTCCTCAACATTTTGGTAACTGGAGCTCCCAACAGATATCTAGAACATGAGTAACTAAATATTTTAGATCATATGAAATTGACCAGGGACTATACACCTCTAATCAACACGATCTGCAGTATAGCAACATAGTTCCAATTTTTTCGAAAATATATATACTTGTATATAGAGAAAGATGCTGGGTTTTTTTTTTAATGAAAGGTTACTCGAAATGCCAAGCGCCAATCAGCTCTATTGTGTCATAGTGTTTGATGAACAGTCTGACGTATACGCATAAAACCTCGATGAGCGCTAAGTCCTTGAACCAAGCTTCAGCATTTGACGTCTCAACAACCAAGGCATCTTTAGAAACTTCTTTTAAGTTGGATATTTCAAGGTCCAGTAAGTTTGTAGCTACTTTGTTGATATTGCTACTTGATAAGATCTTTTCAGTATATTTTTTTTAAAGATTGGAAAATAAAATCCATTCAGTCAGATTTATCTGTTTTGAAAACTGGCCGTTGTTTAGCTTGTTGAAAAGTGGATATTCATGCAGGATAACTGACGAAGTTTGTTAAATTTTACATATGGCAAAATTTGTAACTTGAAGAAAGTTGGCAAATTTTTTTTTAATGTGTATAAAGTTTCCCAAATGAAAAAAGTTCCTAAATGCAAAAAAATTCAAAAAATTTCGAAGTTTTACCATATGAAAAAATTTTTTAAATTTTTCCCATATAGATTACTTACTTACTTACTTAAATGGCCGTCAACCGTCTACCGGTCATGGCCGCGTCCAGGAAAGCGCGCCAGCCTCCATAATCCTGTGCGCGCTGGCGCCAGTCGTTCTGAATGCCAAGTACGGAGAGATCTCTCCATACCTGGTCATTCCATCGAGTGCCCGGTCGTCCTCTATGTCGGCGTCCACCAATCAAGTTTGGGCCCCCCATGTAAACCATGCGTGCTGGAGCTCCTTCGTCCATTCGAATGAGGTGCCCAGCCCAGTGCAGCCGCTGGAATTTTATGCGCTGGACTATGTCAACCTCATTGAATAGCTCGTACAGCTCGCGGTTCATACGGGACCTAAACTCGTCGCCGACTCTAATAGGACCAAAGATCCTGCGAAGAATCTTCCTCTCGAAGACTTCCAACGCTGTCTCATCCGACTCAATCACGGTCCATGCCTCTGCGCCATACAGTAGGACCGGGAGTATCAGCGTCTTATAGATCTTGATTTTTTTTCTTTCGAGAGAGGGCTTTACTTCTCATTTGCTTGCTCCGCCCAAAAAAGCATCTGTTTGCAAGCGTGAATCTTCCCTTGATCTCCAGGTGGACGTTGTTGTTGCTGGTTATTTCGGATCCAAGATAGACGAAGTTTTCTACAACATTGAAGTTGAAATTCTTCATCGTCACTGACCGTTCAATACGCTATGACGGCGTGCGAGAAAACACCAAGTACTACGTCTTGTCCTCATACACCGCTAGACCTATGAGCCGATACTGTTTCTCAATCTCTGAGAACGCCTTGCTGACTCGCCGTTCCAGGGTGCCGATGATATCAATGTCGTCGGCGTACACGGGCAACATTACTTCCTTTTGGAAGATCGAGCCCGACATATTCTGTATGTATGGGCAGTGGCGTAGGATGTATTCCATCAGAAGATTGAAAAAATCGCACGACAGAGCATCGCCCTGCCTTAAAGCTCTCTTGGTATCAAAAGGGTCGGAGCGGTTTTTCCCACCCTGACAACGTTTTGTGTGTTAGATAGCGTCGTCATGCAAAGACGGACAATTTTTGCCGGGATTCCTAGTGCAGACAGGGCGTCGAAAAACTTCGATCGTAACGGCGTGTCGAAAGCGGCTTTATATTCGACAAATAGGTGGTGTGTATCTTTGTTAAACTCATGGGTCTTTTCCAAGATTTGGCGTAATGTGAATATTTGGTCACTGGTCGACCTTTTTTGTCTGAAGCCACACTGATATAGTCCTATCAGTGAATCCGTATATGGGGTTTCCTTTTTTAAAGATAGGACAGAGATTCAAGTCGTTGGGTATGCGTTCATCGGACCATATATTGCATAAAAGTTGGTGCATACTCCTAAAGAACTCAGCTGGTAGATCAGAGCCTGCCTCTTTATTTTCTTTTCAGCTTTTTAATAACCCAATCGACCTCGTCATAGTCCGGTGGCTCTACAATAGTGCCATCATTAACTGGTGGTTCCGGTGTCATTTCTCTATCGGCGGAATTGTGCGCTTCATCGCCTTCGAGTAGGTTCGAAAAATTACTTCTCCATAATCTCAGTGATTCCTGTTCATCCGTAGGCAGATTTCCATTTTCATTCTTACAGAAAGTTACTCCGTGTTTAAAACCTTCAGTCAGACGCTTGATCTTTTGATAAAATTTTCGAGCTTTATTTCTGTCACGTAACATCTTAACATCCTCAAACTTCTGCCTTTCTTGCACCTTTTTCTTGCGTCTCATAAAGAGTTTCTCCTCTCTTCGTTTCTCTCGATATCGTGAAGCGTTCCTTTCTGCAGTGGCATTGCGACACTCCTCGTCGTACCAAGAATTCTTCACAGGTTTTGTATAACAAATGACATCTTTGGCAGCCCTATCCATGGAGCGGGTGATATGTTGCCACTGCTCACATATATCTTGAGAGGACGGAGAGGTTTCTCGGAGCAGTCGGAAGAGTGTGTTTGGAAAGTCTGCCAAAAAAGTTTGGTAAATTTTTCAAAATGAAAAAAATTTCCAACTGTTTTTTTATATGAAAAAATTTGACAATGTTTGGAAAATTTGTTCACATAAAAAAAATTTGCCTAATTTGCCAAACAAAAGTTTGCCATGTGAAGAAAGTTCATATATGAATAAATTTAGCAAAATTTTTACACATAAAGAAAGTTTTCCCAATTTTCCACAAAAATATAAAATGTTCTGACACCAATCCTTTTTTTTTTTTTTTTTTTTTTGGTGCTAGAAACATTTTTATTTTATCTAAGAAGAAGTGTAGATGAGAAAGTGTTCTGGTTTTTACCAACTATGCACAAACGACTTCCACACGAACAACTTCAATTCCGATTCTCTTAAAATACTTCTTGCCACAACACCAAGAACACGTTTTAATTGGTAATTACAATAAAGATTACTACGGTGTCTACTACAATATTTACCAGCATTGCTCGTTGATGATTGCTCTGAGGTAGAAAACATGTCTTTGGCGCCAACTCTGAAAATATAATTTATCAACAATTTTCCTGCCATGATACAAAATCAGTTCTTTTGCATCTCACTCCCCTAGATACACATAACAAATACAATAACTCTTTCACTCGATCTAACTAAATACATATGCAATGCTCGGATTTCTAGATTTTAGTCTTAGTTGTAGTCTATGTTGTTGTTATTTTTCATGTGTTATTAAAAAATTAAAACAACAACTGGGCATTTGCAAATCATTGATTTGAGCATAAGCAATAGTCTATCATCAATTTTGAACGTACATGGATAATTGTTTTATGGTTGTACTTGCAAACAACAACAACAGCAACAGCAACCAAAACAACTCGAACATCATCTCCATCATCTCATCAGGCACATTCACTAACATCAACATAACTCAAAACGACTCGATTCCATTCGATTCCATTCGACTTGATTTACCCGACAATGCAGTAAAATTCAAAGTGGTACTTGTCGATGTCGTTGCCGTCGTCTTTGCATTGGTTGACTCGACTCGGTCCTCCTTTTCAAATCTCATGAATATGGATAAGCAGGAAATTATGTACTCCAAGTCAGCGCCATGTCTTTGAGTACTCGCACGGGTGTTTGTTTATGTGCGTGCGTATGTGTATGTGTGTGTGCGTATGTGTGTGTGTGTGTCAGCATGTGGACGTGTGCTTCCTCCGTATTGCAATGATTAATTACGGTGTAAGCTAAGCACAATGAAATAAAATGCTTCAATAGACTAAAGCAAATCATGAATAGAATTGGCCTGTCTTTGATTTAATTTACATTCAATTGTCCAAGAATATAGTGAAAGACATATGCATATATATGCATATATATTTACATACAATATAATGTTTCTGTTTATCGTTCTAATTAAGCATTGAAATTCGTAGAACTAACAAGTTATGGTCAAAAAAGCAGTACGAAGAACAAAGCGAATATGAAACCGAATTCAGATGAACATGGATTAAATTCCCAGCGTGAATTCGCACAAATGGAATGTTTTGAATTCGACGAACTCGATGCTAATTAGGCCCTGTACTGAAGGTACAAGAGCCTATTGGTTTTGTGCAAATGTATGTAACAGGTAGAAATAATAATAATCGGAGACCCCCCAAAGTTACCTCCATTATGGTCAGGAGCGATAGAGAAGTCGATATAGACATGTCCGTCTGTCCGTCCGGCCGTCTGGCCGACCGTATGAACGAACGGATCTCGGAAACGGTAATAAATAGAGACTTCGTGTTTTTTGCATTTGACTAGGACTGCTCCGGAATTTCACAAGTTTATTTTAAAAACTTGCCCCTCCCCCCCTAAGTATGCCAGTATAGAGATATCGTCCTTCTTAGCCAAAATCCGAAAAGTTCATCAAAATCGGATAATAAATGACGATTTTATAAGCAATTGAATTTGAGCGACCCCCCTTTTCGTTTCATACATAAAAAAATGTTTAAAAAAGGCGCTTAGTCGTACAGTGAGAAGTGGTCATGTGTTTGGTCATATGCTAGGGGAACATTTAATGTGTTTGTTAGGCGACCTGCACTGGTACAGGGCCTCTTACAGTCGGTTACGCCCGACTGTGATTTTCTTACTTGTTTTGCAATAGTTTTGTGTGCAGCTAAGAAATGCTCGACTCGCACCATACACACTCAACTCAAATGCAATCTACGAAGTATGCCGTCGCAGCCATCAAATGCATGTAGTGTTAATTTGTGTTATTTGAGATATTCGAATTTCAAGCAAATTTTGTGTTAGGAAAACGATGAAAGGATATGCAACAAGCATTCAACATACCCACCCATGCATATACATATGCATCAAAAAGACAACGTCAATTTGAAATTGAATATTTCTTGTGGATAGAAAATTTATTAGTTTGAAATTTATTTATTAAAGAGCCAAATTAGTGTTTGCTCCTAAGCAACGGACAAATTAAGCAAAAGTGCACATAAATATTTGTATATACCTTTTATACACTACTCTGGAAGCGAAGGGAAAATTAAGTTTGTGCAAATATTATGCATATTTTCAGGAAATAAGCGATGTATTTCTCAACATAAACTCCTTCAGCGTTTTTCCAAATTATTTGTCTCCTTTTAAA
Source organism: Leucophenga maculata (assembly GCA_035044805.1). Lineage (NCBI taxonomy): Eukaryota > Metazoa > Arthropoda > Insecta > Diptera > Drosophilidae > Leucophenga > Leucophenga maculata. Next base: position 817,028 of record JAWNNP010002011.1, read on the forward strand.
TAATTAGTTTTCGCAATGTTCTCAAAATAGGGATTTGTTTCAGTGATGGAATTTTCTTAGGTTTACTTACTTACTTAAATGGACGTCAACCGTCTTCCGGTCATGGTCGAATTTAGGAAGGCGCGCCAGCCTCCATAGTCGTTTTGAATGCCAAGTACGGAGAGATCTCTCCATACCTTATCATTCCATCGAGTGCCCGGTCGTCCTCTATGTCGGCGTACACCAATCAAGTTTGGGCCTCCATGTAAACCATGCGTGCTGGAGCTCTTTCATCTCATCCGACTCAATCACGGTCCATGCCGCTTCGCCATACAATAGGACCGAGAGTATAGATATTGATTTTTGTCTTTCGAGATAGGGTTTTATTTTTCATTTGCTTGCTTAGCCCAACAAAGCTATCTATTTGCAAGCGTGATTCTTCGCCTGATCTCCAGGATGATGATGTTGTTGTTGGTGGTTATCTCGGATCCAAAATAGACGAAGTTTTCTAAAACTCTGAAGTTGAAATTCTCCAACATCACTGACCGTCCAAGACGCGATGAAGACACCAAGTACTTCGTCTTGTCCTCATTCAACGCTAGACCCATGCGCCGAGACGCTAGACCCATGAGTCGGTGTGTCGAATGCGGCTTTATAGTCGACAAATATGTGGTGCATGTCTTTGTTAAACTCATGGGTCTTTCCAAGATTAGGCGTAATGTGAATATTTGGTCACTGGTCGACCTTCTTGGTCTTAAGCCACACTAGTATCGTCCTATCAGTGAATCCGTATACAGCTTCAGCCTATTACACAATACGCCCGACAGAGTCTTACATCCAATGGAAAGGAGACTTATTCCGCGGTAGTTGGCGCAAACAGCGGGGTCTCCTTTCTTAAAGATAGGACAGAGAACACTGAGATTCTAGTCATTGGGTATGCGTTCATCGAACCATATCTTACATAAAGTTGGTGCATACTCCTAAATAACTCTTCGCCGCCGGTCTTAAATAACTCAGCTGGCAGCCCATCAGAGTCTGCCGCTTTGTTATTTTTCAGCTTTTTAATAACCGAATCAACCTCGTTATAGTCCGGTGGTTCCGGTGTCATTTCTATTTCGGCGGAATTGTGCGCTTCATCGCCTCCGAGTAGGTTGAAGAAATGACTCCTCCATAATCTCAGTGATTCCTGTTCATCCGTAAGCAGATTTCCATTTTCATCCTTACAGAAAGTTACTCCGTGTTTAAAACTTTCAGTCAGACGCATGACCTTTTGAAAGAATTTTCGAGCTTCATTTCTGTCACGTAACATCTCAACATTCTCAAACTCTCGCCTTTCTTGCTCCTTTTTCTATTGTCTGAAAGACGTTTCTCCTCACTCCGTTTCTCCCGATATCGCTTCTCTAACAGCTTAAAAAGATTGAAGGGAGAGCTTTCTCGGAGCAGTCGGGAGAATGTGTTTGAAAAGGCAGCGGCGGTCTGTTCTGATTGCAGCTTGCCGACGTTTAGCTTTCGTTGCATATTGGAACGTGCGGCGTGCACTACACTGAGCCTAGTGCGTACCTTGGCTCGCACGTCCAACACGCTCGATGCGTGCCTTCCGTCAATCAGAACATGATCAATTTGGTTGCGTGTAATTTGATCAGGACTCATCCATCTAGCCTTGTGGATGTTGAGATGTTGAAATCTGGTACTACTAACTACCATGTTCTGACCTGCGGCGAAATCGATTAGCCTCTCTCCGTTGTTGGAGGTAGTGTAGTGAAGGCTAAATTTTCCGACGGTTGGGCCAAAGATTCCTTCCTTCCCAATCTTGGCGTTGAAATCGCCAAGCACGGTTTTGACATCGTGTTTGATACAGCGCTCGTACAGTTCCAAGCGCTCATGGAACTCATCTTTAGCATCGTCGTCTTTCTCTTCCGTCGGGGTGTGCGCACAAATCAGGCTAATATAAAAATATTTAGCCTTGATGCGTATAGCGGCTAGACGCTCGTTAACAGGCGTGAACCTAGAGACGAGGCCACATAGTTTCCTACTCACCACGAAACCACATCCAAATTCGTGCTTACTCGCATGGCAGCTATAGTAGCTGTCACAGGATGCTTTTTAGAGCAATCCTTTCCTATCCATCGTATTTCTTGGATTGCTGTGATGTCAGCCTTGCATCTTTCGAGGACATCAACCAGCTGAATATTTGCACCATCCCAATTAAGGGTGCGGACATTCCAGATGCATATCCTTAAATCGTGATCCTTATATCTCTTGCGGGGGTCGTCATCATAGGGTTCCTTACGAGGCTTCCTGTTAGTTTTCATTGGGGATTTTTTTTTACAGTGACTGGTTCCAAGCCCAGCGCATTAATCCCTAATTAAGGGGAACGATAGGTTTGGAAATAGGAAATAGTCTCAGGGCGTTATATCTGTAAAAGCGTTGCCAAGTTAGCCAAATTTTACCGTATGAAACAAGTTTACCAAATTTCTGCATACGAAAAAAGTTTGGCAAATTTAAAAAAAAGTTTGCCAAACATTTAAATTTCAATAAAGTTTGACAAACTGTTGCAAATGAATTAAGTAATTTTTTAAATTTATAAAAGTCTGCCAAATATTTTCATATAAAAAGTTTGGCAAATTTTTACTATATGTTGTTTTTAGTTTACCTTGGTGACTCTAATATTAATTTTAATCAAATATCTCGCACGGATGTAGATAGTAATAAAGAAGTCAATCATACTCGACTGTAATGTTTTTGTTTCCTGTTTTTATTTATTCCCGATGATCAAGAGCAACCTACAATTTGGCGTTTGGCAGTATTGAAACTATCGAAGACACCATTACTAAATATACTAAAGAAGTGCCGTGCAGTAGATCGTGGAAGCGTATCTTCCACAGGAGACTTGGTAAAGGAATTGTGCGGCTGCTCGTGGAGAGTAGATTGAAGTAAAAAATATTATTTCTTATAACAAATATAATATTTCAAGGTTATGTTGTTGATAGATGTTAGTCCTGACATCCATAATGTTTTGAATCTAAATATATTAACCATAACTTTCTGGCGGTCCGGCCTTTTTTCAAACGGCTAATATTTATTTTTGCAACCTATAACATTTATCCAGTTTGAGAAATTTTTTTATTTTAAAAAAATATGTAAAATTTTTTGATATGGAAATATTTAAAAAAAATTTATTTTATAGAAATTGCTAAATTTTTAAATGGAAATATTTTGAAAAAGTTTTTTACATTGAAACATTTGAAAAAATTGCTCAGATTTTTCATATGAAAAAAAAACAATTGCCAAATTTTTCAAAATGAAAAAAGTTAGCCAAATTTTTCAATAAGAAAAAAGTTTGTCAAATTATAAATAGTTACAAAATTTTTCCATATGAAAAAGTTTGCGAAATATTTTTAAAAATGTTTGCAAAATTTTTTTTATAAGACAAAAGTTTGCAAAATTTTTTAAAAAATCTGCCTTTTTTTAGGCCCTGTACCGAAGGTACAAGAGCCTATTGGGTTTGTGCAAATGTATGTAACAGGTAGAAATAATGGTCGGAGACCCCCAAAGTTACCCCCATTATGGTCAGGAGTGATAGAGGAGTCGATATAGCCATGTCCGTCTGTCCGTCTGTCCGTCTGGCCGTCCGTATGAACGAAAGGATCTCGGAAACGGTAATAGATAGAGACTTCGTGTTTTTTGCATTCGACTAGGACTGCTCCGGAATTTTACAAGTTTATTTTGAAATCTTGCCCCTCCCCCCCTTCCCCATAAAATCACCCCCAAGGCTAAAAATTTCCTCGGAACAAAAAAAAGTAAGTATGCCAGTATAAAGATATCGTCTTTCTAAGCCAAAATCCAAAAAGTTCATCAAAATCGGATAATAAATGACGATTTTATAAGCAATTGAATTTGAGCGACCCCCTTTTCGTTTCATACATAAAAAAATGTTTTATAAGGCACTTAGTTGTGCAGTGAGAAGTGGTCATGTGTTTGGTCATAAGCTAGGGGAACATTTAGTGTGTTTGTTAGGTGACCTGTGCTGGTACAGGGCCTCTTACAGTCGGTTACGCCCGACTGTGATTTTCTTACTTGTTTACTTTGAGTAAATGTTTCATTAATTTAATTTTAGAATTTTAATAAAAAATACCATAAAGATTCAGATTGAACCATTAAAAAAGGAGACTTTGCACAAACCAGCGATGCCTCTCAGAATTTTTGTATGTAAAAATTGTATTATTGTTTTTCGTAATTTATGTAGGAATGTCAACTTCGGTGTTTATATAGGTCCAAATCGAACTAGTATATATCTGTCTGTTTTCGTAAAAATATTTTATTAAGTTCGATTTAAAACAAACATTAAAAACTTGGTGACTTAAAATTAAAGCCCTAAAGTTTGGATATTTAGTCTGTCCCATAAACTTTTCAGATAAGCAGTATTAAATGTACTTGGCATCTAGAGAAGTTGAAGTACTACCCATAGAAACCTGTCGCTTTCTTCTAAGTTTTCGAATTAAAAAATATTTGTTTTTTTATTTTTTAGTTAATAACGTGTAAATATAATCTCTAGAAGGGGTAGTTCCCTTACGAATGTGTTTCCTTGCTGATTTTTTGTAAGAAAAACATTTTGTTGTAGTTTAGTTTAACTTGAACATATTTGTTATATCTTACACTAATCCCAATAAAATAAGCCACACGAATCTAGATAGGACCATATTCTTCACAAAATTTTAAGGTTAAATGGTGGTACAAAGTATCCGCAAGTCAAGCACACTAGACTGCAGTCTTCTTACTTGTTATTTCGTTGGTCTAAGCATGAGAGAACTCATATTTTTGTATGTTGGTAAAGAATAAAAACTCAAAAACTACTGAACCGATTTCAAAAATTCTTTCACTATTAGAATACTATATAATCCCTGAATTACATAGGTTGTATTTATTTCAAATCGGAGGGGTCGATGCCTCACCTTCCTATATAAGCGTCAAACAATATTCGTCATATCTTAGCATCTATTTGAGGTACAAGAAAGATATTTGGGAGAATATCATATTATAAGTTTTGTCGAAATCGGAGAAGGCGATGGCCCACGCAACATACAAACGATAAACAAATTTCGTCATATCCTTGACACGGTTTAAGGTGCAGGGATAATATTTTGTATATATGTACATATGTTAATGCGATCGAAAGAGGATCACAACATGAGTTTGTTCTGGCATGACAATTGGAAGACATGTAAATGGAGTAAGCAGAAGTAAGATCCATTGGAGAAGTTGGGCTGGTTTGGCAGTCTATAGAAAATATACACATATAACATTTGTTGTGATAAAATTTTTAAAATAAATAATAATATCTCAATACTGTGTAGGTTAACCATAAAATATTAGACTGCATTACATTAACGAACAAAGACTTTTTACTAGAGCTGCACACCTCTCCTCTTAAATTTACTTAGTAAATTGCTACCAAAAAATTGGTAAAATTTTTGTGCTTCATCGTTTCTCAATGGTTGCTCCTACATCCCATTCCATACACCCATAATTTCTCAATATGTTTAAGATCCGTTGACATCAATTTTACTTTGGTAAAAGTTACTTTTCACTTAGTTTAAAGTATATCTCGCATCGCTAAAATACATGAATCTCCATTTTATGTGCTGTTCATTAGTATTCTTATGTGTGAGCGCCAAAACGTGTCAGCAAAAAAGGACACCCACGCCATAATAGTTAATTGTGTACCGAGAAGCACACAGATCAAAGCGACATAACTTCGTTTGTTCGGTCCAGTGCAGCATTTTACAAAAACTTTATAATTCAATTATGCAGCCAAAAATTTCTTTCATTAATTCTGACATTTCGCTCTGGCTTACGTTGCAAAATTCAAAAGCAACTGCACTGGAGGGCAGGCTCTACATGATTAAATTAATTTTTTCTGTAGAAATATTGTTTTTCAAAAAACACAGAAGAATTTCTGCATACACACAACTAATTGAATATGATCAATTTTTTTTTTTTTTTTTGTTTTGTTTTCGTATTGGTTTGGTAAAAATTGTTCCTAGCAGGAATAAATGTGCTGCATATTTTGCTATATTATGAGCTGCAGTCGATTTAATTCAATTGTCAATTCCAAGAAAAGTGCTGCAAGCACAAACACGAACTGATTTCAATTACATTTCTTGCAATGCTGCATTGCTCCTTGATTGATGTGTGGTGCCTTTGTGATTTTCCACATTTTACAGAGGCAGAGGCTATATAGTAGGATACATATTGCTATATAGACATACTACCGACCAATGTATAGCCAGTCAGTCAGTCAGTCAGTCAGTCAGTCGTATTCATGGCACATAGACAATGAAAATTCGTACTTGTTTTCGTACTTTTATTCTTTTGTTGTAAGTTTTTCACAAAATTCCTTAGTTGCATGGCACATCGATGACGCCGTTGACGACCGCATGCCGCCCAATCTTCCCCCAATACGACAATTTGCACATGGCCAGGTCTGGACAGGCACTATACACCGCACTGCACCGCACCGCACAATGCAGCCCATTAAAGCATCGACATCTTCGGTAAAACATAAACCGGTTGAACAGCACAAACACCGCAGTTGTGAAAAATATGGAAAAATATTGTTGTATGTAATAATGAAAAAAAAAGAGAGAAAAAAAAAAACGAAAAAAGTTGTTTGCTCCAGTCTTCTAGAGTCTTTCAAGAGTGAAGGCAAAAATGTGCCACCTCTTTGCCCCGTTTAAGGTCGTCTGCAGAACGGAACTAAGCAGTCAGCCAGCCAGCCAGTTAACTAGCCAAGCAGCTAACCGGCCAAGCAGCTAACCAACCTGAACCGGCAAATGCATCTAGGCGTTAAATATCGTTCAACATGGTAACAATCGATCGGGTTGACTGACTCTCTATCTCTGTATTTCGCTCACTCTTTTGCTCCCGAATTCTCTCAAGGCAACGTAAATCAAAGTCAACAATATTATTACATTAAATGTTCATGATCACCATCATCATCATCATCATCATCATCAATGTCATCATCATGTACGAAGTCGATCGTTAGGATTATGATGAGGAACAATGACGCCGTTTAGGAATGCCAAGTGAAACAAGTTTTGTTCCCGGCTGTACTGTCCTTGTAACTTCTTCTACTTGGCTTAAGATCGTTTAAAGAAACAGGGGAAATTCCAATGAACATACAATTTAAAGGATCGTACCAAATCACACATTAATATATATATATATACATATATCGGTATAATATATAGCAATGTAATGCATTTAGTTTGCTCATAAGCTGCGTTGTACTCTTAAATCAAAGAGTGTGCTTTTTAGCAAAGAGTAATATGAAGTGAACGTGCTTATAAGAATTTGCTGCATGCATTTGGACTTTGTACTTGACGATATTTTAATGGCCTTTAAATATTTTATAAATTTTGGTATAGTTAATTTGTTTTATGGTTTGCTACGCAGCAGTAAGAAATATTTGTATAAATAGTTTTTCAAAATTTAATTGCATAAAATTTGATGAGAACGACAACTCTATAAAAGTTTAATTTGATGAGAAACGACAACTCTTTAAAAGTTAAATTTTATTCAAAATTTATTGATGCTAATCCTACTTCCTAATAATATTATAAATGCAAAAGTTTGGATGTATGGATGGATGTATGGTTGGATGTATGAATAGATGTATGGATAGATGTATGGATGTATGGATGGATGTATGGAAGTATGGATGGATGTATGGATGGATGGATATATGAATGTATGGATGGATGTATGGATGGATGTATGAATGGATGTATGAATGGATGTATGCATGTATGGATGTATGGATGTATGGATGGATGTATGGATGTATGGATATATGGATGTATGTATGAAATGTATGGATGTATGGATGGATGTATGGATGTATAGATGGATGTATGGATGGATGTATGAATGGATGGATGGATGTATGGATGGATATATGAATGTATGGATGGATGGATGTATGGATGGATGTATGAATGGATGTATGGATGGATGTATGAATGGATGGGTGGATGTATGGATGGATATATGAATGTATGGATGGATGGATGGATGTATGGATGGATGTATGAATGGACGTATGGATGGATGTATGAATGGATGTATGGATGGATATATGGATGTATGAATGAATGGTTGTATGGATGTATGGATGGATGTATGAATGGATGGATGGATGTATGGTTGTATGGATGTATGGATGTATGGATGTATGGAAGTATGAATGTATTGATGTATGTATGTATGGATGTATGGATGTATGGATGGATGTATGAAAGTATGGATGGATGTATGAAATGTATGGATGGATGTATGGATGGATGTATGGATGTATGGATGGATGTATGGATGTATGGATGTATGTATGAAATGTATGAAATGTATGAAATGTATGAAATGTATGAAATGTATGAAATGTATGGATGTATGGATGGATGTATGGATGTATAGATGGATGTATGGATGGATGTATGAATGGATGGATGGATGTATGGATGTATGGATGTATGGATGTATGGATGTATGAATGTATGGATGTATGGACGGATGTATGGATGGATGTAAGGATGGATGTATGGACGGATGTATGAATAGATGTATGGATGGATGAATGGATGGATGTACGGATGTATGGAATGATGTATGGATGGATGGATGTATGGATAGATGGATGTATGGATGGATGTATGGATGTATGGATGTATGGATGTATGGATGTATGGATGTATGGATGGATGTATAGATGGATGTATGGATGTATGGATGGATGTATGGATGTATGGATGGATGTATGGATGGATGTATGGATGGATGTATGGATGGATATATGGATGTATGGATGGATGTATGGTTAGATGGATGTATGGATGGATGTATTTATGTATGGTTGGATGGATGTATGGATGGATGTTTGAATGGATGGATGGATGTATGGATGGATGTATGGATGGATGTATGGGTGGATGTATGGATGGATGGATGTATGGATGTATGGATGTATGGATGGATGTATGGATGGATGTATGGGTGGATGTATGGATGGATGTATGGATTTATGGATGTATGGATGGATGTATGGATGTATGGATGTATGGATGTATGGATGTATGAATGTATGAATGTATGGATGTATGGATGTATGGATGTATGGATGTATGAATGTATGAATGTATGAATGTATGAATGTATGGATGTATGGATGTATGGATGTATGAATGTATGGATGTGAGGATGTATGGATGGATGTATGGAAGGATGTATGGATGTATGGATGTATGAATGTATGGATGTATGGATGTATGGATGGATGTATGGATGGATGTATGGATGGATGTATGGATGGATGTATGGATGGATGTATGGATGGATGTATGGATGGATGTATGGATGGATGTATGGATGGATGTATGGATGGATGTATGGAAGGATGTATGGATGTATGGATGTATGAATGTATGGATGTATGGATGTATGGATGGATGTATGGATGGATGTATGGATGGATGTATGGATGGATGTATGGATGGATGTGTGGATGGATGTATGCGTGCATGGATGGATGTATGGATGGATGTATGGATGGATGTATGGATGGATGTATGGATGGATGTATGGATGGATGTATGGATGGATGTATGGATAGATGTATATTCCTCTCTTAAGGCTAAGCCGCTTAACCAATCTGTATGAATTTTGGTATAGAGATAGATGAGACGATAGAAAAGAACATAGGCTACGTTTTGACAATATAGGAGGGGGCGTTGCCCCACCCCCAATATTAGCGATAAACAAAATTTGTCACATCTTTGCCTCCATTTAACGTACAGAGATGAAATTTGGTAAATATCTTAAGAGCATTAGGAGAAGTCAACCTGTTAAGTTTGGTCAAAACCGGAGGGGCGTTGCCCCACCCCCAATATTAGCGATAAACAAAATTTGTCAAATCTTTGCATCCATTCAAGTTACAGAGATGAAATTTGGTGTACATCTTAAGAGTATTAGAAGTCAATCTGTTAAGTTTGATCAAAATCGGAAGGGCATTTAAGCGATAAACAAAATTTGTTATATCCTTGCAAGCATATAAAGGACAGAGATGAAATTTGGTATATATGCTAAAAGGATCAGGAAAAGTTTTCATGCTAAGTTTGGTCAAAACCGTATAGTTTCGAAACTAAGGCAAAATCAATAAAAGTAAATAGTTATGCTACTTTTTATTGAACGCGGACGAAGGCGCGGGTAAAAGCTAGTCAAGAATATATATACGCTCGTCCTTCTGCCTTTTACATACATTTTACTACACCCTTTTGCCCCTATGCGAATAGGGTATAATAACAATCATTTTACTCTTTTGCTTGACTTTTGCATTTTGCACGTAGTGCCGAACAGTGGGGCCTTATTTTCATTTAAGAGTTTGCCATCTATCATTGTTTGTTAATTTTAATGTGTTTCCTGTTCTTGATTTTGAGAATAGTATGCTTTATATATTCTACTTGTTTTTTTATATCTTTTACTGCGGCTTTAATTAGTTCCTAAGATTCCTTTTAAACGAAATCTGACGACAAAAATGGGTTGACAATGCCATAAACATATTCGTATCTAATATAGTTTTATCGCTCGTAACTATTATTTGCTTGTAAACACTTTGTCCGGATAATGCATTACATCCCCACTTAGTGGTTAATGTAAAGCTAAAGTACAAGAAGTTATCTTACCTTCTCTTCAGATAAACTCTCTATGAGATGTCTTGCAGTGTGATATATCAAGTCTTGAATTTTTACTTTAACCGATACCTCAACATCCATTGTATTTGGTGGTACAGATTGCTGTTTAGCAAGTCCAATTTTGTACTCCTGAAATATATAAGCAATTTTGATATTTTTGACCTTCAAATAAAAACTGTAATAGTATCCAGTTTAAGCCATATAAAAAAAAGGTCAATTACAATAAAAACACTGAATTGCCCACAGTGCAATGAAAGTTTGAGTGAAATTTTTTCAGAGTATTCTTAGCTTAAAAAAAAAAAAATCTCCGTGAATAACCTTCTATGTGACAAGCACATAATATGCACGGAATGTATGTATATGTTCCTTATAGAGAGTCAAACTGTCCCACTTTTCCAATGGATCTCACTTCACCCGATACCATTGAATGGATTCGAAGATATGACGAATTTTGTTTATCGCTCATATGACTATACTTAATTTGACAATATTTATGTGTTTTTACTTCTCCGGACCCCATTCACATGTATACCAAATTTAATTTTTGTACCTCAAATAGCTATTAGTTTCTTTCGATTATGACAAAACTTAACAGGGTTACTTCTCCTATTCCCATTAACATGCATCACAAATTTCATTTCTGTACCCCGCTGAAATATTTTGAAATATATTTTATGAATTTAGTAAAATACACAAAATTTGACATTTTAAGCTAAAATAACCAGAAAATCATCCATATTTTACTATACAGAAATTGAGGTTTTCTGGGTATTACTTCTTAGAGCAGAGTTGACATTTTCGTTGAATACTATTTCTTCGAAGAGGCACTAAATATTCAAAGGCTCAACCCTTTAAGTTCTCATTGTTCATAAGGACAAACAGACCGAAGCACTTGTCTATATCGACAGGACTTTTAATGCTGATCAAAAATATATATATATATATGCTATGGCGTCAACCTCGCTTCCTACTAAATGTTACATATATTTACAAAATTTTAAATATACCGTTTCACTCAATGAGTGCAGGGTATACGAAAAAAAAAAAAAAACAATACTCTTCTATATTTTTAGAAATAACTTCATTCATTGTATATACCTAAGACAACATGTGAAGCATATTTAAGTATCGATTCGACCGCATTAAAAGTTTTCTCATGATTTGCATTGCGAAATGCAAAATAAAAAGAGCTTGTGCACACTTAAAGAGAACGCGTTAATACAAACTCATAATAAAGAGCGTTTGACAGTATTCATTTTAAAGTATTGTGTAAGAGATTGTCGGCATTGTTAACAATAATCATTTAAATGCAATTGATTATATAAGAGAAAAGTCAAACGATCGAGTGAATGGATAGATGGACAGAGTGTGCAACTGGTTGCATCAAGTTCAAGATCACACAATGTGTGAACAAATCGCCGTTTATTGTGTACTCATACAAGCAATGTTGATCTTTAGAGCTGCATATCGGTAATCAAATATACTCGTATAATGAATAATAATGTTAAATTCTATATTATGGATAGCAGAATAGTACGTGCTTCTTTCTTTTTTTTTTTTTTTTTTTTGACTCCAGTCAACTATGCAATATGTAGCTCTCTTTCTATATATATTATCTAAGCGAAATACCACTGACGGAGTGACTGACTCATCACGAGATTTCCGATTGAACAGATGTTTATTTCCACTAAGAACGGATTTCAAAATTCCATATAAACGCTATGCAAAATTCGTCATATCTTTGCATTTATTTGAGTTATAGTGATGAATTTTGGTATACATATATGTTAATGGCACCGGCAGTAGTAATTATGTTAGGTGTGGTCAAAATTTTTGGGAGCATTACGCTGCCCTCCCTCTAAAATTTGGTATACATATATATTAATGAGACCGTTAGACGTTATTATCAACATTCGTTCTGTCAATATGTAGTTTTAACTGGGCACAGTAAAGCGGGACGGGTACAGCTAGTATGTATGTATATATTTAAAGTATACTCAGCTATTTTCAGCAAGACAACACTTTAGGAAAATGAGAAACAAAATTTCTTTTGTATATATTTTTTTGTCACTTCAATTCGCTTGACTTACACTTTTTTTTTTTTTTTTTAAATAAGTTCTGCATTGTCTTCTGTAGATACTTTTAGTATTAGGTATGCACGTCAATGTCAATAGAATCGCAATTTTGACTGCGACAATGATTTATTCAACATAAATAAATGGTTCCAAGAAGAATTTTCATTTATCCTAAGAGCAAATGTTGTAATAGTAAATCGATATCACTGTGGACAGTATTTTTCGGAAGCGTCGCAAGTTCACATCAGTGTGGCTGTCGCGCGAGCAGTAAATTATACGTGCATACGTGCAATAATGTTGTTTTTGTTGTTGTTGATAAATCCCCTTAAAGCGTGTTATATAACATTAAAATGGTCTCGAAACGAAAAAATATAATCAGATTATTCCTGTCTTCAATACAGAGTATCGAAATTAGTCAAATCTTATTTGTGGCTATTAGGGGATTCATTACCATTTCATTCATTGCAGTGTATGGTTCTATAACTGCCTTACAATAGTGTTATAATTGCCATACAATAGTGTTATAATTGCCATACAATAGTGTTATAATTGTCATTTATGAGGCTTATCACGCTTTCCGCCTGCTACAATGTCCTGTAACTTCGAAAAGAAAGTTTTCCCGTTTTTTTTTATGGATATAAGAAAAAAATTTATTATTTCGCATTTCGTTAAAAATCCATTTCAAGTTTTTAGGCCCTGTACCGAAGGTACAAGAGCCTATTGGTTTTGTGCAAATGTATGTAACTGGTAGAAATAATAATCGGAGACCCCCCAAAGTTACCCCCATTATAATCAGGAGTGATAGAGAAGTCGATATAGACATGTCCGTCTGGCCTTCCGTATGAACGAAAGGATCTCGGAAACGGTAATAGATAGAGACTTCGTGTTTTTTGCATTCGACTAGGACTGCTCCGGAATTTTACAAGTTTACTTTAAAAACTTGACCCTCCCCCCTTCCCCATAAAATCACCCCCAACGCTAAAAATTTCTTCGGCACAAAAAAAAAGTAAGTATGCCAGTATAGAGATATCGTCCTTCTTAGCCAAAATCCAAAAAGTTCATCAAAATCGGATAATAAATGACGATTTTATAAGCAATTGAATTTGAGCGACCCCCCTTTTCGTTTCATACATAAAAAAATGTTTTAAAAGGCACTTAGTCGTGCAGTGAGAAGTGGTCATGTGTTTAGTCATAAGCTTGGGGAATATTTGATGTGTTTGTTAGGCGACCTGCACTGGTACAGGGCCTCTTACAGTCGGTTACGCCCGACTGTGATTTTCTTACTTGTTTTTTTATGGCTATTAGAAAAAATTCATTATTTCGCATTCGTTAAAAATCCATTTTAAGTTTTTTTTTTAAAAATGTTGGCCTAAAGTTAAATGTTTGGCAGATAAATTGATTCTATTTAATACTAGCTTTTACCCGCGACTTCGTCCGCGTATATTTCGATAAAAAGAGGCATAAATAATGACTTTTTCGTTCTGCCTTTAGTTCTGATACTATATAGAAGGTGGGGTACCTCCTCCTTCGATTTTGACCGAACTTCTACTAATCCTCTTAACATGTAAACCAAATTTCATGTTAAGAGGATTGTCTCAATCGTCTCATTGCCCCTCCGATTTCGATTAAATTTAACAGGTTGACATCTAATGATCCTCTTAAGATGTATACCGAATTTCATCTCTGTACCTTAAGTGGATGCAAAGATATGACAAATTTTTGTTTTCGCTAATATTGGGGGTGGGGCAACGACCCATCCAATTTTGTCAAAACGTACCCTATGTTCTTTTCCATCGTCCCATCTATATCTATACCAAAATACATACCAATTGTCTTAGCGGTTTAGCCGTAAGAGAGGAACATACATCCGTACTTCCATCCATACATCCTTACAAACTTTCGCATTTGTAATATTAGTAGGATTAGTAGGATACGCATTGAATTATACATTAGCTTGAGAGCCATATGTACTTTAATATTTGAAAACATTGGCTTTATCTGAATACTTTCATTTTTTGTTGTATAACTTCAGGAATAATATCCTTTTTTAATTAAAATCTGATTAATTCGGTTTGGCTCTGAGTTTATCAAGTACTCTACAGATCGCCAATAGTGTAAAGCTAACAGCCTGATCGCTGGTCACTCCAGTATTAGTAATTTACTAGCAAACTATACCCCTATAGATCGCCACCAAACCCAATGAGTTGTATCTAACAGTTCCATATACATGGTTGCATTAGTTCCTTTTGGTATAAGATAAAGTGGACACTTTCCAGCATACCAATACATAGCCCAAGTCATTAGCGATGCTCCCTCGTAATTTCGCTTGTGATAAGAATACCGTGTTTGCCTGATGACCCTTAATACTTAGTCAGAAAATATAACTTTATAAAGCTTCTGTGATAAATATTTGTATTTTTTCAGCGAATGCTAAACGTTTCAATGTTCTCCTTTGAAATCTGTTTAACCCGTCTTCTGGATATGTCTAGTAGTAGCTGACCTTTAAACTTCATGCAGGACTTCTTGACCTGATCGGCTAGGCGTTGAATTTGTAGGTCTGCACCACTTATCCAAATTTCCTCCCTCCAATATTAACGAATAGTAACCTATGTTTGTTTGCAAGACTTAAGTCTGTTTACACAATCTAAAAGTGTTGGTTCTTTTATAAGTTCTCATATATGTGGTTCATCAAAAAAAAAAAAAAAAAACAGCTTTCATAAACCTGGAACCTTTCGCGAAAGGAATTGCAATCAATTACCATTTTTATCCCAAATTTGATGTGTAATGTTGAGTATGGGCAAATTTCTTACAAATTTTTATGTTCCTCTCCCACTGGCCAGATTTTTTGAGAGCAATGAAGTTCTTTATCTCGGCTATTCCACAGACACAAAAAACATGGGTATTTTTTTTATCTAACCTTTTGTCCAAGAAGAAAGTTTTACAAATTAAAGTCCACACAAATTGCTTAGTTCTTATTTTGTTGTAGTTGAATGTGCCATTTGTATACAACCGAACTCCTTGACGCCAATAATTTGGACGCCAATAATTTGTTGATATTTTTTTTAAAGCTATCTTTCGTAATTCATTCTCATGAGAAAAATATAGAAACAAATCCAAAAGTTATCTTTGCAGTAGGTTTTAGAAATTGCCAATATTTTTGAAGCATTCTTCGATTAATTTAAAACTCATACCAAATCGTTTAATTCTTCTGAAAAAATTTGGATAATATTTATTTTTAATTTTCATTAACTAGTTCTTTGGTGCATTTTGAGCAGACGATAAATTGGAAAATGACCATTGATTTTGATTCCGGAATCCAATGATTGTCTTGATCACACAATCTTCATTGAAACTCTGGAACATATGCCGTTGTTACAAATTCTGAACATATTGAAATTTTCATATAAAAACTATCTGCTAATAATATTTTTAGTGGAGTTAAATTAAATATTGGTATTGACTTTCCACGCCCATTTTGTTTCATATGAATGGTGGCTACGCATAAATTATTATTTTTTGAAGTAGTCCTCATACAAACTCACTAATCAGTTTAGCAAAACTTTTTTTTACAGATAATATTAACTTAACATAGTGGTTTCTTATGTACGGACACTTCACAGAAATATTTAAAATTATGTTTCGTATACTATTACGAAAGGTATTGAAATTACCTGCTTTAGGCTATAGGAACAATCTTATCTAAGTCCAAAGCAGCTTACAAAAAAACTTTATAGGTCTCTTTTTTATCTGTTAAAATTTTACTAGAAATATTTCGTCTAGTCGCGGTTATTTATAGATCTGGAACATGTCTACTGGTCATTTGATTTTATAGACTTTTGTTACTCATGACGACGCTTGATAAAGCATTTCTAGTCTAGTAATTGAAACCGCTGCCTTTGACTAGAATTTTTTTTAACAGAAATGCGCATATTTGAAAAATTTTGTTGGAAGGCTTACGGGAACTCTGGATATGACATGGGTACCATTGGATAGGTCTTAATTTTCAGCTATTCACTTTACCCCCATATTTCATCTGAACGACGTACCGTTAGCAAAAATAATCCCTCTATGGAAAAAATGCACTCGTTTTTCGATGCATACAATTTTTGCACATTTTGAAAAATTTTGTTCGAAGGCTTACGGGGACTTGGATATGACATGGGTACCATTGGATAGCTCTAAGTTTCAGCTATTCATTTTACCCCCATATTTCATCGGAACGACGTACCGTTAACGAAACAATCCCCTATTGGAAAAATGCACTCGTTTTTCATTGCAAACGATTTTTGCATATTTTGAAAAATTTTGTTCGAAGGCTTACGGGGATTTGGATATGATATGGGTAAAATTGGATAGCTCTAAGTTTCAGCTATCCATTTCACCCCCATGTTTCATCGGAAAGACATACCGTTAAAAAGATACATATTTAAGAATAAACAAATGCAGATAAAGCAGTATCATTTTGAATTTGGATTTTTAGATATTCTTTAAAATTTTTTTCTTTAAGAATCGTTTGGGAAATTTAGAGTAGACAATTGTCTTTCTATTTGCATTTGCATTTTATATATTATTTTATATTTTTATTCATCATTTTGCAATAACATACAGAATATAAAGTACCATTTTTTTCGATAACGATAACTGTTTCAATTCCACCTGTAGCGGGTTGTTATCTCATTAGCATAATAAATAATCGGTTGCATTATCGATTTTTTTTTTTTTTTAAATCGTTACTCAATCGTTTAATATTTTAATAAATTATTTGTGACTGATGATGACTTGAAATTTGTCTATGTTTATTGATGACATATTTTATACTCAACGCACACGTGCTTTGCACGACATTGACGTCTCATTTTAATATTAATGAATCGCATTTTGACATTTTTTCGCCATTGCTTGTATATCTATCATACTTGCTAAAGGCAGTTAGACAGCCAGATAGACCACTGCTAATATCTTATGTCAATTAACTGCTGTTGCCAAATTTAGGCGACAGAATAATTTAACACATTTGTGAAAAAAATGTATTGTAAAAAAGTAAATAGCGAAAAAATTCTTTTTAACATTAAATCATTTCTTCTTCAGTTTGAGTTTCAGTTTCAGTAAAAAGACAATAATTTCAACGTTTTTTTTCTTAAATAGTGTAAAAGGGTATATTAAATTTGTACAAATTTATGTAACAGTCAGATGTAGTCTATATTCTTGATAAGCACGAAAAGTAAATTCGATATAGGCATGCCCGTCCGTCCGTCCGCCTGTATGTATGTCCGTATGAATATCGATAACTTGAAGGTTATTAGAGATAGAGCCATCACATTTGAATATTATATTTAAGAGCAACAGAAACAGAAAGATGCACTGGCTATTAGGAACACGCTCTCAACTTAACTCATATGCCTTGCAATTGTGGGTAGCGGCAAGCAATACAAACATTGACTATAACAGATGCTCCTTGGTTTGTGAGCAATTGTTAGAAAGGAAAAAAATATGCTCTAAGGATTATATAAGAAGATTGCACAAACACTTGGCAATTGACCTCTCAGATAATAGTCTAAAAATATTTCAATCTTAATAAATCTGTTAAGACAAACGTTTGTGTTTATTGTTAGCAGAAAATTTTATTAAAAAATAAAAAATCAATTAATAAATTAAAAATGAAATTTATTATTTTTTTAATTTTCCGTGGTGCGCTATGGCTCTCGTAAGTCTTCTTCGCAGATGCCAAAAACCAGAATTAAGGTAACAAACGAGCTGAAGGCAACTCAATTAACTATGCAGTCTCCAATCAACTCCATTTCAGAGTTCCGTTAGCTCCGTGACCAGAAAAGTCCATACATCTGGAACTACTCTTGGTGAAAAGTTTTGTCCTGATACTGCTATAAACGCAGTTTGAAACGGCGCCCCAAATTCGTTTCTTTGTCTAATTCTCCAAAGAAATCTGAAAAGATCACGAAATCATCCTATAATGGATCTATAAACCAATTTGCACTCCTAGCGTAAGCTTTGGACCATGAAGCCATTGTCGATTCGCTTCAAGAAGTTAATAACAAGCCTCAAATCTCCACCGGCAATAAATTACCTCTGACTTTCATTCAGGCAGCCAAAATGCCTAAGCCACCACCTATATTTGCTGACTAACATCGCTCCTTGATTGAAGTAACATCACTATTAACCTTTGTAATTGAGGCAACTAGTGGTAGTTTGGTCCGAATAATGGCTGCCTACTCTGATGCTTATCGTGCTATTACTGGCTACATCGATAAGAATCATTTGCCGTTTTGCACCTATCAATTGAAACAGGAACGCTCGTACCGGGTTGTGATTAAGGATCTTCATCCCACAACCAACCCTGATGAAATTTAGGAGGAGCTGTTAGATTTGGCGCATAATTTGCGCAGTGTGCACAACCCAAAATGCCATTAGAGTAAAGCTCCATTGAATATTTTCTTTGTTGAATTGGAGCCGTGTTTAAACAACAACAAAAATATTCGACGTGAAGTGACTGTGCCATCAAATTATTTAAGTGGAACATCCACGCCGACGAGTAGACATTCCTTAATGTCACAGACTATGGACATACACAAAAATACTATAAGAAAAAAAAAATACAGTTGTGTGAAGTGCGGAATCGAGCACCCGTCGGAGAAATGCGGCAAAGCTGCAACATCACCCGCTTACTGTTGTCTATGCAATGAGAAGCGTACTGAAGCCTAAAACCTCTCAATATACTCGAAGTCCTACCACTTCTACTCAGTTAGTTAGCCAGGAAATGATGGAAATGCATACACACCTCTGATGTCTCTTCTCCAAGCAACTTTGGCCAAAAAATGAATCCCAACTTACACATTGGATTCTGGAACGCTGATGGTCTTGTGCATCACGCCAATGAACTTGAAGTATTCATACAAACGCATACAATTAATGTCATGCTTATCAACGAAACACATTTAACTACCAGATCCTACTATAATAAACAAGAATTATTTAATGCCATATAACGTATCAGTCACTTTCCATCAAAATGGAAATGTACGGTAATTACGATGATACTGAAACCCGGAAAGCCCGAAGGACAGGTCGACTCATACAGACCGATCAGTTTACTCTCGAAGTTATTCGAAATAATATTTCTGGACAGATTATAGCCAATTTTGAATGAAAGGAACATCAGCACGGCACTCCAGCGCAAGTTCACAGAGTTGTTCATCACATTCTTAATGCTTTTGAAGAGAAGCAATACAGCTCTACTGTTTTCTTTGATGTTCAACAGGGAACTGATGCTAAAAATCAAATCAAATCTACCAATGGCTTATTACAGTCGCACTAAGTACAAAAAAACTGAACTGGTTACTACGTCCAACAAGTAAGTTACGGCTAAGTAACAAACTTTTAATCTATAAAATGGTGATTTTGCCGTCATGGAGGTACGGGATTCAACTTTGGGACGCTGCCGCTAAAAATAATATCGAACGTATGCTCCTTAGTTTATACGTAACTCCATCATCCATCGTGACTTGAACCTATCCACCATTATGGATGAAATCAACCGTCATAGTTCAAGATATAATGTTCGCCTATTTGCTCACATAAGCCCGCTTGCTTCAGCTCTGTCTGTTAATTCAAGCAGAAGGCGTCTCAAGAGGCTCCACCTAAATGATCTATTAAGGCGATAACAGACTCCAGTTTTTTTAAACAATATTTTAGTCAATCAATGTAATACTTTTTTACATTTATTTTTGTATTTTTTTTTTTATTATATTTTCTTTTTTTTCGGTCGTCAAAATGATTTAAATTTATTAAATGATTATCATATAAATTAAACATAATAAAATTAAAATAAAAAGGTTTCACGTGTTGGACCGCCCTCATAGATTTACAAATTAAAAACTAAAAAGCTTAAAATTAACTAATTATAAATAATTTATTATCAAAAGACAGATCACAAATTATATATATGTATATACATACAAAATATGTAATTGTGATATTTGAAAATAACAAATTTATTTTGTGATATGATTATTATTTTTTATTTTACTTTAACAGGAGTCTGGCCTATAATCTAAACGCGTACCCGTCGGTAAGTTGTGGTCTAGTTTAAATTATAAATAAAAAAAAAATAATAAAAAAAAATATTAACTGTCTCTTTCGCGCCATTTATTTTACTTTATATAAGGCTTACTTCGAAATTTTCGAAACTAGGCTATGATATAATTGTCGTATCGTTATAATATTTCTTCATATTATATATAGTATATATAATGTTAAAAATTGATATTTTTATCAAATATCAAATTAATAAATTTTCTATTGCTCTGATTTTTCGGCGTTATAAAATTTATGTGACACAGTCAATTTTATACATCAGCCTGTTATTACAAAAACTTTTCATATTTATATTAAATAAAGATATCTCCAAAAGGTTTACAGAAAAAAAAAAAAAGACACAATTTAATCAATTCGTCTGATCGTTGGTTGATAAGCCTATGCCTTACTAGTGCCATTACGTATAAGAACAATAATTTTAACAATTCAGAATATTTCCAAAATTCTTGTTGATGATAACGAATTGCATTATAGAAAAGAAAAATTGTGTCAATGTGATATGAAGACAATCGCTCGTCTTATAGTTAATAAAATAAATATATGTCAACAAAAATAAAAAATGTGTTCATTATACACTTTGCTTCAAACTTTTTCATACTATATATGGCTAACTTGATTAACTTGTTTTCTAAACCATTTGACACATTTTGTTCTATAATAATTTTATTAAATGTGATGTTTTTCTACTACTTAGTCAACCGGAAGTTTTTTTTTTTTTTTGAAAAGTAACTATAAGTGCTGGCAGCATTTTCAAGCTTAATTTCAATTATTTATATACAGTCATGTACACTGAAAGAATACACTTTTTATTTGTTGTTGCTCATTTAGCTAGATACGCTAATTCCATCAGAAGATGGAAAAAACCGCACGGCAGAGCATCGCCCTGCCTGAAATCTCTCTTTGTCGGAGAGGTTTTTCCCAACCCTAACAACGCTTTCTGTGTGAGAAAGCGTCGTCATGCAAAGACGAATTATCTTTGCCGGAATACATAGTGAAGACAGGGCGTCGAAAAACTTCGATCGTATCGGCGTGTAGAAAGCGGTTTTATAGTCGACACATAGGTGGTGTGTGTCTTTGTTACACTCTTGGGTCTTTTCCAAGATTTGACTTTTTGGTCAGAAGCCACACAGCTATAGTCCTATCAGTGAATCCGTATATCCGATGGAGAGAAAACTTATTCCGCGGTAGTTCCATCAGAGCCTGTCGCGTTGTTATTTTTCAGATTTTTAATAACTGAATCGACCTCGTTATAGTCCGGTGGCTCTACAATAGTTACACCATTAACTGGTGGTTCCGGTGTCATTTCTCTATCGGCAGTATTGTGCGCCTCATCGCCTTCGAGTAGGTTAGAAAAATTACTTCTTCATAATCTTAGTGATTCCTGTTCATCCGTAACCAGATTTCCATTTGTATCCTTACAAAAAGTTACTCCGTGTTTAAAACCTTCAGTCAGACGCTTGACCTTTTGATAGAATTTTCGAGCTTAATAACAACATCCTCAAACTCCTGCCTTTCTTGCACCTTTTTCTTGCGTCTGATAAAGCATTTCTCCTCTGTCCGTTTTTCTCGATATCACGAAACGTTCGTCTCTGCAGTAGCATTGCGACACACCTCGTCGTACCATGAATTACTCACAGGTTTTGTATAACCAATGACCTTCTTGGCAGCCCTATCCATGGAGCGGGTGATATGTTTCCACTGCTAATTATCTTGAGAAGACGGAGAGGTTTCCCGGAGCAGTCGGGAGAGTGTGTTTGGTAAGGCTACGGCGGTCTGTTCTGATTCAATGTTCTAGTCAATGTTGTCCGAGTCAACGTTGAGACCACGTAACGTTCGCACGTCCAAGTCGCTCGATGCGTACCTTCCGTCAATCAAAACTTGATCAATTTGGTTGCGTGTTATTTGTTCTGGACTCAGCTATGTAGCGTTGCGAATGTTAAGGTGTTGATATCTGGTACTACTAGCTACCATGTACCGACCTTCGACGAAATGGATTAGCCTCTCTCCAGTATTGGAGATAGTGTCGTGAAGGCTAAATTTTCTGACGGTTGTGCCAAAGATTCCTTCCATCCCAATCTTGGCGTTGAAATCGCCAAGCATGATTTTAAAAGTGTGTTTGGGACAGCGCTCGTACAGACGTTCCAAGCGCTTATAGAACTCATCTTTAGCACCGTCGTCTTTCTCTTCCGTCGGGGCGTGCGCACAAATCAGTCTTATATAAAAATATTTAGCCTTGACGCTTGTCAACAGGCGTGAACCTAGAAACGAGGCCATGTAGTTTCCTACTCACCACGAAACCACATTCAAATTCGTGCATACTCGCATAGCAGCTATAGTAGATGTCACAGAATGGTTTTTTAAAGAACAACCATGTCCTATCCATCGTATTTCTTGTATTGCGGTGATGTCAGCCTTACATCTATCGAGGACATCAACCACCAGGATATTTGCACCATCCCATTTAAGAGTGCAGACATTCCATAGTAAATTGTGATCATTATATCGTTTGCGGGGTTCGTCATCATACGGTTCCTACCGAGGCTTCTGTTGTGTTTTCATTGGAGATTTATTTTTACAGTGGCGGATCCGAAGCCAACCCCTAATTAAGAGAAGGGGGGTTTCTCCTTCTCACGTTAGCTCACCTCTGAACGAAATGTACAGAGAGGCTACCCAGGAGATACGTGTCCTAATGGACGTGTGAGTTGCTTGGACCGTTTGTAACAAAAATCATTGTTGGCCATTCCCAAGTAAATGACTGTCAACAACTTTTCTCACAATGTGAACTTGAGCAAGCAAATTCCAATCTCCCATGATTTGGATCCTAATAAAACATTTTATATAGTTTAATGCAAAGTATACTAATTTCTGGAAAAACAGCATCAAAATCGTGACGATATTGCTCGGAGACTATAATAAATAGATATACATACACAGCTAGAATATACAGGTAAATTATTAAAACTTCAAAAAGTGCACCCCTTGCGTCCACAATACGCTTATTTGTCTCTCTTGTAAGCACCTTCCATTGAGCAGCGCCATGTCCAGCGTAAGTCATACTGTACAGCATTTCATTCGAGCAGCTTGTTGCTCGGTTCAAACAGGTTGTATGTGCATTTGCCAATATGTTTTAAGCTGATTTACCGACTGCTGTGACAATTGTTGTGCGGAGTCAAGAAAAGTACTAAAGACATAAAAAAGGTATATCCTGCAATTGTGTTAATTCTAGTGCAATTCTAGTTCACTTATTTTTCTGCACATGGCTGTAGCTCTTCCATAAATTCATATTTCTATTTCCAAACAGACTTTCAACTATTAAAGTATTTATATATACAGAGAGGAGTATGTTTGTACATATGTCTGTTAGTACCATGTTGAATCTTCTGTCCTTTGGACAAACACTTAAACAGACACACACACACACACACACACACACATATATGTACATGAAGCATAACCAAGCAGTGTACAACCAACGAGGACATGCATACAACACAAAAGAACAACTTGATTTTTTGCTGCTGCTGCTTATGCTGCCTACTTGGACGCCACACGGCTTTTGGTATGTCTATGTCCTTCAGCTCCTTCTGCTATTGCTGCTTTGGCTCCTGCTGTCTCTTTAACTCGTTGCATTCGTTGAAAGGATTAGCACTTGTACTTCTGTGGTTGCAATCTCTATACGAGGTCTTTTTGATAAGTATTTGTCTCAAGTTGGTCACATCTGAAGAATATGGTGAATTTGTAACCGCGGTAGCAGTGTTCTAGTGGTAAGCACTTTTCTGGTATCTGGTGTGCTTACGAAAAGTTTTAAGGAATTTATTGTATTGCTAAATACTTCTTAAAAATTTCACAGTCCAAGAACTTCATTACGGCTCACATTTATGCAACAGTTTAATTGTTGCCAGTTGTGTCCTTTGAACATCATTAAAATCTTATCAAGACCTCCACCACCACGCCTACTTGCTTCATAAAGTTTTTAAATAAAACTCATTCCTTGAACAACTTTTCAACTTGCCTCGGTCTAAAGTCCTCTCCTCTTATATTGTCAATTCTGGCCGATGTCTTGTTGTATAGCCCTCGTACTATTTTGGAACTGACTAGGACTCCCAACCGGCAATATTGTGGACATTTTTGTTGACATCGACATCGTTGTTGCTGTTTTTATTATTGCTGCTGCTGTTTTTGAGCTTATTGTTGATTTTCATGTTTGTTGTTCTCATTCAAAGTTGTTGTTGCTGCTGTTGTTGTTGTTGTTGTTGTTGTTGTTTGTGTTGCTCAATGTTATCTCTGTTGTATTGCAAACTTAATTGAATTGATTGCGGTAATGAATGATTTTGAATAAAGTTTTTGTGTAAACATTTTTCAATGTGGTTTACTAAAATGAAATGACAAAACGTGCCTTGCAGATGGGCACAAAAATTGTTAAAAGAGTGAGAGGGAAGAAAGTACACAAGAGATAGCACGATAATCAGCAGGAACAAGCTTAAAAATAAAATAAATATTTTTAAAATAAATTCGAATGCAATTGTTCTTTTACTCACTTAATGAAAATTTAAAATCGGAAAATACTCTATGTCAGAGATGGCCATTTTCATGAATCCTTCAGTTAAATGATCCTTCACAACTTGTCTTTTAAAAGAGATAATGGAAAAGTAATTTCCAACACTAGCTACAAGTTATAAAAATTACAATGGAACTGAAACCTAGATATTAATATTAAGGCGTGTGTTTATAAACCAGTCACCTGAGAATTTAATGATCTGTTGTAATACTAATTGATGTATAAATCTTTGTATTTGCTTAGGATCTAACTGTATCAACTACTCTGCCGTCATGAAGTGGTTGCCCAACACCTATGCCTTTTTCCCAGATTCTACGATTTTTTCTCGATTCATTGAATAGTTCATAAAGTTCGCGGTTCATACGGGACTTAAACTCGTCTTTCCTTGAAAGACTTTCAACGCCGTTTCGTCTTATGGATTTTGATTTTCGTCTATCGAAAAAGGACATTAACCCGTCACCGAATCTAATAGTTCCAAAAATCCTGCGAAGAATCTTCCTCTCAAAGACTTCCAACGCTGTTTTATCTGACTTAATCATGGCCTATGCTTCCGCGCCATATAGTAAGACCGGGTGTATCAGCGTCTTATAATTTACTTGCTCATCCCAAAATATCAACTATTTGCAAACTAGATTTTTCGCCTGATTCTAAGGCTGACATTGTTGTTGCTGTTCATTTTGGATCCAAGATAGACGAAGTTTTCTACAACACTGAAGTTGAAATTCTCCATCGTCACTAAACGTTAAATACGAGAAGACGGCATACGAGAAGATATGAAGTACTTTATCTTGTCCTCATTCACCACTAGACCCATGAGTCGAGACTGTTTTTCAATCTCTGAGAACGCCTTTCTGACTCGCCGTTCTTGTGTACCGATCATATCGATGTCAGCGGCGTAAGCGAGCAGCATCACTTCCTTTTGGAAGATCGAGCCCGACATACTCTGTATGTACGGGCACTTGCGTAGGATGTATTCTATGAGAAAATTGAAAAAATCGCACGACGTATCGGCGTGTTGAATGCGGTTTTATAGTCGACAAACAGGTGGTGTGTGTCTTTGTTAAACTCACAAGTCTTTTCCAAGATTTGGCGTAATTTGAATATTTGGTCACTGGTGGATCTTTTCGATCTGAAGTCACACTGATATAGTCCTATCAGTGAATCCGAATATGGCTTCAGCCTATTACACAATACGCGCAACAGAATCTTATATCCGATTGAAAGAAGACTTATTCCGCGTTAGTTGGCGCAAATAGCGGGGTGTCCTTTCTTAAAGATAGGACAGAGAACTCTGAGATGCCAGTCAGTCAGTAGGTGCATACTCCAAACAAACTCTTCTCCGCCGGTCTTGAATATCTCAGCTGGCAGCCCATTAGAGTCTGCCGCTTTGTTATTTTTTTTAGCTTTTTAATGACTGAATCGACCTTGTTTTAGTCCGGTGGCTCTACAATAGTGCCATCATAAACTGGTGGTTCCGGTGTAATTTCTCTATCGGCGGAATTGTGCGCTTCATCGCCTCCGATTTGGTAAGAAAAATTATTCCTCCATAATCCGATACCAGATTTCCATTTTCATCCTTAAAAAAAGTTACTCCGGTTTGAAAACCTTCAGGCAGACGCTTGACCTTTTGATGGAATTTTCGAGCTTCATTTCTGTCAAGAATTATTCACAGGTTTTGTATAACCAATGACATCCTTGGCAGCCCTATCAATGGAGCGGGTGATATGTGTCCACTGCTCACATATATCTCGAGAAGACGGAGAGGTTTCCCGAAGCAGTCGGGAGAGTGTGTTTGAGAAGGCTGCGGCGGTCTGTTCTGATTGCAGCTTGCCGACGTCTAGCTTTCGTTGCATGTTGGGACGTGCGGCGTGCACTACACTGAGCCTAGTGCGTATCTTAGCTGCGAGAAGATAGTGGTCCGAGTCAATGTTGAGACCACGCAACGTTTGCACGTCCAACACGCTCGATGCGTGCCTTCCGTCAATCAGAACGTGATCAATTTGGTTGCATGTTTTTTGATCAGGACTCAGCCATGTAGCCTTGTGGATGTTAAGATGTTGAAATCTGGTACAACTAACTACCATGTTCTGACCTGCGGCGAAATCGATTACCCTCCCTCCATTGTTGGAGGTAGTGTCGTGAAGGCTAAATTTTCCGACGGTTGTGCTAAAGATTCCTTCCATCCCAATCTTGGCGTTGAAATCGCCAAGCATGATTTTGAAAGTGTGTTTGGGACAGCGCTCGTACAGATGTTCCAAGCGCTCATAGAACTTATCTTTAGCATCGTCGTCTTTCTTTTCCGACGGGGCGTGCGCACAAATCAGGCTAATATAAAAATATTTAGCGTTGATGAGTATCGCGGCTAGACGCTCGTCAACAGGCGTGAACCTAGAGACGAGGCCACGTAGTTTCCTTCTCACCACGAAACCGCATTCAACTTCGTGCTTACTCGCATGGCAGCTATATTAGATGTCACAAGATGCTTTTTTAGAGCAACCCTGTCCTATCCATCGGATTTCTTGGATTACGGTGATGTTAACCTTGCATCTTTCGTGTCATCAACCAGCTGGATATTTGCACTATCCCAATTAAGGGTGCGGACATTCCAGGTGCACATTCTTAAATCATGATTCTTATATCTTTTGCGGGGGTCGTCGTCATAGGGTTCCCTCCAAGGCTTCGCAAATAGTGTTCATTGGGGATTTATTTTTTTAAAGTGGCGGGTCCCAAGCCCAGCGCACCAATCCCTAATTAAGGGGTAGGCTCTTTCACCTTCTCACGTTAGCTTGTCACTGAACGAAATGTTCAGAGAGGCTAACCAGGAGATACGTGCTCTAGTGGACGTGTGAGTTGCTTGGACCGTTTGTAACAAGATTCATTGTTCTTGTTCTTAATAATCTCCGCTTTGTGCTATCAAACTCCACTCTTATCTTTACGCTTCGTCTTTTGAGGTTATTCACAAAATCGACACAACTTTTAGTATCTTCATATGATGTGAAGTGGTGCTTAGACAGGCCATTAGTTATCGATCGTAGGAAAATCAGTTGAAGAACTTTCTGCTGAAGCGTTTGAATTAAAACTTCCTAAATGAGTGTTTCCAAATAGTATTTACATTAATACATTAGTGTTCGACTCAATCTCTTGAATTATGTTCAGTAGACATCTTCAGTAATGTATAACTGAAAATTGATTGGGTGATGGTATATCGATAACTATCGATATTTGTATGATATCAGCTGTGTTATGCAAATCAAGTAGCAATGAATGTAGGCCGCAATTTTTAACAGTGTTGGTACTAAGTATAGAATAGCATACACAAACAAATATCAAATGATATATATATTGTTTTTTGTGATACGTGATCAGGAATCTGATGTGCCGCAGTTAAGAATAAAATTCAATATTTAATGCCATTAATTGCGTGTTTTACAATTGATTAAAAACTTATCCAAACACACTTATCATCAATATATATTGATGACAAATTTATGTTTTCACAGTTTAAACAATTTGAAATGCTTAATTTTTTTTGCCTGCCGTTGCCATTTGATCGCTTTTCATCTGTTACACAATCGAACACTTGTCGTCGTCGTAGTCGTCGTTGAAAGCGACTGCGTATAAAAACGTTAGTAAAATGAAAATTAAAATTTCTCGAAATGATTTTTGTACATGACTCGCATATCGGAGCTATCAGCCACAATGAATTCCGTACGCATATGTACAAGCGTGAAGTTTAAACTATTAAAATACAAAATACAAAATACAACTTTTATTCACTTTTCAATCATATGCAAGATCTAGTGTTGAGCATCGACGCAATTAGACAAGTTCCCATTGGATGTAAAGTTCTTTATAGAGAAAAAACCAAAAAGAAGGGCAAAAAAAAAAAAAGATTTTAAACCAAAATTTAAATATCTCAATAAATTGAACCTAATATGCACTATATATATATATATATATATATATACATTTTATGTGGTATATCATTTAATGCGTAAAAACCTTTCCGACAAACTAATGAAACCATTTCATGCTATTTGTGAATTATATAGAAACTGTTTCGTGAGAGCTGACAGTATGCCAAATTTCAAAAAATTTCATATACAGGGGCTTTGGAGATCGCTGATTACGAAACCATTGCCAAATGTCGATGCTCAGCTCTAGTTATTCACAAGCATTAATATACACAAAAAAAGAGCATCTGGATTGATTGACGGGATCGTTAGACAAAGTTTTACGAGCAGCATTGTTTATGCAAGTACCTTGACACAAAAATCATTTGGAATATATTAAAGCGAAGTTTGAACAGTTTTCATGTTGGTTTGGCAAAGTTTTTGGTTTACATTGAATTTTAAGGGTTTTAGTATTTTATACAACTTTACTAAATATTTCGTCAATACTACGTACCTCTTTATACAGGTCTATTATACCAACAATACTTTATCCAGCACTGCATTCTTTCAGATGCAGCATTTCTTATTTCCCACCCGATTGGTATTTTAGATCTTATCTTCTGTGATCTTTTAGTGTCGGGCATTTAAACTGTATTAAAATCTATATTAATAATACTTTTGATCTACATTTTTTTTTTGTGTCATGATAGTTCGTCTTGTACATCATTTTAAGAGCCATTTCTTGCATTCTTAACTTCATGTTCAAATCATGTTGCACTCAGAGACAACATTTAATTTAAGCTTATTTACTCACCTAAGTGTAGTGGTATTCCATTTTTTTTTTTGTTTTCTCAAAGCGCATGCTTACAAAATTCAAAATAAAAATTAAATAAATACAGACAGTTGTTTGGTTTTTCTTATTCTATAAACGTATTTACTTCAAAAGGTTTTATTAAGCTTTCTGTTGTTGTGTTATTATTTTCGTACTTGTATACAATGTTGTCTAATACTCACTTTATACTACAACAATTACAGCTGAAGTTCCATAAATAGCTTAAACAAAAAGTAAATAAATAATTAACAAAGAAATGTCTAGAAATAAATTCAAAATTTTTGATGTGTTTATTATTTAATGCCGAAGTAAAAAGTTGTTCATAAGCAGATAAAGCAAAAAAAGAATTAGTTATTAAAAAGGGTTAATAAAATCGAAACTTTCATACCCTCCCTGTCAACGCGCTTCAAAAATGAAATGCATCTAAATATGCATCTAAATGCATCTAAAGACGAATCAAGTCTAAGTTTTAGTAGCGCTTACAGACGATAGTTGAGGGAATAAATAAAATATAATAAATATCTAAATAAATAAAAATGAAATTATTTATGCATGTTTGTATATATATTCCCTATAGACTCCGAAACCGCTCAACCGATTGAGCTGAAATTCATAGACGAACGAAACAAAGTAATCCGGTTAGGTTTGGTCAAAATCGGAGGGGGCTATGCCCGACCATCCTTACAAGAAATACAAAAAATTCAATATATCTTTGCATCCATTTGAGGTAGAGGGAATTTGGAATTTGTTATATTTGTTAGTGGGACCGAGATGTATAAGATCCATTGAAAAAGTAGGGAGGGTTTAGGTGTCTATGAAAAACAAACAAACTTATACATATATAGACAATATGTATGGATTAACGCCCCTCCGATTTTGATAAAACTTAACAGAATTTCGCCGCATGGTAGTTAGTTGTACCAGATTTCCACACCTTAACATTCACACAGCTACATGGATCAATCCAGATCAAATAACACGCAACCAAATGGATCATGTTTTGATTGACGGAAGGCACGCATCGAGCGTGTTGGATGTTACGTGGTCTTAACATTGACTCGGACCACTATGTTGTCGCAGCTAAGGTACGCACTAGGCTTAGCATAGTGCACGCCGCACGTCCCAACATGCAACAAAAGCTAGACGTCGGCAAGCTGCAATCAGAACAGACCGCCGTAGCCTTTTCAAACACACTCTCCCGACTGCTCCTCTCCGTCTTCTTGAGATATATGTGAGCAGTGGAAACATATTACGCGCTCCATGGATAGGGCTGCCAAGGATGTCATTGGTTATACAAAACCTGTGAAGAATTCTTGGTACGACGAGGAGTGTCGCAATGCTATTGCAGAGAAGAACGCTTCCTATCAGCGAACTCTACAGTCGGGAGCCACGCGGGCTGTTTGACAGCCGTATCGGGAGAAATGGAGAGAGGAGAAACGCATTGTTGGACGCAAGAAAAAGGAGTAAACTTAAGGACGTTGAGTTGTTTTGTGAACAGGAATCACTGAGGTTATGGAGCAGTAAGTTTTTTAACCTACTCGAAGGAGCTGAATTACACAATTCTGCGGTTATAGAAATGACACTGGAACCACCAGTTAATGATGGCACTATTGTAGAGCCAACGGACTATAACGAGGTTGATTCAGTAATTAAAAAGCTGAAAAATAACAAAGCGGCAGGCTCTGATGGGCTGCCAGCTGAGTTATTTAAGATCGGCGGAGAAGAGTTGGTTAGGAGTATGCACAAACTTATATGCAAGATATGGTCCGATGAATGCATACTCAATGACTGGAATCTCAGTGTCCTCTGTCTTATCTTTAAAAAAGGAGAATAAGTCTTCTTTCCATCGGATATAAGATTCTGTCGCGCGTATTGATTATAGGCTGAAGCCATATACGGATATACTGATAGGACTATATCAGTGTGGCTTCAGATCAAAAAGGTCGACCAGTGATCAAATATTCACATTACGCCAAATCTTGGAAAAAACCCGTGAGTTTAACAAAGAAACTCACCACCTATTTGCCGACTATAAAACCGCTTTTGACACGCCGATACGATCGAAGTTTTTCGACGCACGGTCTGCACGAGGTATTCCGGCAAAGATTGTCCATCTTTGAATGACGACGCTATCTCGCACACAAAGCGTTGTTAGGATGGGGTGGGAACCACTCCGACCCCTTTGATACCTAGAGCGGTATCAGGCAGGCCGATGCTCTGTCGTGCGTTATTTTCAATCTTCTGATGGAATGGCTCGATCTTCCCAACGGAAGTGATGATCCACGCTTACGCCAATGACATCGATATCATCGTTATGCAGGAACGGCGAGTCAGAAAGGCGTTGTCAGAGATTGAGAAACAGTCTCGACTCATGGGTCTAGCGGTGAACGAGGACAAAACGAAGTCTCGCACTCCGTCATCGCGTCTTGGACAGTCAGTGACGATGGAGAATTTTAACTTCAGTGTTGTAGAAAACTTCGTCTATCTTGTATCCGAGATAACCAGCAACAACAACGTCAGCCTGTTTTTTTGGGCTGAGCAAGTGAATGAGAAGTAAATCCCTCTCTCTCGAAAGACAAAAATCAAGATCTATAAGACGCTGATACTGCCGGTCCTATGGTATGTCGCAGAGGCATGGACCGTGATTAAGTCAGATGAAACATCGTTGGAAGTCTTCGAGAGGAAGATTCTTCGCAGGATTTTCCGCCCTATAAGAGTCGGCGACGAGCTTAGGTCCCGTATAAACCGCGAACTTTACGTGCTATTCGATGAGGTCTGCATAGTCTATCCCATAAAATTCCAGCGGCTGCACTGGGCTGGGCGCCTTTTTCGAATGGATGAAAGAGCTTCACCACGCATGGTTTACATTGGTCGCTCAAACTTGATTGGAAGACGCCAAAATAGAGGACGACCGGACACGCGTTGAAATGACCAGGTATAAAGAGATCTCTCCGTACTTGGCATTCAAAACGACTGGCGCAGGCGCTCACTAGACTATGGAGGCTGGCGCGCCTACCTAAATGCGGCCATGACCGGAAGACGGTTGACGGCCATTCTTAAAACTGAGGTAAATATTAGACATATGAATTGGGCAGATTTTTTTTTTCATGTTTTTTTTTATATTTTCGGAGGTCTCGGAAGCTTTGTTGAATATTATCAGTAAAGCTGTTGAGTGAATTGCTGAATATGTTCTCAAAGTGATCCGCGAGAACCATGGCTTTGTCGAGTTGGGTTTTGTTGCTCTCCATAGGGAGTGGTTAGTTTCAGAAGTATTTTGTGAAAGCCTCGTTCTTAAGTTTTTGTAAAGCTTCTTTTAGTTCTTTCGCTGCCTTATTGAGTTTTTTTTTAATGTGCGGTGATCTTGTCGCTTGGCATGACTTGCGAAGTTTTCTTTTCAGTTCTATCTGGCGTCGTTGATGTTTTGGTTAAGATTTAGAGTTGATTTGAAAGCAGCCTCGTTAATAATGTCATTTAGATATATTATTGAGCTTTCTGTATGGTCTGAAGTGTTGAGCGGTATATAGATTTCCAGATGTGAATTTAATGCTCGCTAAAAGCATCCCAGTCAGTCTTGCGGTTAGTCATGTGAGATGCAGCAACGACGTGTTGTGCTGTTAATAAATATTTTATTTGGATTGTTGAGTGGTTAGAAGACAATTCAAAGCTGGACTTTAACTCAAAATCTTTTTTTATTAAAGTTTCTTATTATACAAAAGTCAATGAGGTCCGGTAGTCTATTTAAGTCTGATCTCTCATGCTTAAGTGAATACTTTTAATTTTTTGAAGGATATTGTCTAAGCAAAGAACGTGCTATATCGACTTAGAAAAAATGACAAAATTTTGCAGTTGCAGCAAGTCCTACTATAAATTATTATAACGAATCGATAAAATCTGTGGGACTAGTACAGTTCGACTTACATGTCTAGTCAAGCTTAGTAAATATTGGAGACTTCAATACATTGTTTGACTTTGTGCGTTACAAACTTTGCGCCAAAATTTGAATACTATCAACACAATGTATGTATGTATGTATGTGTGTTGAAAACAAATTAAATAATCCGAAACAATGAGATATATGAATGACGCGTATGTATATTCTTCGATAATGTATGCTAAATAAATAGATTGTTTCTATTAAATAAATATTATTCAAATTCATTCTATGCGGCACGGAACAGCACGGAACAGCTCGGAACAGTACGGCAACAGGGCGCACAAATTTTATATAAACACACGAAATTTTATGCAGGTTTTTATTATACCCTGCCCTTAGGGCCAAGGGAGTATGCTAAGTTTCTGCAAATGTATGTAACAGACAGAAAGTCGATACAGATATATTCGTCTGTCCGTCCGTTTATAAGTATATATGAGCAATGATATCTTAAAAACTATAAAAAATATCATTCTTTTATTTTTCATATAACAGTATGCAGGCAGGGTATGTATTTTCAAGTCATTTCCATTATGTTTTCTTCGTAGCGGCTTGAAAAGTGTTGAAAGCTCATCAATTTGTAAAGTCTAAAAGTTCATTACTCCTCGACACAAATTCTGTTGAAACTTGACAGTTGTAGGTTTTCACGGAATTACCTAATATTATACAATAAAATAAAAACATTTTAGTGGGATAGGTTTGTAGGGAGGCTACCCCGAAAAGTGCTTATATCAATATTAACTCGGCATAGAAATAGGTCTTATGTACAAGGATTCAGCTAAAAAAAAAAAAAAAAAACAAAAGTAAAGGTGGAACGGTTTTATAAAAGCTTTATTACACTTCATCTTGGCTCGGTAACTGTAAAAAATTGAGCTATATAGAGCTCAACTTTTTAAATCGGTATAAACGTACAAGGATATTAATAACAAAATTTGCACATAGTATAAAAAGAAAAATGGAGGACGGAAGCATAGGAAGCGTAGATCGTTCAAATTTAATTGAAATTTTTGGATTTTGGCTTAGAGTTACATTATCTCTATGCTGGCAAATTTTTAGCTTTGTGAGTGTTTTGAGGGGAAGGAAGAAGTCCTAGTCGAATGCAAAAAGAACGAAGTCTCTATCTATTACCGTTTCCGAGATTCTTTCGTTCATGTGGACAGACAGACGTACATGGCTATATCGACTCCTTTATCGCTCTTGACCATATTGGGTGTAATTTTGGAGGGTCTCCGACCATTATTTCTACCTGTTTCATACATTTGCATAAAATAAATAGGCTCTTGTACCAACGGTAGAGGGCCTATAAACAATTTTTAAAGATTAATTTCCTTGGATGAGATGCATTAGTATGCAGGATTAAAGAATCTTGTTTTTGAAATGTAGATATTCGACCATGGTTTTTCGAGTCTTCCATGTTACATTTTGTTAGATTTTCAATCAACCGTCCATTGAATGGAAGTTGTTTAAATCTTCGAGCAAATAAGTGACTTCTAAGTCTACAGTGTGCAGTCGGGAGTTCCGAAATCATTCTTCGATTGTTGTTTTTAAGACCGTTGCAGATTTCCGATCTTTTCTTATTGTAAGGACCTAATAATTTTTTACTTTGTCTTAAGCATTCTCACTTCTGCCAGAAAAAGTCTTTGGCTTTGCCAAATCCACACAATGACCGACATCAAAAAATCGGCGACTGGTTCGCCCACTCGTCACCTAACCAGAAACACAGGAAGAGCGTCATGCCTAGATTTTGCGATGTACAGCGGAATACTATACAAACTAGTTAGCATCGAGGACTTATGGGAGCTCATTTACGAACATCTGGATCTAATAGACACATTAAGAGCGGGTCCAATCAATCTACTGAGTGAGGGCCGACTACTAACTAGTTGTGCAGCTATTAGTGGTTTCCAACAACACCTGGAAACATGTCATTGCGAATTCTCCACTTACACAGCACCCGATCCAACGCTGAGCTTCTTTGGACAAAGCGAAGACTGCGAAGAAAGTTCATCAGGACACAGTATACCCTGGACAGAGCTGAAGCTGTGTTAAAAAACATGCTGCACGCTAAAAAAGCACAGTTCTTTAAGCAGAAGCTGGTAAGGCAATAAAAGCGACCAAAAGTCCAGCTCTCCGGCTGGTTCCTGTTAAGCATCTCTATAGTGTGCTGGCTAAATCCAAGGAAGATCAGGCTAACATCTTCGCAACCAATTTAGAGGCCAGGCTTACACCGTTTTAACTTGCTGAAGAGAATGACGTAGCCAGAGTGGTGCACTTTGTTGAAGTCCCTCTTCAAATGGACTTTCCAATGAGAGCAGTCCGTCCCGAAGAAATCATGGGAGTCAAACTGCATTTGCCCAGAAACAAAGCCCCGTGTCACGATTGAATTGTGAAGCTGTGTTCAAAATCATGTTGCACGCTAAAAAAGGCACAGTTCTTTGAAAAGAAGCTGGAAATGCAACAAAGGCGACCAAAAGGCAGGCTCTCCGGCTAGTTCCTGTTAATCCGAGGAGGATCAGGCTAACATCTTCGCAACCAATTTAGAGGCTAGGCTTACACCGTTTTAACTTGCTGTAGAGAATGACGTAGCCAGAGTGGTGCACTTTGTTGAAGTCCCTCTTCAAATGGACTTTCCAATGAGAGCAGTCCGTCCCGAAGAAATCATGGGAGTCAAACTGCATTTGCCCAGAAACAAAGCCCCGTGTCACGATTGAATTGTGAAGCTGTGTTCAAAATCATGTTGCACGCTAAAAAAGGCACAGTTCTTTGAAAAGAAGCTGGAAATGCAACAAAGGCGACCAAAAGGCAGGCTCTCCGGCTAGTTCCTGTTAATCCGAGGAGGATCAGGCTAACATCTTCGCAACCAATTTAGAGGCCAGGCTTACACCGTTTTAACTTGCTGAAGAGAATGACGTGGCCAGAGTGGTGCAGTTCCTTGAAGTGCTGCTTCAAATAGACATTCCAATGAGAGCAGTCTTATGGGAGCCATACGGCATTTCCCCAGAAACAAAGTCCCGGATCACGACAGAAATTGTCATAATACCTAAAAGGCATTGCTAAGGCTTGCGCTCCTCTATTTGACGTTAAAATTTAACGCAATGTTGAGGATGCAGCATTTCCCTAGCAAATGGAAATTAGCGAGGATCACTATTAGCCTGGCAAGCCTGAAGATATTGCTAGCTCATATCGTTCCATAAGCCTTCTACCTTCACTGTTGAAGGTTTGGCAAAAAATGTTTGCGACACAGGTAACACAGCTGGCAGCCAACCAAAATGCTATACCTGAGCACCAGTTTGGTTTTCGGCGTGGTCATGGCACCCTTGAGCAAGCTTACAGTTTAGTGAACCACATTTTAAAGTTGTTCGATGAATAGAAGTACTGCAATGAAGTTTTTGTGGACGTGCAGGAAGCCTTTGACCGAGTATGGCACGCTTTTCTTTTAGCGAAAATCAAGGCTATACTTCCATTCACTTTCTACTTGATGACACGGTCTTACTTCGAAGAGCGTAATTTTCAATTAAAAGTGCGAGAGAAGCTCTTAACTTTCCTTCTCGTGAAAGCCGGAGTTCGACAAAGAAGTGTGCTGGAACCGTTGCTGTACTACTTGTTCACTGCCGAACTCCCTGTCCCTATGCAGCAGACGGCGTGCTGGAGTATGTCCACGTGTTGGAGAATTGAACCAAGCGATGGAATATTAAACTAAATGCAGGGAAGTGTATAAATGTGTGTTTCACAATTAGAAAAAAAATGCCGCCTTAGATATGGCTTAACAACAAAGCCCTTGATCAGGCATACGACGTCAAGTACCTAGGTGTGACGCTGGATAAGAGGCTAACATTTGCACTACATGTCCATGATTTAATATCTATAAGTCGCTTCAGACTAAGGCAGCTCTTTGGGATGCTCCATAGGAGGAGTAAGCTATCCTTACGCTGCAAGCGAGTGGTTTACAACTGTGCTGTGGCTCCTATTAGGAGATATGCTATACAAATATGGGACATCATCAAAATCATCATCCAAAAACTCCAAATAAAAAAATAAAATAAAAAGTCTTCGTGAGATTACAGGACGATATTCTCGGCAACTTATTTAATAGTTATTCGCAGATTTTCCATAAGAATTTTCTTCACTTTTTAAACGTTTTCATTGACGAATGCGAAATCACTTTATTAACAAACCTCGCACTTATCTATAAAATATAAACAAATACCTTAACATTATTTGCAGAGTATATTCTGGTCGAGTACGTTCGCAGTACGTTCTTGCTCAATTCAATCATTGTTGTAATACCCTGTTATTTATTTAATATTTAAATACAAAGCACTTTTCATATTGTTTATTAGAAGGCTTAACTCATGTCACCATAAATGTTGAAAAATATTTACTAATAATATTTAAAGAAAAATTGCGAATAAATCTTTGGACTGACAAAATGAAGAATAAAAAGACGAAACAGTATCAGCAAATCATAAATCAATACTGTATACAATTTCATAGAAGTTGAAGTGCCCTTTCTCCGTAATCGCATTAAAGATATATGTAAATAAATTGAAGTCAACTTAGAGTTAACTTATCTATATACACTATTTAAATATTCTTTGATAGCATTTCAATTGCGCCGCACTTTATGGCTTCCAAACAACTCTTTGTTCAACTCATTCTGTGAATTGTTGCTTTTAAGTATTTGTATTTTTATTTTTATTTTAGTTTTATTTATTTTTTTGTTTTGTTTGTTTTTTATCTGTAAATAACATTGAAATGCTGGTCTAGATTTTGATACGTTAACACACATATGTAGACTGACATACAAGTACTTCATCAAATGTAGGTCTTCAGTCACCCTCTTACTACCCAAACCAATAGATTCGATTAAACTCATCGTACGTGCGCGTATATCTACATACATCTGCATTCGATAAGATACAGATACAATTGTATTTCGTTGTAAACATCACTATTTACAATGCTGTTATAGTGTAGTGTAGTGTAGTGTAGTGTACTGTAGCTAGTGCTCTCTGCCCGTTTGGTATAGTTTGAAACAATTAATCAAATAAAATAGATTTTATTTGCACACTTGTTAACTTGTTTGTAATTAGTTGTCAGTGTAGTCGTCGTCATAGTTCTCTAGAAAGCACCATCAAACGTTATGACACTTCTTTACTCACCTTTTTTTGTTCTTCTTTACTCTTTAAAAATATATACAAGTTTTCTTTGTAAGTATTTGCTAAACTTGCGTTGCAAACCTCATAAAATGTTGAAGCTCTTATACTCATGCTTGGTCAGCTCGAAGAACTTGAAGATGTGATGCATCAAAAAAAGTTTATCTTTAAAATAAATTATTTCGATTGCTCAATGTCTCACTTTTTAATGATTTTTATTTGTGCAAAAATATTTGAAGTGTTTGTAAAGTTTAATGAATCACTTTTCATTTCATGCTTTTCGCACAATATGAGGGTAATTTAAATTTTCAATTTCACTTTTATTAATCGTTATTTAAAAACCTACAGAAATAATTACTTTCCAGCGTGAGTAACTATTTTATGTGTACAGAATAAATATTTTTTGTGAGAATAGCTAAATACGTGGTTGGTGTATTATTTAATTATTATTTTCAATTAAAATGTATCTGTAAGATACTCCAGCATATGCTTAAGATATCTTCTGCTAAAAAAGCTTATTTCATATTTTACAAAAGTTATTATTAACTCTTTGTGAATAATGGCATTTGTCACAATCCAGGAAGCGTTGACAATGCTTCTGATTTTTTTTTTTTGATACTGCTGGAGGATTTGAATCTTTAAGTTGCTCACCGTACCACAAAGTTGAATTGCGTGAGTCTTAATGGGCTTCAGCATAGTTTTATAAGGACTTTATTTATTTTCTAGATTGAGTTTAGATTTTTTTTTTTTTCAAGTGACGAGTACATTTACCTGTTTTTTAGTCTTCATATTAAGTTTAGATATGAGGTTACGATAAGGTTGACATTGAATCGCTTTGAGTGATTTCAAAATTTAACATAGCA
Source organism: Leucophenga maculata (assembly GCA_035044805.1). Lineage (NCBI taxonomy): Eukaryota > Metazoa > Arthropoda > Insecta > Diptera > Drosophilidae > Leucophenga > Leucophenga maculata. The sequence goes on from JAWNNP010002011.1 coordinate 857,169, forward strand.
GGCGTGATATTTCTGCTCAGTATAAATGTGCTTTGTGTCGATTTTTGTGAATTGACTTTTATTTTCGTATTCGAATCGCTAGCCATTTTACTAACAAACAAAGTTGAGTCTGTAGTTATTGTGAAACTTTTGATAGACTTCAACTTTATAGATGGACTTCAACCGTCGTTCGATCATGGCCGCATTAAGGAATGCCATAAGGAATTGCCAGCTGTTTTTAATGCCAAGTACGCAAAGATCTCCATAACTGGTCATTCGAAGGCGTGCCCGATCGTTCTCTATAACGTAGTCTACCAATCAAGCTAAGGCCACCCAAATAAGCCATGCAGCCGCTGGAATTTGTGTGCTGGACTACGTCAATATCATCCAAGATGCGATGATGGCGTTGGAGAAGACACCAAGTACTTCGTCTTGTCTTGACCATTAATGGGCAGGACAAACCTGCAACAGAGAAGGAGCTGAATACCATTGATGGGCAGGACAGACTTCCAACAGAGAAAGAGCTGAATGACATTGATGGGCAGGATCAACTTCCCACAGAGAAAGAGCTGAATGCCATTGATGGGCAGGACCAACTTCCCACAGAGAAAGAGCTGAATGCCATTGATGGGCAGGACCAACTTCCAACAGAGAAAGAGTTGAATGCCATTGATGGGCAGGACCAACTTCCAACAGAGAAAGAGCTAGATACCATTGATGAGTACGACCAACTTCCAACAGAGAAAGAGATGAATACTATTGATGAGCAGGACCAACTTCCAACAGAGAAAGAGCTGAATACCATTGATGGGCAGGATCAACTTCCAACAGAGAAAGAGCTGAATGCCATTGATGGGCAGGACCAACTTCCAACGGAGAAAGAGCTGAATGCCATTGATGGGCAGGACCAACTTCCAACAGAGAAAGAGCTGAATGCCATTGATGGGCAGGACCAACTTCCAACAGAGAAAGAGCTGAATGCCATTGATGGGCAGGACCAACTTCCAACAGAGAAAGAGCTGAATGCCATTGATGGGCAGGACCAACTTCCAACAGAGAAAGAGTTGAATGCCATTGATGGGCAGGACCAACTTCCAACAGAGAAAGAGCTAGAGACCATTGATGAGTACGACCAACTTCCAACAGAGAAAGAGATGAATACTATTGATGAGCAGGACCAACTTCCAACAGAGAAAGAGCTGAATACCATTGATGGGCAGAATCAACTTCCAACAGAGAAGCAGCTGAATACCATTGATGATTGGGACCAACTTCCAAAAGAGAAAGAGCTGAATGCCATTGATGGGCAGGACCAACTTCCAACAAAGAAAGAGCTAGAGACCATTGATGAGTACGACCAACTTCCAACAGAGAAAGAGATGAATACTATTGATGAGCAGGACCAACTTCCAACAGAGAAAGAGCTGAATACCATTGATGGGCAGGATCAACTTCCAACAGAGAAGCAGCTGAATACCATTGATGATTGGGACCAACTTCCAACAGAGAAAGAGCTGAATGCCATTGATGGGCAGGATCAACTTCCAACCGAGAAGCAGCTGAATACCATTGATGATTGGGACCAACTTCCAACAGAGAAAGAGCTGAATGCCATTGATGGGCAGGACCAACTTCCAACAGAGAAAGAGCTGAATACCATTGATGGGCAGGATCAACTTCCAACAGAGAAGCAGCTGAATACCATTGATGATTGGGACCAACTTCCAACAGAGAAAGAGCTGAATGCCATTGATGGGCAGGACCAACTTCCAACAAAGAAAGAGCTAGAGACCATTGATGAGTACGACCAACTTCCAACAGAGAAAGAGATGAATACTATTGATGAGCAGGACCAACTTCCAACAGAGAAAGAGCTGAATACCATTGATGGGCAGGATCAACTTCCAACAGAGAAGCAGCTGAATACCATTGATGATTGGGACCAACTTCCAACAGAGAAAGAGCTGAATGTCATTGATGGGCAGGACCAACTTCCAACAGAGAAAGAGCTAGAGACCATTGATGAGTACGACCAACTTCCAACAGAGAAAGAGATGAATACTATTGATGAGCAGGACCAACTTCCAACAGAGAAAGAGCTGAATACCATTGATGGGCAGGATCAACTTCCAACAGAGAAGCAGCTGAATACCATTGATGATTGGGACCAACTTCCAACAGAGAAAGAGCTGAATGCCATTGATGGGCAGGATCAACTTCCAACCGAGAAGCAGCTGAATACCATTGATGATTGGGACCAACTTCCAACAGAGAAAGAGCTGAATGCCATTGATGGGCAGGACCAACTTCCAACAGAGAAAGAGCTGAATACCATTGATGGGCAGGATCAACTTCCAACAGAGAAGCAGCTGAATACCATTGATGATTGGGACCAACTTCCAACAGAGAAAGAGCTGAATGCCATTGATGGGCAGGACCAACTTCCAACAGAGAAAGAGCTAGAGACCATTGATGAGTACGACCAACTTCCAACAGAGAAAGAGATGAATACTATTGATGAGCAGGACCAACTTCCAACAGAGAAAGAGCTGAATACCATTGATGGGCAGGATCAACTTCCAACAGAGAAGCAGCTAAATACCATTGATGATTGGGACCAACTTCCAACAGAGAAAGAGCTGAATGTCATTGATGGGCAGGACCAACTTCCAACAGAGAAAGAGCTAGAGACCATTGATAAGTACGACCAACTTCCAACAGAGAAAGAGATGAATACTATTGATGAGCAGGACCAACTTTCAACAGAGAAAGAGCTGAATACCATTGATGGGCAGGATCAACTTCCAACAGAGAAGCAGCTGAATACCATTGATGATTGGGACCAACTTCCAACAGAGAAAGAGCTGAATGCCATTGATGGGCAGGATCAACTTCCAACCGAGAAGCAGCTGAATACCATTGATGATTGGGACCAACTTCCAACAGAGAAAGAGCTGAATGCCATTGATGGGCAGGACCAACTTCCAACAGAGAAAGAGCTGAATGCCATTGATGGGCAGGACCAACTTCCAACAGAGAAAGAGCTGAATGCCATTGATGGGCAGGACCAACTTCCAACAGAGAAAGAGCTGAATGCCATTGATGGGCAGGACCAACTTCCAACAGAGAAAGAGCTGAATGCCATTGATGGGCAGGACCAACTTCCAACAGAGAAAGAGTTGAATGCCATTGATGGGCAGGACCAACTTCCAACAGAGAAAGAGCAAGAGACCATTGATGAGTACGACCAACTTCCAACAGAGAAAGAGATGAATACTATTGATGAGCAGGACCAACTTCCAACAGAGAAAGAGCTGAATACCATTGATGGGCAGGATCAACTTCCAACAGAGAAGCAGCTGAATACCATTGATGATTGGGACCAACTTCCAAAAGAGAAAGAGCTGAATGCCATTGATGGGCAGGACCAACTTCCAACAAAGAAAGAGCTAGAGACCATTGATAAGTACGACCAACTTCCAACAGAGAAAGAGATGAATACTATTGATGAGCAGGACCAACTTCCAACAGAGAAAGAGCTGAATACCATTGATGGGCAGGATCAACTTCCAACAGAGAAAGAGCTGAATGCCATTGATGGGCAGGACCAACTTCCAACAGAGAAAGAGCTGAATGCCATTGATGGGCAGGACCAACTTCCAACAGAGAAAGAGCTGAATGCCATTGATGGGCAGGACCAACTTCCAACAGAGAAAGAGCTGAATGCCATTGATGGGCAGGACCAACTTCCAACAGAGAAAGAGTTGAATGCCATTGATGGGCAGGACCAACTTCCAACAGAGAAAGAGCTAGAGACCATTGATGAGTACGACCAACTTCCAACAGAGAAAGAGATGAATACTATTGATGAGCAGGACCAACTTCCAACAGAGAAAGAGCTGAATACCATTGATGGGCAGGATCAACTTCCAACAGAGAAGCAGCTGAATACCATTGATGATTGGGACCAACTTCCAACAGAGAAAGAGCTGAATGCCATTGATGGGCAGGACCAACTTCCAACAGAGAAAGAGCTAGAGACCATTGATGAGTACGACCAACTTCCAACAGAGAAAGAGATGAATACTATTGATGAGCAGGACCAACTTCCAACAGAGAAAGAGCTGAATACCATTGATGGGTAGGATCAACTTCCAACAGAGAAGCAGCTAAATACCATTGATGATTGGGACCAACTTCCAACAGAGAAAGAGCTGAATGCCATTGATGGGCAGGATCAACTTCCAACAGAGAAGCAGCTGAATACCATTGATGATTGGGACCAACTTCCAACAGAGAAAGAGCTGAATGCCATTGATGGGCAGGACCAACTTCCAACAAAGAAAGAGCTAGAGACCATTGATGAGCACGAACAACTTCCAACAGAGAAAGAGCTGAATACCATTGATGGGGAGGACCAACTTCCAACAGAGAAAGAGAAAGAGCTAAATACCAATGATGGGCAGGACCAACTTCTAACAGAGAAAGAGCTAGAGACCATTGATGAACAGGACCAACTTCAAACACAGATAACATTGATGAGCAGGACCAACTTCCAACAGAAAAAGAGCTGAATACCATTGATGGGCAGGACCAACTTCCAACAAAGAAGGAGCTAGAGGCCATTGATAAGCAGGACCAACTTCCAACAGAGTCAATGAATACCATTGATGGGCAGGACTAACTTCCAACAAAGAATGAGCTTAATACCGGTGATGGGCAGGACCAAATTCTAACAGAGAAAGAGCTAGAGACCATTGATGAGCAGGACCAACTTCAATTACAGAAGGAGCTGGATAACATTGACTTTTGTTCGCTATAATTTTTTTTTTTCATCATCATTAAGACAACCAAACACCCGAAAAAGGAAAAAGAAAACGAAAAAGCATTTTAGAGATGTTTTAATTTATTAATTCATATTAGATCAATATCATAATGCATAAGTTTTTATTTCTTGTGCAATTAAATTCTATATAATTTGTATATAAAGCTGCAATTATTTGAACGTTTTTTAAGATATCGATCTACAATTGGTTATGTAGATATTTTGTTTTTAGAAATTTATATAATATAATATAATGACTAGCACACGACAACCTATGTTCCAACTAATAGCCAAACTTTTAAATTTTTTTAAGCATAAAAAAATTATTAAGGAATTGAAAAAAGCCACTGCAGATATAGTCCTACTAATATTATAAATGCGAAAGTTTGTATGTATGTGTGTATGTATGTATGTGTGTATGTGTGTATAAATGTTCCTCTCTTACGGCTAAACCGCTCTACCAATTCGTCTCAATATTGGAATAGAGATAGATGGGATGATGGAAAAGAACATAGGCTACGTTTTTGTTACTTCATTACTTCAACTGCAATAAAATAGCAGGTAAAAAAATTTATAGTTATATCGATTCAAAATAGAAGCATTCAATCTACTAATCCTACTAAGAAATAATTGTCAAGTAAATCAAAAATTATTTGAGAGTAATTTCTTTCTATAAAAAATCATTATTATTAATATTATTTATTATGGATCGAAAGCGTAAGAGTAATCTTTCAAAAAAGTCAAAGAAAGCACGAGCAATGAAGGTAGCTAGAGCTGCTGAGACACCGGAACAGTCCCAAGCTCAGCATCAACAACATGCGGAGTATCTGGCGTCCCAAAGGGCTGCTGAGACACCGGAGCAGTCCCAAGCTCGGCGTCAACAGAATGCGGAGTATCTGGCGTCTCAAAGGGCTGCTGAAACACCGCAGCAGTCCCAAGCTCGGCGTCAACAGAATGCGGAGTATCTGGCGTCTCAAAGGGCTGCTGAAACAACGGAGCAGTCCCAAGCTCGGCGTCAACAGAATGCGGAGTATCTGGCGTCTCAAAGGGCTGCTGAAACAACGGAGCAGTCCCAAGCTCGGCATCAACAGCAGGCAGCTTATATCGCGTTTCAAAGGGCCACAGAAACCGTTGAGATGGCTGAAGCCCGCAGAAGCGCTGTTGCTGAAAGGGCGGTACAGCGTCGTCAAACATTTAGGAAAAACACATGGGGTGACACATTCGACAAAGCGGCATTTGAGTACGACGAGACGCTTGAACAAAGATTGCCGATTTTGTGGAGCTCTTAAATGGCAAGAGGAAACGGCAGGCATGTGTTGTTCGGGAGGAAAAGTAGCAATTTCGACCACTGAAAAAGATTTTCTCTAATAAAACATATGAGTCTCGACTTTTTCTCAGAATAGAATATAGGATATAGAATTGATATTCCACAGATAAGTCCAGTTACCAAATCACCCATACCAAACAAAAAAGTGTCCTGTAAGGACTTTTACGCATATCATCTGATGGTCCGTCGCGCCGACTTTACTTTGTTGCTTCGGTGTAGGTTTCTCCTTCACCAGTTTATGGTGGACATGTATGTCAAGATGGAGAGTGAGCGCTTGAGGTTTATATCTTTAAATCAAAAGAAACTACGGGCTGAAAACTACATTCATTTACAAGACGCGATTAGAAACGATGCAGATCTGGATCCAAATAAGTTGGGCCAGGCGGTGATTCTTCCATCATCGTTTGTTAATAGCCCAAGATATCTTCATGAATATACTCAAGATGCATTCACATACGTGCGTAACTATGGGAGGCCTGACCTGTTTATAACATTTACATGTAACACCGCCTGGCCAGAAATTAGCCAAGAGCTTATGGCTGGCCAAAATTCAACGGATCGACATGACTTAACAGCTAGAGTGTTTAAAATAAAAGTACAGAAATTAGTTTCTCTACTTACAAAAGGCAAAATATTTGGTGACATGCAGTGCTTCATGTATTCTATTGAGGGGCAAAAACGTGGTTTGCCTCACGTGCACTTATCATTGTGGTTGCAGAAGAAATTGCGTCCCAATCATAAATGCTGAGATACCAAACGCAGAAACTGATCCAAAACTTTTCGATACGGTGACCAAGAATATGATTCACGGGCCGTGTGGTCCACTAAACCCATCATCACCGTGTATGAAGGATGGAAAGTGTACCAAAATTTAGGTTTTTAACAATTTTCGTTGAGTTTGGTCTCATTAGGCCCTGTACCGAAGGTACAAGAGCCTATTGGTTTTGTGCAAATGTATGTAACAGGTAGAAATAATGGTCGGAGACCCCCAAAGTTACCCCCATTATGGTCAGGAGTGATAGAGGAGTCGTTATAGCCATGTCCGTCTGTCCGTCCATCCGTCCGGGGGGGAAGGGGGGGAGGGGCAAGTTTTTAAAATAAACTTGTGAAATTCCGGAGCAGTCCTAGTCGAATGCAAAAAACACGAAGTCTCTATCTATTACCGTTTCCGAGATCCTTTCGTTCATACGGACGGACGGACGGACAGACGGACATGTCTATATCGACTCCTCTATCACTCCTGACCATAATGGTGGTAACTTTGGGGGGTCTCCGACCATTATTTCTACCTGTTACATACATTTGCACAAACCTAATAGGCTCTTGTACCTTCGGTACAGGGCCTAAAAATGTTTTATAAGGCACTTATTCGTGCAGTAGGAAGTGGTCATAGGTTTGGTCATATGCTCGGGAAACATTTAATGTGTTTGTTAGGAGACCTGAACTGGTACAGGGCCTCTTACAGTCGGTTACGCCTGACTGTATTTTATTACTTGTTTTTATTAATAAATAACATTATTTAAAAAAAAAAAAAAATAGAATGAAAACAAAAATTAAATTGCTTAGAACTAATGGGTAGACCCAGGTAGACTTCAGTCTGCACATATGTAAGTTGTGTAGTTTAATCATATAAGTTCTGCAGAAATCATAGGCGTATGCAGTACCTATTGCTGATTATGGATTTTATTATTATTATTTACAAGTTAGTGTGGGTTAGGTTCGTATGTCCTAGCCTGATTCTTGTAAATTTTAAAAAGTGTGTTCGTGAAATATTTTTTATTACTTTTATACTCTTGTAAAAGTGGTATGTTTTATTTAGAATAGGGTTGTAGTATGTTTGGGCGTTTTGCTTTATATATATCTACTAGCGGCCCGTCCCGGCTTCGCACGGGTCAGCTTAAGATTTTTCTATATGTTTACCTTTTTTTTTGTAGAACATACTTTTTTTCTATCATCAATAGTTTCCGCAGTCAAGCGACGAAAGTTTCTAGCAAAATGAATGTATGTCCTATGTTACTCAGGGTGAATGTAGCTTTACAATGGTGAAAAAATTATTGAAATCGACACAGTAGTTTTTGAGTTTACTCATTACAAACACACAAACAAAAATACAAATCTTTCCTCTTTATAATAGTAGTTAGGATGAGATAAACCGCATAAGCGGTTGTCACCTAAGCCAACTAACTGATCCTACTAATATCCTGGGCTAGATAATAGTTCCTATACCAAAAGACTCAACAGTCTACATCAATTTGGTCCTACCTTTTACACCCTGTTCTTAATCTTCTTAAACTTATACAAAATATAGCTGTACCCTGCACGCTTTGCTGCGCCCAGTAAAAATTATTTTTATTACACAATATATTCTCCTTCTACTCGACTCCAAGCATTTCTCTACTTCTTTCAGCAATATTCAAAACCGATAAATCAAAATATCTTTTAAACTATGAAACTTTATTCTCTTTTCTTAACTTGATTACTTCATCCGATCCCATTAACATGTATATCAAATTTCATCCATGTATTTCAAAGATATGTAGAATATTTTGTATCGTTCGTATGGAGGGTGGGGCATAGCCCCTTCTGATTTTGACCAAACTTAAGACGATTACTTTTTCCGATCCCATAAACATGTGTAATAAATTTCGTCCCCGTACCTCAAATGGATGCAAAGATATGTTGAATTTTGTTTATCACTTGTATGGTGGGTGGGGCATAGCCCCCTCCGATTTTGACCAAACTTAACACGATTACTTCCGATCCTTTTAACATGTACATATACCAAATTTCGGCCCCGTACCTCAAATGGATGAATTTTGTTTATCGCTTGTATGGCGGGTGGGACATAGCCCCCTTCCCCCTCCACTAAACCTAGCCTATGTTACTCAGGGTGAATGTAGCTTTTCAATGGTGATAGAATTTTTGAAATCGATACAGTAGTTTTTGAGTTTACTCATTACAAACATACAAATCTTTCCTCTTTATATAATAGTATAGACTAGCTTTTACCCGCGACTTCGTTCGCGGATCTTCCGATAAAAAGTAGCCCCCACCGATTTTGTCAAAACATAGCCTATGTTCTATTCCATCATCCCATCTATCTCTATTCCAAAATTCAGACGAATTGGTTGAGCGGTTTAGCCGTTAGAGAGGAACATCCATACATACAAATTTTCGCATTTATAATATTAGTAGGATTAGTAGGATATAGATATAGATTGATGTGTGATAATTTGATTAGAGGGAAATTATGGGAGTGTTTTGCCGATTCGTCTGCTAGTTCGTTTTCTTATATTCCGCAGTGTCCGGGGACCCAAAGCAGTAACAGTTTCTCAGTTTCTTATTGCATGCCTACTCTGTCGAATGCCTTGGCGAATCTAATGAAATAATAGATGCGAGGCTTTTTGTCGAAAGAGAGGATGTGATCTGATAGTCTAGCATGGCTAGAGAGTCAGACACTGATTTCCCTTTCTTGAAACCTATATGATGGCTAGTCATATGGCTAGCCACCATAGACGTTTTGAAATAATTTTATTGAGTAATTTGGCGATACAAGGATTAAGGGAGATAGGGCGGTAGGAGTTGATCATGGTCTTGTTCATATTTGGTTTTGTTAAGCGTATAATGCTGCTAACTTTAAATTGTTCTGTGATTTGTGTGTTAGGGATATTATTAAAGTGGCTGAGAAAGGTTTGGATAGGATTTTTAGGATCGGGTAGCTTATACGGTCTCATCCTGGAGTTTTCCCTTTTAGCTTTATATTTGGAACCAAGGAACGTTCTTTATTCGTTTGTTTTGTTCGTGTTGCGGTATGGACTCGTAGACTGCTTGTATTACGATTTTTGTGATGTTAGCTGATTCCTGGTTTAATGTTTTCGCTGAAGGGTCTTTCTGAGGGGAGTTTATCAATCAGCTTTGCTGAGGTTAAATTTTGGTCTTGGAGTTGGGTTATTGGTGTCGATAAAAAGGGTTATGTGAATTGGGTAATGGTCACGCCCCGAAAGAGTGTTGCTTTTGTTCCATTTGGAGTGCAGTGCGATGGTGGTTAAGGCTAGAGATAGGTCTATATGGGTGAAAGTGTGATAAGAGTAAATAGGGTAGATCGATTAATAAAGTTAAAGAGAGTCTTTCCTCTGGAATTGCTGTTTTGGGAACCACAGGATCTGTGCCAGCTTTTAAAGTCTCCTGTTATTAGTAGGGAGCTGTTGAAGGTTATGGTAAGTGTCTCTTAGTTGTTGAATGTAAAAGTTTTTGTTTGGTGGAATATATGACGAGGCTATTGTGAACTAATTTCTTGAGTGTACTGTTACAGCTATTGTGTCGAAGCCTGGTGAACTTATGATAATATTTTCTTCTTGTATGGAGGTATGTATAAGGAGAGCAACTCCTTCGTGACTATTAGTAGAAGTGTTTTTGTGATAGACAATATAATTAATTGGGATAGGAATATTTTTTGTGGAGTGTAGGTGGGTTTCTTGCAGGGGTATATCTTTTGGGTTGTGGTCTTTTATAAGTATTTGCAACTGGTCATAATTGTTTAAAAATCCATTTAAATTCCATTGAAGTATTCTTAAAATTGTTTTTTTTTGTTATAATTAGGTTAGATGCTTAGATACTTGGGTGTTAGATACTTTCTCTATCGCTATTTGTAACAGTGTTTTTGTTTCTGTTATTTCTCTTTGTTTTTTTTTCATACAAAAACCTAGAAAGATGTTGCTGATTTGTGTGGAGGCTACCGTTACTAGTAGTCGAATGTAGACCTATATGCAATATTTCATATAGATTAATATAGGACAGACAAAATTTGGCGTTTTTAGCTAAATCAACTACAACAATGCACATTTTTTTTTTTATAAAAAATGCTTTCAACTCGATCAATCATATTTTCATTATTGCCGTGAAAGTGCTTTTTCCGAAAATGTCTAACTTTGACAAGTAGAATGTGTGATAGAACAGTCCCAATTCGATAATTCTGGTCATCGTGATGAGTGAATAATCTACGAAGTCATATATATTTTAGTTTCAGCAAATTTTCCCAACATTTTATATGAATAATAATAATTCGTTTTATACTTTTGTACTCTGACAAAGTCAAATTCCGAAGCTGTTGCCTCGATTTTCAATTACATATAACAACGCTGTTGGTGTGCATGCGTCAACCTTAAAAAAAAAAAAAAGTAATTAATCCCAGCTAAATGCTTGCAAAGTCTAGAGTAGTTAATGTTTTATTTTGTTCTGGGTTGTACATTATCAAAAATAAGCTTTGAACATGAATATGATAAATTTGATTACTGAGTTGTCTTAAGAGTTTAAAATGTCAATGGCGTCATTTGTATTTAGTTTATTTATAAACACTTCACATATGCAATCCATGTAGTGTGATTTAATGGCAACATTAGAATGGGTAAAAAATTATAAAAGTTTTAGAGGAAATGCATATTTAGTTCTACATTGATTGATTTGTCGGGTCAGCATTCCAGTAGCTGTTTGCTGTTGAGATCTCAGTTATCAGTCGCAAAAGAGATACATAGCGCTGTTTTTTTTAACGCATATTGGCATGTTCCGGAGTCATACATATGGCTAACAGAAAATCTTTGATCATTTAGAACATTTCTAGGTGGCCATGAAACATGTATAAATCAATTGCTTTGAATGTAAGTATATACTCTTCAGCAAATTCTACTGAAATTCTGATGAATCGTTGTAAAGAAACTCTGATGAATCGCTATACAAACCTCTTTACTTTACATCAACCAATAATACCCTACAAAGCTTTGAATCATAAATGCTATTGAATTTTAAAATTTTTTTTTTTAATTTTTCTTTTAGAATTTTGATTGCCGAAAGTTTAAAAAAAAATAATAATTTGGTTCAAAAAATATTGCCAACAGTTTATACCAAAATTTTGATGAAAAGTCCGAAACGTACGCTCATCAACTCACGTTTCTGCCCAACATCATTTAGGACAACAGGTAGGCTTCTTTCTGCAAGCTGGTTTCTTAGGCCGGCACGGCCGCTTCTTTTTACACGATGCCTTCTTCCTACATGCTGGCTTGCTAGGACATGCCCGCTTCTTCCTACACGCCGGCTTCTTTCGACACGCCGGCTTCTTTCGACACGCCGGCTTCTTAGGTCGACACGCTGGTTTCTTAGGTCGACAGGATGGCTTACGCTTTTTTGGGCAACACGATTCCTGTTCCGTGTCTGGTGAAAACCAGCGTTCTTCCAGACGCGTTTCCCTCTATAGTGAAATTGTGATAGTAGTGAAATATACTCACGTATTTGCACCTGCAAGCGAGTTACACTTACCATCCCTTTGCTGCAACCCGGCGTATTTTCATTTCCATAAGAATATAGAGAACTACCGGCCACTGGTTGAGTCAACGCTACACCGCTCGGAATTCCCTCCACTTTTTCAGTTGCCGCTGCATCTAAATAGTAAAAACTACCGGAAGGCGAGACGAAAATATTGGAAAACGACGTTTGCGTAGATTTTTCGAAATTCTCCATTTCTTTTAAATTTTGAATTAGAACTTTGAAATATTTTATATAATGTACTGCTCCGTGCAACTTCAAATGAATACTGAGGATTTATAGTACTGGAGCTGATGACAAGTGATTTGAACAAAAATGGATAGCTTACTTGGTTCTCGATTTTATTTTGAAGTCCGACAAAAATCAATTAAAACAAATGTCATACGCTGGGAAAATATAATTTTTATTACTAATTCTCTCGAGCTGTATTGCTTTTATCTAGTAGGCCTTGTGTTCATTCTACGTATTTCCCCTAAAATGTATGGAATGTTTGGCAGTTTTGGTCATTAGCCACGCACCGGAAGGCATCAACAATAAGTCAAAGCGTTTTGGACTTATATCGTTGAAGAATTTCAATATTTGATTGGCTTGCAGTACCCCATAATTGGTTAGCATATGCCCACGCAGGCTTTAAATTAGCCTTGTAAAGCACCCAAAGGATTTTTTTTATTTTTATGTCCAGTTTCTCTGTCTTGCCTTTTATATGACTTTTCTAAGTTATTCTATTTTTGATTTTGCCTTAGTTCTACTGACAAATTACGCACTTGGGATGTACTTTCCTCACTGGGCGGAACGAGGCCTATTCATACCTCTTCCGTTAATAATAACGGCATGTATATACATACTTGAAGTATCACCCCAAGCGGCCTACTATACTCCCAACAATCCATAAAAGACCAAGAGTCGAGACCAACTCCAACCCTAGAACGCGCGTGATCCCAGAACAAGCCTTTGGTACGACTTCGTAGCCGAAGTACTAGCAGTGAGTTCCATGTAACTCGAGGACTGCTTGCCCCTGGCACCTGGGCCAACAACAAAAATGGGACAGCACGAAGAACGAAATGAGTGGGGTACAAAATGAACCCTTAGTCTGCCGCCATACGACGCCTCCTAAATACTAGCCTCGTACAACAACTTAATGCCCTAGGCCCATCTGCCGTGGAAAGTACTCTACTAACATTCTAACCACCATCACGACGTACAACCCCCCACACTGTGAGGTCTCTGACATCCTCGTATAGTGGGCATTCACAAAGGAGATGTTTCCATGTCCCTTCATGAAACTTACAACGGCAAGCAGAAATAGTATGTAGGTCTCTTTTATGCAAGAATTCATTCAGAGAGCCATGACCAGTCAGCAAAAAGCCAAAACAGAGGTTGCACACAAATTTAGGCCTTTACATATCTTAGACTGACATTATCCAATATGACAACAGGAGGCTGACTAAGTGACAACTTGCCCTTAAGGAGCATGGTCACAGTCTTGTACATTGCCACACTGACACCGACACTGCTGCCTCAGTCGGCAACAGTGCGACTCAATTTTGAGCCGCGATTGCCCCTCAACATTGATGAACAGATCATCCGCGTACGCACAGCACTTGGTAACTAGTTCGCGTTGCCTTAGAAGGGAATTCATCATAAAGTTCCAAATGAATGGAACACACATGGAGCCATGTGGACAGTCACGAATTACATCTACGGTTACAGAGTCACTCACCCCCACTGCACACGCACGTCTATTACTGAAATAGCTTTGCCAGAGAGCTAGTTTAGCACAACCTAAATCTTGCAGTTTCCGAAGAACACTGCTCCACAAAAAAAAATCAAAAGCCCCCTGGACTCGACACTGTCAGTCAGATACCTCCAAGCGTCCTTAACAGATTTGCCAGACGTGAAGCCGAATTGTCTAACAGACATTCGTACTCCAACTAAAACATTCAGCCGCTCAACCAGTACCCGCTCAAGAAGCTTGCCGAGAACTGGGTGCAGACTGATCTCACGATAAGAATGCGGCTTGTTGCGATCATTTTCCGTGAACTTGCAAGCATCAGGAAAGTAGCCCACATATATTCCGGGATAACTAATTCAATTCTTTACCAATTCATAGCTGCTTCAATGAAAAAGATGCGGATTAAGCCTTAAGTCTCTATAAATTTTTGACTTCACCAGATCCACAACATATTTGTTGAACATTTTGATCAAAAATCTCGACGATTATTTTACGCTCAAAAATGCTTTGTGTCGACTCACAGTAAATAGTCTTTAGAGTACTTGCATTCATATACATAATTATTTGTAGAAGATTTGCAAATGAACCGAGTATCAAACCAAATTATTGGCTTATACCATGCTTTGTGCAGTAATTTAAAGTTTTTGCATCTCTTTCTTTAACGAATCTTCATGCAATTTGGATTGAAACACTTTTGAGGAATTGATTTATTAAATAAATTCTTGCTTAACATGAGGAGTTGAGTTTATTTATTTATCTATCTATCTATCTATCTATCTATCTATCTATCTATCTATCTATCTATCTATCTATCTATCTATCTATCTATCTATCTATCTATCTATCTATCTATCTATCTATCTATCTATCTATCTATCTATCTATCTATCTATCTATCTATCTATCTATCTATCTATCTATCTATCTATCTATCTATCTATCTATCTATCTATCTATCTATCTATCTATCTATCTATCTATCTATCTATCTATCTATCTATCTATCTATCTATCTATCTATCTATCTATCTATCTATCTATCTATCTATCTATCTATCTATCTATCTATCTATCTATCTATCTATCTATCTATCTATCTATCTATCTATCTATCTATCTATCTATCTATCTATATCTATCTATCTATCTATCTATCTATCTATCTATCTATCTATCTATCTGTCTATCGTGAAATGCATGTGAAGCGTATTTAAGGTTTACTTTGACCGAACTAATTATTTTATGTCCAAATAAAAAACAAATAAAACAACAAATCAAATTAAAAATACTATTTGCATTTATCATTCAAGTCCAATAGTCTGTGTAATAGTTCTATTGTTCTATTCACAACTACATTCATATTTTACCTGTTGTACTGGCAATAATTTAGATTATGCTCGCCAAGGTGTATATTTGATCAATGAGCGCTTGAGAACTCGTTAAATACATTAGACTGCCGTCAGATGACACTTTATGGCGATAAACGGCGCAAAGACAGATAGCGGATTGAACGACTGAACGGACAGTCGCATGTAGATACATTTAATATAGATAAATTTTGGATGGCAAAATGTCATTGCTGTGTAGTAACTACTCGTTTGTATTTCGATTTGAATTTAATTAATTAGTTTATTTTCACTTGAAAGTATCTTGAGACAACTTTGGTGCTACGTACACTGGGCTGGGGTATATATGTTCAATTATCTGTTCGATCAATGAATATAGTTGCTGCTGTTGCTATTACCATGGATCACAGTGGGAGAGGGGGGCGGTCTCCGCTGTGTCTGTGCGGTGAAAAAGTTTTGCACAAGCAATAGCAATGGCGACAGTTGCTGTTGTTGTGATTAATCATTTGTCATTGCAGCAATGAAGTTTTGTTAGTCGTTGTCAGTTGTCGCTGTCTCTGGTGTATTCTAAAACGTCATTGTACGAGAGTTGCTTACAAATTAATACATTTTTTTTTTGTTTTTGTGAAATTAAAGATAAATAACTAAAAAAAATTTTATATTTTGAAACATTTTCCAATACAAATCTGCACAGCGAGCAGTTATGTAAAGAACAGAACCTTTAATGACTTCTACACACTGCTAGGAATCATAAATATAGACTTCTAAATTTATAAAAAAAAACAAGTAAGAAAATTACAATCCGGCATAACCGACTGTAAGAGGCCCTATACCAGTACAAGTCGCCTAACAAACATAAATGTTTTCCTAGCTTATGACCAAGCAGTACAAAACAGAAACGTAGGAAATTAATAAGAAAAAAAGGTACTAACGAAAAGTATTTTGCTCCTTCCTTTTCTCACTGCAAAGAAAGGGGAGGACGTTCAAATTCAATTGCTTATAAAATCGTCATTTATTATCCGATTTTGATGAAGTTTTGTGGTTTTGGCTTAGTGAGACGTTACCTCTATACTGGCATTAATTTGTTTTGTGCCGAAGATGGGGGTTTTATGGGGAAGGAGGGGGAGGTGCAAAATTTTAAAATAAAATCGCGAAATTCCGGCGAAGTCCTAGTTGAATGTAAAAAGAACGATGTCTCTATCTATTACCGTTTCCAAGATCCTTTCGTTCTTATGGACAGACGGAAGGACATGACTATATCGACTCTCCTATTACTCCTGACCACAATAGGGGTAACTTTGGGGGGGTCTCCGACCATTATTTCTACCTGTTACAAACATTTGCACAAAACCATGAAATGACACTGGAACCACCACTATTGTAGAGCCACTGGACTATAACGAGGTACATTCTGTTATTTTAAAGCTGAAAAATAACAGGCAGGCTCTGATGGGCTGCCAGCTGAGTTATTTAAGACCGGCGGCGAAGAGTTGGTTAGGAGTATGCACCAACTTTAATGCAAGATATGGGCCGATGAACGCATATCCAATGACTGGAATCTCAGTGTCCTCTGCCCTATCTTTAAAAAAGGAGAATAAGTCTTCTTTCCATTGGATATAAGATTCTGTCGTGCGTATTGTGTAACAGGCTGAAGCCATATACGGATATGCTGATAGGACTATATCAGTGTGGCTTCAGATTAAAAAGGTCGACCAGTGCCCAAATTTTCACATTACGCCAAATCTTGGATAAGACCCGTGAGTTTAACAATGACAGATCCTACCTATTTGTCAACTATAAAGCCGCTTTCGGCACGTCGTTACCATCGATGTTTTTCGACGACCTGTCTGCAAGACGACGCTATTTAATACACAAAGCATTGTCAGGACGAAAAACCTCTCCGACCCCTTTGATACCAAGAGAGGTTTCAGGCAGGGCGATGCTCTGTCATGCGATTTTTTCAATCTTCTAATGGAATACATCCTACGCCAGTTCCCGTACATACAGAGTATGTCGGGCTCGATCTTCCAAAAGGAAGTGAAGTTGTTCGTTTAAGCCGGTGACATTGATATCATCGGTACGCAGGAACGGCGAGTTAGCAAGACGTTCTCCGAGATTGAAAAACAGTCTCGGCTCATGGGTCTAATGGTGAATGAGGACAAGACGCCGTTATCGCGTCTTGAACGATCAGTGACGATGGAGAATTTCAATTTCAATGTTGTAGAAAACTTCGTCAATCTTGGATCCGGAATAACCAGCATCAACAATGTCAGCCTGCATATCAGGCGAAGAATCACGCTTGGAAACAGATTCTTTTTTGGGCTACGCAAGCAAATGAGAAGTAAATCCCTCTCTCGAAAGACGAAAAACAAGATGTATAAGACGCTGATACTCCCGGTCCTATTGTATGGCGCAGAAGCATGGACCGTGATTTAGTCAGATGAAACAGCGTTAAAAGTCTTCGAGAGGAAGATTGTTCGTAAGATTTTCGGTCCTATTAGAGTCAGCGGCAAGTTTAGATCCCGTATGAACCGCGAGCTGTATGAGCTATTCGATAAGATTGACATAGTCCAGCGCATAAATTTCCAGCGGCTGCACTGGCCACCTCATTCAAATGGATGAAAGAGCTGCAGCACGCATGGTTTACATGTGGGCCCAAACTTAATGAGTGAACGCAGAAATAGAGGACGACCGGGCACGTGTTGGAATGACTAGGTATGGAGGGATCTCTCCGTAGTTGGCTTTCAAAACGACTGGCGCCAGCGCGCACAAGATTATGGAGGTTGGCACGCCTTTCTAAATGCGATCATGATCGGAAGACGGTTGATGGCCTTTTAAGTAAATAAGTAAGTAAGTAAGTTGAGTTCAAGGCTATGACCGACAAGTTTCAGAAGCTAGAATAATGTGTTAGTGAAATGAAATGTCTGAAGACCTTTCCCAAGCGTAAGAAGAGGTATTCACCGAAGGCCTACATAAAATTTTTTTTTGCCTACTGACGTGGTAACATCAACTTTACCGAAAGCCACTCAGGTTTTTGCTACACTGCTAACTGCTTATTTGATGTCATTTGTAGAACCTTCAAAAGAGTCTTGAAATGTATTTGCGGACATATAAAGTGTTATCCTCAATTCACTAGTGTTATAGTCCATCTATGCAGCCATCTATGTTGTTGCAATAGCTGCAGTACATGCTGATCCTGCTTCTGTTTTATCTAATCCAAATGTACTGAAATCTACTGGGCTTATGGTTGTTGCTCCACGTAAGTCAATATTTATTTCTCGTCTTACAGGAGTAACTACTGAAGATGATAGATGATATAAAAACTTATATAAATTTACAAATAAAACAGAACAGCGGTCATCGCGCTTTAATCGGTCTGTGACGATGGAGAATTTAAATTTTGAGTATTATGAAGAAATTTGTTTGTACGTCAAACTGTAGAACAGACTAAGTATAACGCTTGCTAATAGATGCTACGTTGGGCTCATCAAGTAAATAAGTAGAAGCCCCTCTCGAACGACGAAAACTAAGATAAACAGCTCGGATAATCTCGGTCTGGGTGTATGTGAAAGAAGCATGAACTTTGATTGAATCATATGAGTGTACGGGATAAAGAATCTTCGCATGATTTTTGGACCTATAGAGCAAGCCTCAACAGTAGCGAAATGAACTTTATGGTATAATAACTCCACCAATATTTTAAGCTGCAGTGATCTCCATGTTCAGATGAAGCAAATTTTTCAGTTTTCATCGAAACATCAAAATCTGTAGATCTTGTTGTTCAATGATGCTTATTTTTACTTTTGGAAATATTATTTTGCTTGTCTGCATAAGCTTTACAAACTGCCCTCGAACTGTTTGTTTTCTTTTCTATTTTTTTTTTTATCTATTTATCTATCTACAATATCTTTCCCCTCCATCAATACTCGTATACCTACCTCACCCAAACGAGCTACTATCCGTTCATTCATTCATTCATTCCTCCATACATCTGTCGTCGTCGCCGTCATTGTTGTCATCGGGTGTTGTTTATTGTTGCTGGCGCTGCGTTGCATTGACGTCACGCATGCATGTTGCGAGTGCATGTTGCACGCAATGAACGACGAGTGTGATTGTTGGGATTGTTGGGTTTGAGTGCAGTGAGTGCAGTAAAGTTTTGTGCTTCTCCAAGTACTTGTAGTATATTGTACTTACGTCTGACTATCTATACAAATAAATAATAAGAGTGAGGGGCGCTGAGTTAGAAGGTTACTCATTGTCAGTTGAGTGGTTACTGCGGTTTAGCTGCGTCTGAGTTTTCGTGTGGCATTTTAATGTTCTCTTTGCTTTTCTACAGTATTACACATAGTTTCTTATTGTCGAAACAAGTGCGGTTGGTTAGTTGGAATTGCAGGTTTGAGCTTTTTTTTTTTTTTTGTTGTCGCTATTTTGTTTACCCTTCACTCATCTAGCTAGGACGGAACTATTAGCAGTTTGTTGAAAAATTGGTAATGCAG
This sequence comes from Leucophenga maculata, assembly GCA_035044805.1. Classification (NCBI taxonomy): domain Eukaryota; kingdom Metazoa; phylum Arthropoda; class Insecta; order Diptera; family Drosophilidae; genus Leucophenga; species Leucophenga maculata. The sequence goes on from JAWNNP010002011.1 coordinate 877,189, forward strand.
TAAAACAGAATACCTATCAACGATACAGATAGACGATTGAGAGATAATCTAAACATAGGCTAAGAGTCTCCATTTTGGTCATTTCTATTTGAAACTTTATTTTCTGGAATGCAAACTAATCTTGAACCATATCACCGAATTATTAAACTGAAAGAAAAAAAAACAGTAAGAAGGTGCAGATTTCTATTGGGGCCACTCCTTCAAACTGTCCGATCTGAATCTTTATTAATGTGTAGTGGAGTGTAGTCATCTTCTAGACAAAATCTGCAGGTGCTGTCAGTATCGATTTTAATTTTACATAAGCGTTCTCTAGGGCTGCAGTGTTCTGTCAGGGAACCTGACACTGGTTTTAACTCATTCTTCTTGAGTCCGTTACAAATTTTTCATATCGACTTAAGCCTTCACAGTTCTCCCAGAAAAAGTTCCTGGCTTTATTATATTTCTCCTTTTGCAGGATTCTTAATGTACATGATTCGAGTCCGCAGAAGTGCTTTGGGCCCGTGAAGGTGCTGCTCCTCTTCTTGCCAAGAATATGCGCATATATGTGGGTACCCAGTATAGAGTAATCTTATTTATTTTGTTTAGTTTACCTAATTCTTGTACGCTCTATTTATCTTGAATTGGGAACATCATTTAATCATCATTTAAGGTATTGGGGCGAGTTAAATCTATTTGAGTAGAGCTATCAGGGGAAGAGCTATCAGCCACAGATGCTAATCCTAGCAAGCTGCACTAGCGGAACACTTTGCATACGTGGAGGAAATATTAGCCACAGAGGGTAATCCTAGTACACACAAAACTTTCACTTCACAACACTAGACTTAACTTAGTTGCGTCGCGCCTTATATATTATTTTCCGCTCATCATCATCTTTAATCCGATACAATCGGGTATGTTTTTTCCAGCTGATCCACAGCAGCGCAACATGTGGTAATCCGTTGGCAACAAAGATCATGGCGCGGTAACTTGTTCGCGACGAGCCTAACTCTTTATAATCTAAACTTCCCCCATGATAGGAATATATTACATGTCACTTAATATGAAATTACTTAAAATAAAATTGTGCGGGACGATTAGTTTCGTTATAGTAGGGATATATTAGGTTGGAACAGAAATTCGTTCGTATTTTCGTCTTTATTTCAAATCTTTATAAAATTAGGTAGAATCATCGGATTTAGTTCAAATAAGCACTATTTCGATTAAAAACTTGTTTCCAACAGGATTCCAATTTCATTATGCCCCGCTATTAGCAAAAAAGTGAAGCAGTCGATTTTCGCAAGTCTCTTTTGAGCACAATTTCTCGCCATCTAAATCGTTTGACAATGACAGAAAGAGATGGTAATCCGATGGTGCCAGGTCCGGATTATAAGTTGGATGCATAAGGACCTCTTATCCGAACTTCTGAAGCGTCACAATCGAAAAGTGTGGTCTGGCGTTGTCGTGATGGAACACAATTCCTCTTCTATTGGCCAAAGATGGCCACTTGTGCGCTGCCTTCAAGCGGTCCAGTTGTTTACAGTAGAGGACCGAATTGAGCGTTTGGTCATAGGGGAACAGCTCATAGTATATGATTCCCTGCCAATTCCACCAAACACACAGCAAAACATTCCTGACCGTCAATCCAGTTTTGGCAAACGTTTGAGCCGCTTCGTAACCCTTCACCCATGACCGTTTGCGCTTCATGTTGACGCAAGTGACCCATTTTTCATCGCCAGTCACCATTTGATTTAGAAACTGGTCGATTTTTTTTCCATTCAGTGGCGATTCACAGATGAAAATTCGGTACATGGGGTTTTTTAATGTCAATTCGTGTGACATCCAAATATCGAGTTTTTTTTTGTGTAGCCAAGTTTCTTCAAATGCTTTAAAACGGTCATCAACTGATATTCAGTTCCCGGACGATGGTACGGCTGCTGCTATGGCGGTCTAGCTCGATGACTTCCTTGATTTTATCGACTTCTTTGACGACAGGTCTTCCGGAGCGTGGTGCATCTTCCACTTCCTCCACACCAGAACGAAATCGAGTGGAACACTGTTGTGCTAGGCGAATTCAACAAGTATCGGCACCGTAAACATCACAATTTTGGCCGCTTGCGATGCGTTTTTGCCTTTCAGATAGTAAAAATGTAAAATATGGCGAATTTTTTCCTTAGAGACCTCGATGTTCGATGTAGGTCACAACTGAATTGTCCAAGCGCAATGCTGTCAAAGGAGCGTAGTACTAGACCTTCACACTTTTCAAACGCCGTAAAGTATGCCCCCATACGATAAATATTTTGTTGAAAAAAAAGAGCGCGAAATACGAATTTATCAGCATCAAAAGGCGAGTCGATGTAGCCATGTCCGTCTGCCTGGCTGTCTACATAAAAACCAAGAACTTAGGAAGACTATAATAAATGAAGCCTTCAAATTTGAATATTTATCCTATTCGATCTTCTAATAACTTGTATTCAATGAATGGGCTTTCGGCCCTTCCTAAGTGGTGTCGATACTGAAAAAATGTTTATTGTTTATTGGTCTTATTCCAATTTTATACTGTATTTAGGCTTCGGAAGTACTTGAGACTTATATCTGATAGTCTAATTCAGATTATTACCTTGGTTGTAATCGCCTTCACACATGTAATGAGCGTAGTCCAATCCTTACTATTTATATTATAATCCTTTGTATTTGCGTATATTCTTTATTTGTATATTCTAAATATTCTTCGCTATAGAACAACTTATCATACACATATGCCTACAACAAACAGAGTAACTATTATCCAAATCAATTATTAATTCAAAAATTAGTTTGTTATTGAAAACCGTTTTATAAATATTTAAATGATAGATTATCGGTATTTTCTTATAGCCGAGGCTTTCTTGGCATACTATCGACAACATCGAGGACACTATACACTATATAAATTATTCATCAGCTCAATGAGAAAAATCGAAATAGCCTTGGTCGTACGCCAATTACTTGTCTGCATGAATAACAGTTCAGTGTGCTCGACTTCGAAATACTCTGTACCCACTGGAATCTTTATTTTAAAAAACGAAAAGGGTGGGCAGACTTGTATGGGCGATACTACGTTGAGTGTCCCGATCTGGAATTACAAGAATATGTGTTAAAAAGTTAAGATGGATATGGATGGTCCCAAACTTAATTAATGGGTGACGTTATAGGGGATCATCGAATACGCATTAAAATCCCCAGAGTATTTTTAATTTACAATTAGTTATTGTGCCTTGCTTAGTGTGAGCATGACCTACAAGTGTTAGGAGGGCCGTATAAGTAAATCAGTAAGTAATATTAGAGTCAAAATTTTTAAAGATGATAATGTCAAATATCGAAAATTTTCATTCCAAACATAACATGGGGAAAATTTTAAAATAAACTTGTAAAATTCCGAAGCAGTCCTAGTCGAATGCAAAAAACACGAAGTCTCTATCTATTACCGTTTCCGAGATCCTTTCGTTCATAAGGACGGACGGACGGACAGACGGACATGGCTATATCGACTCCTCTATCACTCCTGACCATAATGGCGGTAACTTTGGGGGGTCTCCGACCATTATTTCTACCTGTTACATACATTTGCACAAAACCAATAGGCTCTTGTACCTTCGGTACAGGGCCTAACAAGAAAGTCGGCTGTGAGAAATCCTGTACACACATTGAACCGCAAATTTGTACGGGGACTATAGTTTTTGTTCTGAATTCGTGTGACTTTATTTGCATTAATGACAAATGTTTCAAATTTGTCGTTTCAAGTTAAACTAAAAAAATTGGCTGACCATAAAGGGGAACATGTTTGCATGGAGCACTAGCAGGTGTTGCACCTGCTAGTGTTTCGATATGTAACAATATTTTTTTTTGGTCCTATTTCGGACGACCTTCACGAAATTCATCGGTGAGCGAACTGCAGCCATGATTGAGTTCATTTCAAGGATGAAGCTTCATCACCAAAAGTTGATTTAAGTTGATTGGTGCACTCTTTGTCTTGATAATCCACGTTGAAATTGTTAAAAAAAAAATCATTGCACGCAAATGTTCAAGGTTTAATTTCATTTTTTGGCCGAGATGAATTTTTCAGTTGCCTGTAAAAAAACTAAATTACGCTCGTACGTCAAAGTGTTCACAGTAAGTTAGGCCTAAAAAATGTCAGACTTTACAATGGAGACGTCAGATTGTATCTGTCAACATGTTTTGTTGCTCAGACTAGAAATATATGTAGCCACCGTCGTATAACTAACTTCTACTATGAGATGCGCCAGATTAAATATTTTATAATGGTTTATAAATAAAATAAACAACGACTAGATCTAATTATATTATTTTAAGAAATAAGATAATAAAGAGGATCATCCAATGTATTAAATGCGAATAATTAAATTTTAAGTTGACCGCTAGTAGTCTCGCAAAGCGGTTTTGCTGTTCTCTCAGTCGTTCATTATATCTGCTTGAGGAGAAGCATATCTTATCTTCCACTATAGGAACATCGAGGTCGCTGTGAAGTTTGGACAACTTGTAAACATGCGTAGAGCCTCGTTTTCCATAAATTCTAACTTATTATGAGTAGTTTTGGCGACGATTCCCCACACCTGGATAATCTGTGCAAGTATAACCTGTTTTTCCTATTACAAAGCTATATGAGTTTGCGCCTTTTTGTTCTGCATGTAGAGTAGCTTTGATATGGGCTCTAATGAAGCGACTTTCATCTAAAAAGTCTCCGTAATTTTGCATTAGAGGATTGTTTATTTGTTGTACCGTTAAGCCAAACATATGGTGAAACATCCCATCTTAAAGTAAAGCACACATTGCTGCATTTGGTGATATTTATTTGGATATTTCATCTTCTTGCACATTTATAGAGCAGACTCAAAAAATTCTGAAGACTTTCGGCCGATTCTCGTTCGCTGTTAGACTTCGTATGCCTCGAGGATATTGTTTGCAACTCTGTTGAAGTTGTTGACCTGAGCGAAATCTGAACTGATGGTCTGGAAAAAGACTTTTAGGACCAATAACATTGGATAGTCTAGTAGCAAAAAGTCGTTCCCAGAGTTTTGATAGCGATAGAAGAAGACTGATGTGCCTATACTATTCAGGGTCACTCTCAGGTTTACTGGTTATGTAAATCATTGTTATTCCAGCAGTTTTCCAAGCTCTAGGAAAGTCTTGTACTGAAAGAACAGCTTAACTAGAAAGAGAAGCACGTTTAAAAACAAAGCTTTTAAAGTCGCTTGACAAATTTTATTTTAGCTAAGGGCTTTACTTTGCTTTAAACCTTTGATGACTTTCGAGATCTCTTTCAAGGAGATGGGTTCAATAGAAAAATCCATCTGAAGAGGTGATGTGTGATGTTAAAAATAGTTCATTTCTTAAAGCTAGTTCGAAATGTCTGAAGCGCTCAGCAAGATGCTGTGCAAACACATCAGCTTGCTCTGCGTCGGAACGACAGAAACATCAATGGTGATGATAAGAGGTATATGATTCGATTTCAGATCTTTACGCTCTTCGATGTTAAGTTTTCAGTTAGGAATGCCTTCATATATCCCAAAGTCTACGCCTCCAAGCTGGTTGTTTGCATCGTAAGTGTAACGGGTTGGGCATCCTTTTGCTAAAAGAAGATATCACCCTCTGTTTTTGCCTCGAAAGTCTGTGGTCAGCGTTAAAATCGACACAAACAAGAAATCTGCTTTCTAGTTCAGCGAAAATCGAAGAAAACTCATCACTGATCCATTTGAATGTAGGGAACAGTGAATAGCACCGATGTCAATTTTGTCAAAAGCTGTTTCAACTAGAGCTGTGGCTTTGGTGCAGACTTTGGTGGACTTTATTGGTGCAATGTGTTGGATATTACTTCTAAGAACCGCAATTGCTTAAATTAGTGGGATGAATTGCAATTTACGTATCCATATTTTGGGCAGTCCTATCCTCTTGAAAAATAAATTCTCATTATTTTTAGGCCCTGTACCGAAGGTACAAGAGCCTATTGGTTTTGTGCAAATGTACGTAACAGGTAGAAATAATAATCGGAGACCCCCCCAAAGTTACCCCCATTATGGTCAGGAGCGATAGAGGAGTCGATATAGACATGTCCGTCCGTCCGTCCGTCTGGCCGTCCGTATGAACGAAAGGATCTCGGAAACGGTAATAGATAGAGACTTCGTGTTTTTTGCATTCGACTAGGACTGCTCCGGAATTTTACAAGTTTATTTTAAAAACTTGCCCCTCCCCCCCTTCCCCATAAAATCACCCCCAAGGGTAAAAATTTCTTCGGCACAAAAAAAAGTAAGTATGCCAGTATAAAGATATCGTCCTTCTTAGCAAAAATCCGAAAAGTTCATCAAAATCGGATAATAAATGACGATTTTATAAGCAATTGAATTTGAGCGACCCGTCCTTCTTAGCAAAAATCCGAAAAGTTCATCAAAATCGGATAATAAATGACGATTTTATAAGCAATTGAATTTGAGCGACCCCCCTTTTCGTTTAATACATAAAAAAATGTTTTAAAGGATCTTAGTCGTGCAGTGAGAAGTGGTCATGTGTTTGGTCATAAGCTAGGGGAACATTTAATGTGTTTGTTAGGCGACCTGCAATGGTACAGGGCCTCTTACAGTCGGTTACGCCCGACTGTGATTTTCTTACTTGTTTTTTTTGTAAGATTTCTGTTCGAATGATCCATCACATCCCCACTTTATGAGCAATTTAAAGCTTCAAGGAAGTAATTCTATCTTCTTTTCAGATGAACTCTTTATAGAACGTCTCGCAGTGTGATCCTCCGTACAGTTCTATAGTTTGACTTTAATCGATAACTCAGTACTTGTTCCTATTTATTAACTCCAATTTTTTTGAAACGTTTAGTCGCAACAAAAGTTTTAACTGTCTTAATACTCTTCGACTTATTCGAATGGCAGTTCTACCGAAATAATCATTTTCTACTGTCTTCGTACTGAGGTATTTTTCCGCTCTTTTTCATATTTGTTGATTTTTCTTCGAAATAATGTCATTTGTCATGCCGCCTGTCATTTACATTTGATTTGAAATTAATGTAAGAAATTGTGTAAACAATTTATTTCTTCTTCGAATTTTGAACATTTCCTAGGTCGATTGCTTGTTTGTTTGCTTGTGACTCTTTGACTGACTGACTGAATGACTGAATGAACGAGTGACAAACCTGCAAACCAAATCGAAATACACATACATATACAATATATGCCTCAAATGCGTTTAATCGCCTAACTCTGGCATATGTTGTTGATAGGCTGCCATTTTATTTGCGTATCTTAAACTCAGTCAGTCTATGTGTCTGTCTGTCTGTTGGTCGGTTTGTCGCTTTTACTTGTCTAACCGTGCGTTGAAAAGCTATTTTGTCAGTTCCATAGTCAACCGCAGCCGCATATACGCAAATTATCAAAACACAGAATTTGTATGACAGAAACTGTATTGGGCTGCAATGCCATCACTAACAACAACTCTCATCATTATCATCTCATCATCATCATCATCATCGTCATCATCATCTTTAGCATGAGTATCGTGGTAGGTTGGCAACTTTGTGGTTATTTCTATATACATATCTATATCTTCTATTATACGTAAATCTGCTTAGCTAATTTTCTTTCGTTTCAGTACACCACATGTCGCAGCTGCAGTTGTTATTTGTGGCAGACACTATTATGGGTGAAATGTGGGAAAATGTTGCAACATGTTGCATGGATTGTCCTAAATGTGAACATTTAAAAAACAAACAAAATAAATTTAACAAGCTATAGTTAAAATTTCTTCATATAGATGTCATTTTTATTTTTTTCAAATGTATGCAACTAGCAAAAAGAGGCAGGCCAGACCCCATCTAATCCAATATATTTAGCTTTTACCCGCGACTTCGTTCGCGGATCTTTCGATACAAAAAGTAGCATATCTAATGACTTTTCTTATTTTGTCTGATTTGTGAAACTATACGGGGAGGTGGTGTACCGCCCCTCTAATTTTGACCAAACTTAACCCGTTTACTTCTGCTCATCCTCTTAACATGTATACCAAATTTCATCTCTGTACCTTAAATTCAGACGAATTGGTTGAGCGGCTTAGCCGTAAGAGAGGAACATACATCCCTACATACATACAAACTTTCGCATTTATAAAACTAGTAGGAAATAGGATAGTAGGAAGTAGGATTAGTAGGAAGTAGGATAAAGAATAAGGACAAAACAATTTCAAATAAAACACTAAATAGTAGCTGTATAGAATAAGGACAAAACAATTTTCTATTTGAATAAAACGCAAAATAATTGAAATTAATTTCGGTTGCAGGACATATTTAAGTATGCCAATAGTTCGAAATACGTTTGCAGTGATGGATTCTATGAAGCCAATTTTCAGCAATGAAGTTGCCAATTACGAGTTCGATATTATTTATGAGCTTCTCTTATCTTTTTTTTTTCTTTTTTTTTTTTTGCATAAACCAACGACTTACCGGCGTTCAATCGTAAGAGCGAGGTGTTGACACGGTTAAAGAACTCCTCCTTCAATGCATCAACTATGGGAAAATAGTCTGACGAAAAAAGTGAATTTCATTGTTCAACATTTTTCCAAATTTTTTTTTAATTCTATTTTATTAACTACAATCTGTTGTTCGAGATACATTTAGTAATACTTAGATATAATTAATTTACGGCGGCATGCGTAAGTTAATCTATTGACTAAATCTTTAGTGTTGAAGACGGCGAGTAATTGTAGATCTTCTGAGTGATGCCTTCTTAGCCTTCTCGTGTGTGTGAGGTTGCTAGCTAATTGTGCTGCTAGTTGGCTTGGATGTGCGATTTTTCGGAGTCGGTAGTTTCTGCTGATTTTAACTTTTTCTTCAAGAGCCGTTGATACTCTTAGGTCATGTTGGATTATAGAATTTATTTAGAAAGGCGAAAATCTTTCGACTTAAATCTTTGAAGTGTTTTCAGATTGGAACTTGATGCAGAGCCATTAATTTGGATTCTAGAGGTTCATATTAGTTTTAATACTACTTTGTATATAGGTTTTTCTTTTCTGTTAAGACAGATGACTCAATAAAGAACTCTTAGTCTTAGGCCAAGTTTGTAATGTGTATAGCACTGGACTTAGGACTCTGCCTCTCTGCGACAGCACGTAGTTTATTTTCTCCAAGTCAAAGTATCTATCCTCCAAATATGACATTAAAATTGAATATGCTTGGTGAGGGAGAAACCGTTTTAGTGTATAAAGCAGGCCAGGATGCAAGACCTTATCAAAGGCTTATGATACATCTAGTATTTTTTTCGTTTCATGGTAGTTCTCGCATATGTAGAGACTCTAATAATTTGTTCAATGGTATTGTGATACTAACGAAATCCAAACTGGTGCAGTGGTATGAGTTGCTGTTTCTCAATGTTTGGCGTAAGCCTTGTAAGCCGACCTGTAAGAAGGTACTTATTCTTAAGGTTTTCCTGTATATTTTGGGCTATTTTTGGCTTTATCCTGGGCATTTTTTTTTTCCAAACTCCAGTTTTCCTTTAAATAATTAAATAAGAAGTAGGTTGAGCCAAGCATTTTGTGGCTTTCAAGAGTTAGTACTCCGTCGCTTTTGTAGGTGATAAGCCTACAAATGTAAAAGGTTTGCTCTGGTTCAATATTAATAAATTACGATGATAGGCGTATTGTGTGATGAAAGGCATGTATAAGACTCTGCAGCAATATGGTGTTTTGGTATGGTTTATAGATGACTTTTCGATGAAATTCAAGATTATCTTTAAACTTTTGCAAGTTCCAATAGGGGACGTTTCGACATTTAAGTTGATCTTGTAACGATCTCAGTTTGACTTAAAAGATTCCCAATTCCTGTGACAGCTGCTGGTGTGCCTTTCTGATTGGGGCTATGACCGATCAACAGTTAAAGGCCATCTAAGCAAGTAATTCCTGTGACCGTCAAGAATTCAACAGATTTGACTCATTTTGAACAGAAGCACTTATTTTCGGTACTTCGGCACAGGAACATCCAAATTATTTATTGTTCTGTCGTTTCCACGCAGTATCAAGCCTGTACATTCTAAATGTTTCAACATTAATGCGATAACCAAATGATGCACTAATAATTTGGCATCTATTTAATTTCTATCCAGGCCTGTTTTTTCGGCAGACAGTCGACTATTAAAAATATCGTTTGCTGTGTTTCCATTCTTAGAAGACTCACTTCCTTTAGTTTTTGATTTCTCGCAAATTAGATCTATTTTTTTCCAAAGTTCCATTTGGATATGCAATTTAATCTCTTGAAGTTGCAGTTTTTCCATTGTTTAATAGGCAGTTTATAAGCAGAGCAGATAATCCAAATTAATACCGTTCTTCTCGATTTTTCAGAACATATTTCGATGTCGTTCATTTCGGTAGGCTTTGCATTACATATATAACACGTTGCTGACGAAGTTTGGGAAAGCGTCTTGCAAACTTTGTCATCCATAATTGTCAACTGCAGCAAAAATTATTGAGTTATTGTCTTATTATCTGTTTTATATTGGATAGATATTAGCTGATCTATTTTATCTTTAAATTCTTTTGTTCAGCGATGCACAATTGAGCAGTCTATAAGCGATGAAAAAAATTTATCATACCTTTGCATTCATTTGAAGTACTTCGAAAGAAATAAGATAAACTCTTTTTTTTTTTGTAACGAATTTCAAAAAATTAAACATAAATATCGAAATTAGATATCTTGATTTGATAAAAACCGCCTTCCAAAATATTTTGGTGGCAACCCTGTAGTGCTGCCACTTCAACGAAGTCAGCTGTTTGAGAAACTTGGTGTTGTGGCTAAATTGGCGGGAGAAATTCGCAAACTTTAAGTGATTGTGCTGTGTTGTCGAAAAGTAATTTCTTTCCTCTTAAAATGGATAAACTTTGCCAAGGTATTTAGAAATATGAATTGTTTAACATAATTTGGTTATAATGTCTTATTGTCCAACTGTGAACTGTTTTATATGTGTATCTAAATAGATTAAAACTAACAATTTTTTGTGTGTTCTGTGGAGTATAACTTACTAATGGCAAAGCCTTGCAAAAGGGTAAAAACGACAAATTGTTAATAAAACTGTCCTTGTTACCATGTAGCTAAGCATTTTTGCTCTTTCTTGCTCCTTTTCGATATAATTGCTTTTATCTAGCAACGTATAAGATTGGCCACGGTGCACTTCTAGAAGTTTGGACTAGCAACAACCGCTCGGAGGAAGCCCTAAGGGGTATATGTATTGCAAAAAGTAAACTGCGAGCGCTTCGATAAGACAATCACACAACTTATATCACAAAAAACAAAAGATTTCATACACTTTATTAAAAAACATTTGCCAAGATGCAACCGTAATATAGATCGCTTTAAAAAAAACACGCAAAATGGCTAGCCGGCACAATGTCTATAAAACTTTCAGACCAAAATGAATCGCCACTGAAAACTGGTCGCCCCAAATTAACTTATGAGGATGCTGGCCCACGTCTTGAAAGAAAATTAGCATTTGAAGTAGCAGAGGAAAATAAACATTCAACATCTTTATTGCTACATGCTGCTACCATTTCATACCAAAAAAAACAGACGACCATGACTTGCAATTTGTATTAAAAAAAAAGCTGCTAGCACTGAATCTTTTGGTCAAATAAAACGAAAAATTACCAAAGTGGATCCAAGTCCAATATCTTCTGAAAGGGCACTAGCTTTCTTTATGGAAAATGGCCTAACAAAGCAGCACTACCTCAATACAAAACAACTAAATAAGCAGCATGGCAGTGATATTTGCCCCCCTTACTTAAAAATAGTTGAGGAGAAATTAAAATGCAGACCTGCTGGAATAATTTGTACCGAAAATGAAGCCCAAGTTGGTTTACAAGACCTATTGGACCATACTGCATCCAGAATATTGTTTATGCAAAAGGAAGTCTGTGAAACACTTCCAGATGTTACTGAGTGTACACTTATTTTTAGCTTTGGTTTTGATAGGTCCACAGGTCACAGTCTATAGAAACAAAAATTTTCCATATCCGAAAGTCCATCCTTAGATGACTCTCTTTTTGTAACCTCCATAATTCCCATAAAAATAAAAGATCAGACACAATGAATAATTTGGTTGAATAAATCGCCGCAGTCCATACGATTTTGTCGTCCTCTGAAAATTGGGTATGTTAAAGAAACATCATCGCTTATATTAAAAGAAAAAGAAAATTTGGATATTCAGATTAAAAATCTACATAAATACGAGCATCTTTGTAACACAAAGAAAATATTTGTTAAATTCGATGGGCACTTGACCCTTATAGACTGCAAGGTGTTAAATATTTTAACAGAAACAAAATCTTGCCAGTCTTGCCCAATATATGGAGCAAAACCTTTCCAGCTTCTTAATATAACTGATTTTTATTCAACAAATTTTAATATGAAGCCAAATACAGATATATATGGAATAAGTCCACTTCATGCATGGATCCGCTTTTTTGAATTCTTATTAAAATTATCTTACAGAATTGAGCTAAAAAAGTGGCGAGTTAAGGGAAACGATAAAGTTGAATTAGCGGCACGTAAACAACAAATTCAAACCGCATTTTGGAAGGATATGGGGCTTCATGTAGGCAAGCCAAGATAAAACGGCAGTAGCAATAGTAATGATGGTAACACGGCGAGACGGGCATTTTCCGATCCAAAAAGTTTGTCCTTTATATTAGGATTAAACTACGATTTAATTTATCGCTTTCATGTGATTTTAATTGCCATAAACTGCCATTACCAGTTAAACTCGGAAAAATTTAAAATATTCTGTTTTGAAACCTTCACTATGTACCAAGACCGGTATTCTTGGTACCCCATGTCTCCAACAGTACACAAAATTATTGTACATAGTTATAAAATCTTAGAAAGCTCAATTGTTCCTGTTGGCTCTTTAGGAGAAGGTGCATCAGAGGCAAGACACAAATTTTTCAAGGCAGATAGAAAATTACATGCCAGAAAATGCAGCCGAGTGGACAATATGAAAGATGTTTTTCACAGAGCTATGGATTCGTCTGATCTTTTTTTATCTAGCCTCTGTATTACAAAAGTGCAAAGTCCGAAGATGCGCCTACCACGTTATCGACTCGTTAGATGAGCCAAGCATACCACTTACAGCTAAGCAAATAGAGGGAGACACCTCCCAAAGTTCCAATGATGATGAGGAAGAAGATGGAGAATATATTGACGAAAATATAAGCAATAATTTTGAAATAGATCTAATTGATTTAGAAAACGAAGTGTCAGATGAAATTTAAAACTAAGTAAAATATATGACAAATTTGGGGTGAGTTAAAACTTTGTTATTTTTGCAAAAATTCAATGATACACATTTTTTAGGATGTCTATTAATTTATCAAGGCCTTATAAATATAATACTTAAGTTAAGTTTATTGTTTTTATTTTTAAATGTGTTCAAAAATAATTTTTTTTTGTTATAATTAAATATTTATTAAATTAAAAAAGTAACATAATCCGAAATTTTAATTTAATTTCAAAAGTATAGGTGTAAAATTTCAGATCAATATCTTTAAAACTGGAGTTTATGCCAAAAAAAAGCTGACTTTTTTCCCACAGTGCAATGGACCATTTGTGCGGATTGAGCATACAGATTGTTGTTCTAAAGACACATCCAATGGTAATTTGAAGGTTGAGTGAGCAGTTTTCCCATCACTCAATAGAGTTGCAGCAATTCCAGAAGACGCAACTGCCAGTGCTTTTCTTCCAGATTGTCGTACTTTGGCTAATAGTAAATTGGCAAGAAAGGTTTTACCTGTTCCGCCAGGCGCGTCCAAAAAAAATAGGCCACCCTTGTTATTTTCCACACTTTTATATATAGCATCGAACGCTATTTTTTGATCTGCCACCAACTTGGGTACATTTGAGTAGACAAATACTGATAACTCATTAACATCGTATGTACAGCACGCATTAACTACATTTTGTAGTGAGCGATTCGGAGAAGGTAACCCAAAGTCTCTTAAATTTTTGTCGCTCAATTCTAAAAGTTCGTTTTCGATCTGTAGCAAGCCTTCATTATAAACATCAACATCTTCACCTTGTTGTTGGGCTATGTGTCTGATATCTTGACACAAATCGTCTTTAAAAGTGTCCCATAAGTTGAGAGGTTCCGAGGGGAAACAAAATAGTAATATCACCGTAAACAATTCTCTCAGCTTAAACGGACATTGGGAAATCGAAGCTTCTCTCAAAGTTATTTCCCATTGGTTATCATTTTCCAGCAAACCTCTATCTCGGCAAGCGGCTTGGTAAGTTTCTTTAACAATTCCATCAACTGTTTTTAAGTCCTGAAACGATGTTGGGCCACGTACATGATGAAGTAGGATCCTGAGATAAAAACATTCTGACTGTGAAGGATGAATGCCGTACACTCTTCCCAATGCCGCATCTTTTTTTATGCCGGGGTGTCCAACTACGTCTTGACCACGTTTCCTTCTTGAAAATTTATTGTTAGCCCATGTATAGTAATGAGGGACTTCGAGATAGAGTAGTGTTTTAGCAAATCCATAACTACTGCACAGGTCAAAAAACGCCGTGAGTGTCGTTTTTGGTGGATTTTCCACTATATTTTGCATGTTTTCCGCTGAGAAGTATACTTGTTGTCCGTTCTCTAAGTGTACCGCTAAGTGTACTACAGTAGGGTGTCTGTCATGTATAGGAAACTCTAACAACCTCCACACTGCTTCAGATGTACTGATGTACCGGCCGTTCAAATAATTTTCAACTTCGTCATGAGCATTTCTAACACTGAAAGTTGCTTGATCCGATCCTTTGTTGATGTATTTACATATGTATTTAATGGCTTGTACGGGGAATTGGGGAATATGGAACGATCCATCTGTTGTCTACGTTAACTGTTCTCCCTCGCACATTTAAGGTTGCGACCTGCCCTCCGTTGTCGATGTCGCGTCGTCGATAAACGGGATATCCATCCTCACCGATCTGGGTTTGAGTTACGAAACGTCGCGGATATTATGCCATTTTTCATGCACGGCGAAGTCAAATTTTCTTCCCCACATGGCCCATGTACCATATTTTTTGTGACTATTTCAAACAACTCTGGGTCTTCGTCTTTATTAGGTAGTTCGGCTACTATTATTCCATCAATTTCATCGAGCTGTATTTTTGAGTCCAGCCAAAACAACATAAGACAATGCGGCAGTCCTCTTTTTTGCCACTCTACAGTTAGCATATAACATTTGACCGGCCCAAAAATCGCGTCTTTTATGATTATTTTTATGAGTTTTTTCATTTTTAAGTGAAACACTCGAGCGATGATGTCATGCCGGTCGAAGGATCGCTGACCGGGAAAAAAATCCTGCTTTATTTCTTTCCATTCCCGATTACAAGAGAAAGTTATAAAAAGGTCAGGCCTTCCATAATTGCGCACATATGTCATAGCATCTTGCATCTTTTCGTGCAGATACCTCGGAGACCCAGTAAATGATGACGGCAAGATGACATGCTATCCTATATTGGCGGCATTTACGCTTGCGTCTTGGTTCAAAGCATCCCTCAAATGAATATAGTCATCTGCTCTAAGCTTTTGTTGGTTTCGGCAAATAAAGTTTAACCTTTCTTTAATCATCTTCGCCATCATATCCACACAATACTGATTAAACAAATTCTTTGTAATAATGCAGTGTGTTAAAACAGTTGGTCCTAATCATTAAACGGTAGGCATAATATTGCATACATGACACCGTTTTATTTCGTAAGGCATTCTGCTGAGGAATAGTCACATAATATCCATCGTCTCCTGATACAAATATTAGTGGATATTGTAACGGATCGTAAGCGCGGTGCAATTCCGACACGCGTTTTAGCTGTCCGTCTCTACCATGTAGTACAATATCCCTGGGTCCTTTGTCTTCGTCGACCAATAAAACGGCCACTTCATTTATGGAAGGAGCGTTATATTTGCCCCGGTGTTCTGCCTGAGGTGTGCGATCAGAGTGAATGATTAATTTTAAACTCTCCGGGTTGTTAAGCTCGATGCTATGGTTTAAAATTTCGTATGTACAAGTTGTGGCTATTTAATACGGTTTGGAACTCGTTGATCAAATCAATTTTTAACATAGGGGCCATGTTTGATCGCAATGATAGTTGGTCAGATTGTGAAATAAAATAGGATTTGCAGAAATTGAGGGCTTTGTCCTGCTGGCGGTAAGAGGCTACCTATAATATGATAGACTTGCCCTTCTACCTTAAAGGTGGGCATAAAATTTCGCTCTCTAATTTCTTTCGCCCCAACCGAAGTCATCTGAAAAAGGTTATTGTATCTACGTGTATTATTCAAAAAATGCGCGGAGTGTGTATGATTATTGGTCAAAAGGCTTTTAATTGGTTCTGGTGGCTCTTTAATATTAGAAAGAATAACTTTCCCAGAAGCGCAGCACATACCACTTGCTTCATCATTCCATTTTTTAGCAAAACATTTAGGACAAACCTTATTCATTGCTCCGATTTTGATGCTGTTCTGATGAGCATAATCAATATGTGGATCGTAAATGAAGCCCATCTATTGCTATGAGCTAAAATTCTATTATGCGTCCTACTTCTTGACGACTTTTGTCTTTCTCTCTGTGCAATAATTCGCTGCGAGCGTTCAGCAAGACGTTGGGAACGTTCGTCGCTCGATTCTGTGTCCCGCGATTGCGACGCATACGCTCTCTGATTTGCGAGACGACCTGAATTTTCAGAAGATGATTCACCAACACGTCGTATTTTTGCTAATCTCGCTTGGGAGCAGCTTTTAGAAAGATGATTTTTTTTCCTAGGCATACTGTTTTTAATTTATAATTAGTTTATAGAAGAACTTTTTAACTTGGCAAAATGCACAGCCCCCTCCGATTTCTACCAAACTTAACACGATTACTTCTCCCGATCCTATTAACATGTATACCAAATTTCGTTCCCGTACCTCAAATGGATGCAAAGATGTGTTGAATTTTGTTTATCGCTTGTATGGGGGGTGGGGCATAGCCCCCTTCCCCCTCCACTAAACCTAGCCTATGTTACTCAGGGTGAATGTAGCTTTCCAATGGTGAAAGAATTTTTGAAATCGACACAGTAGTTTTTGAGTTTACTCCTTACAAACATACAAACATTTCCTCTTTATATAATAGTATAGATTAGCTTTGATATTTCCGATGAAAGTTAAAGTGCCTGTTTTATTTGTGGTGTACTCAGACTGTTATGGACATGTATTTATACATATGTACATATATGCATATTTTTTGCGAATCGACTGTACCAAAAGCACGCACTTTAACACTTTACATAAAAACATACATATATACATACATACGTACGAAAACTCACATTACCAACAATCACATAATATTACTAAAACAAAACAATTTTATATTTGTTAAACATTTAATATAAATTCACTACAACAATAATACTTACATTTTCCGAAAAACTCATTTTAATCAAATTTTCTTTTGAAAATTTCTTAAATTTCTTCTATATTCCGCACACTTTATATTTTTTCTTTAATACGTCCGCTCACTTTACACTTTGTGCACTACTGTCCAAACTTCATTCCATCAAATTTCGCTATACTCATCGTTTCATTTCTTGTATTCGCTTGTTAACCGACAGCACGCATAGCAACCATTTCGCGTATGCATAGCAACAAGTTGTGCTCTTTCTCTTTCACTCATAGATGCATAGTGGACAATGAATATACTGTGCAGTAAATTTGAGTGCAGTATAGTACTTTACACACTGTAGTAGGAAAAATTAATGTAGCCATGCAGACCTCTAATTCCAACTAAATTCCAATTTCAGATGTCACAGAATCATTCTTTGGTTAGTTTGCAATCCCTCGCATTTGCCCGGATGAATTTAGTAGATTGCAGCTTTTATAAATGGTGTTAAGTTCAGGTATAAATTATTTTCGAATTAATTTGCATTATTTTTTATAAGCATTTCGTTAGATTTAATTTGTTACTTTGTACATATTTTAATAAACATCTCGCCAAATATTGCAGTGAATAAAATGTCCGAAAAGTAAAACCCCTCGATTTTCCGTGACACCAGGGTTATGTTCGAGGGATATTAAAACCAATCCAACCGAATTTCCTTTTCGATTTATGTGACATGTCGGATAAATAACGTTTACATCGATTGAACTTAAACTTTAATACTCTTTACATACACCTTAAAAATCACAATTTAAACTTTGAATGCCTTCGTTTCATTTTTAAGTGTTTACCTCAGCATAGAAGAAAATCTTACCTGCAAAACTCACAAAGCGAGCAGTGGGTATGCATGAGGACTACTCATAAATATTTCGGACCACACCCAATAATATTGATGAATCCTGCTTCTGTAAGAAGTCAAGTCGAATTTCAATTAGACATTGTTTTTTATAAATATGTCTATCATAAAAACTGGGGCCACTCTCACACTGCCAACCAATGCATAATAAACCACAGCACATAATAGTTGCCAATAAATTGATTACACATTGCAGGTCCAAATGGTCCATCATTTGAATATGCCAAGTTATATGTAAATTATGCCAAGTTATTAGTCAGTTAGCACGGATTCCATGATAAAAGTTTGCGAACTACTTAAAAAGAAACATTTGCCATACTTAGCTCATGTTTTAAATCACATTGTACAGGAAGCTTTGTCGTTAGAGTTCATAAAAATGGCATAGCTAAATGTAAGACCAAAGTCACTTATTTTGAAAGAATAAATTTAATTTGCACAATGTGTTGAAATCGTTCTCAGCCTAATATTTAGAACTGCCAACGCGATGGAATAGCGCAAATAACATTATTAAGCATATATTAATAACAAATAGCGAAAATTTCAATGTACTTCTGAGTACTTAAAAGCACCAATACCGCTTAGCGCGGATGAAATACAAACACTGCAAGATTTAGTTTAATCCTTTTAAAACTGCTACCATGGAAACGAACGATTTTGTTAAAATTTCTCTGATAGTTCCAATATGTTACGACCTTTTTCAATGTTTACCTTTGAAATGCAATATGAAAATCACAGAGAGATAAGAAATGCGTTCATATTTAATTAATTAATAAAAGCCGAACAATGCGTTGACAGGCGATAGTTTTGAATGAGCGAAAAAGGAAGATTTCAGAAAGAATATTACGCAGAGCAAGTAACAAAGCTCTTTGAAATTGCATCAAATTCAAAAAACTTTTTGTTTCCAAATATCGGAATATTGTAAATTTAAAAAAAAATTTATATTCGCTTTCTTTTTTAATAATACATTTATGCCTAATTTTAATAAAACGACAGACCCACTATCAACTTCCACTTTATTTTTTCAATAAATTCTTCAGCTTTATTAAAAAAAAAAAACGAAAACTCTAAAAGCCAAATCAGATAATTGTGCTCCGTCTATTTCTAGAGAACTCCCATGCAGCAGAGGAGATCGATCCACTAGAGCAGTGATGACCACAAGTACCTTATGAGCTGGTAACATTATATCATTGGTTCATTTCAGAAGAGCTATACAACAACAATTGCTTGTTGATGTTCTGTTGCATTTTTTGATTGGCTGTATATTGTTGAATCAAATCGCAAAGCCACTTGAATAGAATACACTTAGCATTTTTTCATTGGTTTAAAAAAAAAGAAATTTATATTTTTTATACTATTTTTCCTTCTTTTTTTAAATTTTTATATTTTTTATTTGTTTTTGTAATTGTAAAGTGTATCCAATCTTAATAATTTAAATTGTTAATTAATTATTCCATATACAAGAATTCAAAAATTTCTTACAGTGTTCGACGCATCAGCACGAGCATTTGACTGTTGACTAGCGACTGACTTACTTTGTTGTTGCTTTTTATGGTATATTGAGTTTGTCTGAAAGTTTGTAACGTGTGTGTGTGACTGCAATAAATGATGCATGTGAATGGTATATGGGAATCGGTGCAACCAAATTGTTGTTGCAAATGTGTAAAAGCATATTGGCTGTCATTCGATAAACCAGCCATATATGAGTGAGTATTACAATAACAAAGTGGTATCGCTGGCATAGGCGCTGAGCATCACTGCACTATTTTTTTGCATTTTTTCACTCTAGGGCATAAACTGAATCAGAGAAAATGTTTAGTAGATCAGAGTATATTATTTCGGACAGATTATTAAAAAAAAAAACTTAAACAAAATTTTTTTTTTAGAAAGTTAATAATACGATCGATAGTACTTTAAACGAAAACTATTAGCGTTAAGCTAACAACCCCCTGCCAACAACATACTACAAGTGTGAATGAAAGAGTTATCGATATCGAAAAACAAGTCATTTCATCGGGTATGTCACGTAAATCGAAAGGGAAATTCGGTTGGATTGATTGTAAAATCCCTCTAGCAAAACCGGAAAATTGAGGGATTTCACTTTTCGGAGATTTTTTTCGTTAACAGCTGGGGAATTAGCAGGGTTGTCTGCACCATAACAATTATGTGTATTATTATTTTTAATTTCGATTGATTTGCATAGGTGGGTGGAAAAATTACAACAATTTAAATGACGGCACTATCATATATTACTCTATTCTATTGTCTATTTAATCACGACATGCCAAATTTTTTCAATGAATAACTAAAATGTATGTTTAAATACACATTTATTCGATACTAAATTAAAAAAAAAAAAAAAAAAAACAATCTTAAATTTTAGCTTACTATAAGTACAAAGTAACAAATTAAATCTAACGAAGTGTTTATAAAAAATAATGTAAATTTATTTGAAAATGAATTCTGTTCAAATTTATATCACTACCTGAATTTAAAGGATTTCAAACCAACCAAAGAATGTTTCCGTGACACCGAGAATTGGAATTTGGTTGGAATGGAATGTACGTGACAAGCCCGTATATTCTGTATATTTTTACAAAATGATGAATAACAAGTAAGAAAATACAGTCAGGCGTAACCGACTGTAAGAGGCCCTGTACCAGTTCAGGTCGCCTAACAAACACATTAAATGTTTCCCGAGCTTATGACCAAACACATGACCACTTCTCACTGCGCGAATATGAATGAAAAGAAAAGGGGGGTCGTTCAAATTCAATTGCTTATAAAATCGTCATTTATTATCCGATTTTGATGAACTTTTTTGATTTTGGTTAAGAAGGACGTTAACTTTATACTGGTATACTAATTTTTTTTTTGTGCCGAAGAAATTTTTACCCTAAGGGGTGATTTTATGGGGAAGGGGGGGGAGGGGCAAAATTTTAAAATAAACTTGTGAAATTCCGAAGCAGTCCTAGTCGAATGCAAAAAACACGAAGTCTCTATCTATTACCGTTTCCGAGATCCTTTCGTTCATACAGACGGACGGACGGACAGACGGACATGGCTATATCGACTCCTCTATCACTCCTGACCATAATGGGGGTAACTTTGGGGGGTCTCCGACAATTAGTTCTTCCTGTTACATACATTTGCACAAAACCAATAGGCTCTTGTACCTTCGGTACAGGGCCTAAAAATAGAAAAAAATTATAAAATATAAAAAATAAAAAATAAAAAAATATAAAATGCAAACAAAAAGACAATTGTCTATTATTTTCCTAAAAGATTCTCAAAGAAAAAAACTATAAAGAATGGCCAAAAATCCAAATTCAAAATAGTACATTTATTTATTCTCAAATATCTTTTTAACGGCAAGTCGTTCTGATGGGGGTAAAATGGATTGGTAAAATTTGAAGCTATCCAATAGTAGACATGTCATATCCAAGTCCCCGTAGGCCTTCTAACAAAATTTTTCAAAATATGCAAAAATTCTTTGCATCTTTTCTCTTTTTAACAGTACTTCGTTCCGATGAAACATGGGGGTGAAAGGATAGCTACATCTTAGACGTATCCAATGGTAGCCATGTCATATCTAAGTCCCCGTAAGCCTTCAAATAAATTTTTTTTAAATGTGCAAATATTCCACTGTGCATTTTTAGGCCCTGTACCGAAGGTACAAGAGCCTATTGGTTTTGTGCAAATGTATGTAACAGGTAGAAATAATGGTCGGAGACCCGCCAAAGTTACCCCCATTATGGTCAGGAGTGATAGAGGAGTCGATATAGACATGTCCGTCTGGCCGTCCGTATGAACGAAAGGATCTCGGAAACGGTAATAGATAGAGAGTTCGTGTTTTTTGCATTCGACTAGGACTGCTCAGGAATTTTACAAGTTTTTATGTTAAAATTTTTTTTAAAGCAATTGATATAGTGTTTTTTTTTTAATTCCCAAAAACCTTTTTTTTTTAGGCTGTCACAGTAGGTGTGCCCCTGAATACATCTAAAAAAATTCTGCAGACGAATTCGTACATTTGCTGGACCGCTTTAACATATACAAGACTACATAGAATGTAAGTAGTTGCAATGAAAGCAAACAAATAAAAACTTTGGTTGTGTATATCCACAAAAACATTGTGCTCATAAAATATAGTCCGAATCAGCCAAATAATCATTACTTGCATCTGCGCCACCTCCGTTGGCCTCTGTCTCTATAAACTAGTGTCCGGCATTAATGTAAACAAGGACATCTTTAAGTTCATAAATTATACTGCGTTAACCCAACAATAAACCCAAAGATTCATCCCAAAGGCGGACTTATTCATCTCATATGTTAGTTTAAGAGTTGCGACTAATATGAGTGTTAACGATTCAAAATACCAAAGACATTATTTCTTGTACAGACCAGTTTGCTTATACAAATTATGTCAATTGAGGTCACGTCTACTCAGATAGTTTTGTCTTCAATATATTTTATTTCTTCCTTGGTAACACTTGCATGTAGGTCCCGTGAAGTTCTTGTAAGTTAGATAAGGATGACAGATGTTTGTTGACCCGCTGTTACGCAAAAAGTCAGAAACTTTCGCACATTTTAAAAAATTTTATTCGAAGGCTTACTTGGACTTGGATATAACATGGGTAACATTGGATAGTTCTAAGTTTCAGCTATCCATTTAACCCCTATGTCTCATCGGAACGACTTACCGTTAAAAAGCTATTTGACAATAAATAAATGCAGTAAAAGTGGCACTATTTTGAATTTGGATTTTTAACCATTCTTTATTAGTTTTTCCTTTGAGAATCATTCAGGAAATTAAAAGTAGACACTTGTCTTTCTATTTGCATTTTATATTTTATTTGATATTTTTATTCATCATTTTGTAAAAATATACAGAATATAAATGCCTTCTCTTCGATATCGAAAACTGTTTCATTCCCCCTTGTAGCGTGTTGTTGGCAGGGTGTTGTTAACTTCACGCGCGTAGGAAGGGGCTGTTAACTTCAAGGTAACAACCCCTAGTTAACAACCCGTTACAAGTGGGAATGAAACAGTTATCGATATCGAAAACAGGGCATTTTATATTCTGTATATTAATACAAAATGATGAATGAAAACAGAAAATAAAATGTAAAATGCAAACGCAAATGGAAAGACAATTCTCTATTCTTAATTTCCAAACTAATTCTCAAAGAAAAAAAATTTAAGGAATGGCTAAAAATCCAAACTCTTTAAGATATAAGTCGTTCCTTTATTGGCGAATGTTCATTAACTACTGAGCCACTCTAGCGAGCGGCTCCCTTTTTATTCATAAAACTTATTCTATTCTTAAACTATTACAATGCTATCGCTGAGGTTGTAGGCCTCAGCGAAATCTAAACTATTTATAATGTAAAAAGACGCGTAGCACAAACTATTAAACCAACGCGGACAAAAGGCTATTAAAATCGATATTGATCATAAATTAAGTCGCTGCACTTGTCAAGTGTCACATAACAACGCTTAGATAGAGCTATTAAAAAGACGACGATTGTAAATACACACGCTGCACTTATCAAGTGCAGCTGTAATGCGTATGACAACTGCACTGTGTGTGCGTTGTTCTTATCGGACGTCTTTTAGAGTTTTGCCTCATATCACATGTTAAGGCTTCATTCCTGAACAAATATCTTTTTAACTGTACCTCGTGCGTATGAAACATGGGGGTGAAATGGATGGCCGAAACTGAGACCTATCCAATGGTACCCATGTCATATGCAAGTCGTCGTACGCCTTAGTACAAAATTTTTCAAAATCTACAAAATTTGTATGCAACGAACAACGAGTGCACTTTTTTCATAGGGGGTTGTTAGGGTCAACGGAAAATCGTGCGTATGAAATATGGGGGTGAAATGGATAGCCGAAACTGAGACCTATCCAATGGTACCCATGTCATATGCAAGTCGTCGTACGCCTTAGTACAAAGTTTTTCAAATTCTACAAAATTTGTATGCAACGAAGAACGAGTGCATTTTTTTCATAGGGGGTTGTTAGGGTTAACGCAAAATCGTGCGTATGAAACATTCTGGTAAAATGGATAGCCGAAACTGAGGCCTATCCAATGGTACCCATGTCATATGCAAGTCATCGTACGCCTTAGAACAAAATTTTTCAAAATCTGCAAACATTTTTGATTTTTTGCGTAGCAGCACTTAAACAAACACCTGTCTTCCTTGTCTAACTTACAAGAAATTCACGAGATCTTCATGCCAGTGTTACCGAATAACAAATAAAATCTTTTGAAGACAAAAGTATCTGTGCAGACGTCAACTCCATTGACATATATATTGTCAATTGAAATATTTTGTATATGCAAACTGGTCTGTACAGGAAGAATGTCTTTGAAGTTACCAATTGTTAAAGGCCTGTTGCGCATACAACAGAATCTGAAACTGAAAAGAAACTGAAACTGATTTTTAGTTTCTGTTGTACAATTATTCAGTCGATATTTCAGTGGGGGGTTGCCGCATAGAACCGAAACTGAACTGAAACTAAATGTCATTTTTATCATTTAACATTTTTATCAGTGCTATATTTTGTATTTTTATGTCATTCAGTACTGAAAGAAGTCAAAAGTACTATTTTCAGTTTCAGTTGCTGCGGACGAGTGAATTCTAAAATTCAGTTTTAGTTTCAGTTTCCGCTGTTAATGTACTGAATTCAGTTTCTGTTGTATGCGACAACAGGCTTTAACACTCATATTACGCGTTATATTGAAGTGAAAAGCAAAACAGTAAGTAAAACTACATTCATTTTCTAAAAATAAGCAATTTAATTAATACATTTTTAGGAAAAAATAAATAAATGGAAACACATACATGCAAACACTATTGCAATTAAAAAACCCATTCCTGCCGTGTCTGATTAGTCTGAAAACACCGCAACCGATACAAATAAAAATCAAGCAAATGGATATGCGTGGTGGTGGTTCACCTCACGAACATCTGCAAAAACAACAGTAGCAACAGCAAACGACACCGACTAGGACCAACCCATGGGCAGGTTATATATCACCGTGAGCTAATAACAATAATGTTGGGCCAAATCGAAATGGATTCAACAACAATAATGCTTTCAATAGACCCGCCTTTGGGGTGATCGTGATCGCGAACAGCACCAAAAGTGTGGCAATTCAAATACCAATAATAACCAGCATAACCATGGAAACAGTAATAACAAAAGACATCGACGTGGTAATAATTCAAGTGGTGACGGAGGAGGCGGCGGTGTACGTATTTGTTAGCGGATTAATAACAATAACTATCAGCGCTTCTAAATGTTTCCCTCCACCGATCCTACCAAATTTAAGCTGCAATTGAAGGGTTTATATAGTGTAAAATTATGCGCTTGTAAAATGTTTAATTTACTTAAAAATTTTTAATTTTAAAAGATGTCTACGAAAACATTTAAACAATCTATACAGGTAAATAAAATCACATTTGATTAACTTTGTAATATTAAAAGACCCGCTTTTTCCAAAAAAAAAAAACTTATCAAGCACACATTAAAATTTACATGTATCAATGCTAAACTGCAGCTGCTGCACTATGCAGGAACCTCCTTATTGCAGATGGAGGTACTACGTCGACGCAAAGTTTCCTTTTCATGTTTTTCTGATTTTATGATTTTGCTTGTCATTATCTTCAAGCAGTTTCAAATCCTCATGATCGTCATAGAGCTTCGTTGCATTATGTTTCTGTGAACGAAAATTATGTTCGATTTCAGGCTCTTCCTCTCGTATACGTTCCTTTGTGTGATGCTCAATTGTGTCTTTAAGTTTCTTCTCTGAATGTACAAGTTCATCTGCCGCAAGTACAACACGATGTGAAGAATGGCTGCGGGTACGGGTACGACGATCCGAGTGACGTTCACCATAAGTTTGTAATTAAATGTAGAATGTTTTAAGTGCCATATATATTGTTACGTTACTTACCTAGAACATGAAGAATACAAAGATTTGAGGTAACGAGGGTGTGAACGACTGCGAGAAGGGTAACGTCTATTTCAAATGAAACAAAAAAAGTTAAAAAACAATTGTTAAAAAAAAATAACTGTTTACCGCCTGGAACGAGAGCCTTTGAACGTGAGCAAAGACTTATAGTAACCACCATTTTCTTATATCTGTCGTCGTCATAGTGTTTATTATAAAATGAGGAAGATGATGAATGTGCATCGTAGCCGCCACCACGACCCCGCGTCCTCGTATGCGTGGCGCAAATCCATAATGATTACTTGAGACTGCCAAGTGTTTAACTGGTCGATAGAGTCTAGCCGCTACACCAAGAAATACGCCAGGCATGCCTTATGAAAACATAGACAGTGATTTGATCCATTCTCTTACCGCTTCAGCTGTATAAGGCTGGTCTGTACAGGAAGGAATGTCTATGGTATTTTGAATTTACCAATCGTAAACACTTTGCATTTACTGTTATTCGTTAAATTGAAGTGAAAAAGAAAAGGTCAACTTTGACAAAAAATTTATAAAAACAGAACTGTTAATTCATTTTTTTTTAAAAATATATTTCCTCAAACGCGTCCAATAATGGAGGGACAATTTTCGAAGATTCGCTAAGTGTGTAACATCTATGCAATGCGATTGTCGTGATAGTGTATATTTTATTGCATGGCGCCAAAATGTTGGAATGCCGAAATGAACAGTGTTGATTTGAATTTGTGTAGCAGTCATATAAGACCTGCAGTACAAAGTTTTACCATCTCGCCGGTCGAATTGAAGTTTACACTTATTAGTATAACTCCATTGGGACATAGTTTTTTTTTTTTTTTTTAGATGTAATAAATTGTTGGAAGCCATAAAAGTGGCGTTAAGGATGGGGAGCATTAACGCCGACGATATATGTGCCGAGCCTTCATAGCAGTTTATAGATGAAATTAAACATTTATTGCCGCAACATTTACGTTTTCATCAATCAGGAATTAGACGCCAAATGAAAAAGCAACACATTTATGTAAGTTGATTTTAAATAATAATTATACACACACATATCTTGTGCTCTTATAGACACAACACGTATGTTAAAAAAATATGTACTAGCAGACCCGCGTGCTTCACTGCTTTTCCGAAAGTTTAGTCAACTAATATGCTTTTAGAGCATCTTTAAAATAATATTTTGTTCTTTTGAATTAAAAATGTAATATTAAAGATGTCATTTGAAAATTGTAATTATACTTTCGTTTATTATTCAAAAAGTGATTCGACTCCGGAGTCGATTCAGAAAGTAAAGCGCTCAATATTTCAAGTCTGTATTGTTATATTTGTATTGTAAAATACATTTAATTTTTCGAATTTCACGCAACTCTAGTTCTTACAAAAATACAGAATGCATGTTGTGTCTATAAGAGCACAATATATGTGTGTTTATAATTATTATTTAAAATCAACTTACATAAATGTGTTGCTTCCTCATTTGGCGTCTAATTCTTGATTGATGAAAACGTAAATTTTGCGGCAAAAAACGTTTAATTTCATCTATAAACTGCTCTGAAGCCTCGGCACATATATCGTCGGCGTTAATGCTCCCCATCCTTAACGCCACTTTTATGGCTTCCAACAATGTATTACATCTAAAAAAAAAAAAAAATTATGTCCCAATGGAGTTATACTAATAAGTGTAAACTTCAATTCGACCGGCGAGATGATAAAACTTTGTACTGCAGGTCTTATATGACTGCTACACAAATTCAAATCAACACTGTTCATTTCGGCATTCCAACATTTTGGCGCCATGCAATAAAATATACACTATCACGACAATCGCATTGCATAGATGTTACAAACTTACCGCATCTTCGAAAATTGTCCCTCCATTATTAGACGCGTTTGAGTAAATATATTTTTTAAAAAAATGAATTAACAGTTCTGTTTTTATAAATTTTTTCTCAAAGTTGACCTTTTCTTTTTCACTTCAATTTAACGAATAACAGTAAATGCAAAGTGTTTACGATTGGTAAATTCAAAATACCATAGACATTCCTTCCTGTACAGACCAGCCTTATACAGCTGAAGCGGTAAGCGAATGGATCAAATCACTGTCTATGTTTTCATAAGGCATGCCTGGCGAATTTCTTGGTGTAGTGGCCAGACTCTATCGACCAGTTAAACACTTGGCAGTCTCAAGTGATCATTATGGATTTGCGCCACGCATACGAGGACGCGGGGTCGTGGTGGCGGCTACGATGCACATTCATCATCTTCCTCATTTTATAATAAACACTATGACGACGACAGATATAAGAAAATGGTGGTTACTATAAGTCTTCGCTCACGTTCAAAGGCTCTCGTTCCAGGCGGTAAACAGTTATTTTTATTAAACAATTGTATTTTAACTTTTTTTGTTTCATTTGAAATAGACATTACCCTTCTCGCAGTCGTTCACACCCTCGTTACCTCAAATCTTTGTATTCTTCATGTTCTAGGTAAGTAACGTAACAATATATATGGCACTTAAAACATTCTACATTTAATTACAAACTTATAGCCTACAGAAACCGCACACGCAGTCGAACGTATTCAAGCAGTCGCTCCAAATCGCCAGAAACGCGTACGAATAAAAAACTTGTAACAACTCGTCGCTCACGGTCGTCGGAATCTTCCCGTTCTCGCTCACATTCTCGTTAATATCGCTCTAAGCGGTCCTGGTCAAGACGTGGTGAACGTCACTCGGATCGTCGTACCCGTACCCGCAGCCATTCTTCACATCGTGTTGTACTTGCGGCAGATGAACTTGTACATTCAGAGGAGAAACTTAAAGACACCATTGAGCATCACACAAAGGAACGTATACGAGAGGAAGAGCGTGAAATTGAACATAATTTTCGTTCACAGAAACATAATGCAACGAAGCTCTATGACGATCATGAGGATTTGAAACTGCTTGAAGATAATGACAAGCAAAATCATAAAATCAGAAAAACATGAAAAGGAAACTTTGCGCCGACGTAGTACCTCCATCTGCAATAAGGAGGTTCCTGCATAGTGCAGCAGCTGCAGTTTAGCATTGATACATGTAAATTTTAATGTGTGCTTGATAAGTTTTTTTTTTTTGGAAAAAGCGGGTCTTTTAATATTACAAAGTTAATCAAATGTGATTTTATTTACCTGTATAGATTGTTTTAATGTTTTCGTAGACATCTTTTAAAATTAAACATTTTTAAGTAAATTAAACATTTTACAAGCGCATAATTTTACACTATATAAACCCTTCAATTGCAGCTTAAATTTGGTAGGATCGGTGGAGGGAAACATTTAGAAGCGCTGATATTTATTGTTATTAATCCGCTAACAAATACGTACACCGCCGCCTCCTCCGTCACCACTTGAATTATTACCACGTCGACGTCTTTTGTTATTACTGTTTCCATGGTTATGCTGGTTATTATTGGTATTTGAATTGCCACACTTTTGGTGCTGTTCGCGATCACGATCACCCCAAAGGCGGGTCTATTGAAAGCATTATTGTTGTTGAATCCATTTCGATTTGGCCCAACATTATTGTTATTAGCTCACGGTGATATATAACCTGCCCATGGGTTGGTCCTAGTCGGTGTCGTTTGCTGTTGCTACTGTTGTTTTTGCAGATGTTCGTGAGGTGAACAACCACCACGCATATCCATTTGCTTGATTTTTATTTGTATCGGTTGCGGTGTTTTCAGACTAATCAGACACGGCAGGAATGGGTTTTTTAATTGCAATAGTGTTTGCATGTATGTGTTTCCATTTATTTATTTTTTCCTAAAAATATATTAATTAAATTGCTTATTTTTAGAAAATGAATGTAGTTTTACTTACTGTTTTGCTTTTCACTTCAATATAACGCGTAATATGAGTGTTAAAGCCTGTTGTCGCATGCAACAGAAACTGAATTCAGTACATTAACAGCGGAAACTGAAACTAAAACTGAATTTTAGAATTCACTCGTCCGCAGCAACTGAAACTGAAAATAGTACTTTTGACTTCTTTCAGTACTGAATGACATAAAAATACAAAATATAGCACTGATAAAAATGTTAAAGGATAAAAATGACATTTAGTTTCAGTTCAGTTTCGGTTCTATGCGGCAACCCCCCACTGAAATATCGACTGAATAATTGTACAACAGAAACTAAAAATCAGTTTCAGTTTCTTTTCAGTTTCAGATTCTGTTGTATGCGCAACAGGCCTTTAACAATTGGTAACTTCAAAGACATTCTTCCTGTACAGACCAGTTTGCATATACAAAATATTTCAATTGACAATATATATATCAATGGAGTTGACGTCTGTACAGATAATTTTGTCTTCAAAAGATTTTATTTGTTATTCGGTAACACTGGCATGAAGATTTCGTGAATTTCTTGTAAGTTAGACAAGGAAGACAGGTGTTTGTTTAAGTGCTGCTACGCAAAAAAATCAAAAATGTTTGCAGATTTTGAAAAATTTAGTTCTAAGGCGTACGACGACTTTCATATGACATGGGTACCATTGGATAGGTCTCAGTTTCGGCTATCCATTTAACCCCCATGTTTCATACGCACGATTTTCCGTTAACCCTAACAACCCCCTATGAAAAAAATGCACTCGTTCTTCGTTGCATACAAATTTTGTAGTTTTTGAAAAATTTTGTACTAAGGCGTACGACGACTTTCATATGACATGGGTACCATTGGATAGGTCTCAGTTTCGGCTATCCATTTAACCCCCATGTTTCATACGCACGATTTTCCGTTAACCCTAACAACCCCCTATGAAAAAAATGCACTCGTTCTTCGTTGCATACAAATTTTGTAGTTTTTGAAAAATTTTGTACTAAGGCGTACGACGACTTTCATATGACATGGGTACCATTGGATAGGTCTCAGTTTCGGCTATCCATTTAACCCCCATGTTTCATACGCACGATTTTCCGTTAACCCTAACAACCCCCTATGAAAAAAATGCACTCGTTCTTCGTTGCATACAAATTTTGTAGTTTTTGAAAAATTTTGTACTAAGGCGTACGACGACTTTCATATGACATGGGTACCATTGGATAGGTCTCAGTTTCGGCTATCCATTTCACCCCCATGTTTCATACGCACGATTTTCCGTTAACCCTAACACCCCCTATGAAAAAAATGCACTCGTTCTTCGTTGCATACAAATTTTGTAGTTTTTGAAAAATTTTGTACTAAGGCGTACGACGACTTTCATATGACATGGGTACCATTGGATAGGTCTCAGTTTCGGCTATCCATTTAACCCCCATGTTTCATACGCACGATTTTCCGTTAACCCTAACAACCCCCTATGAAAAAAATGCACTCGTTCTTCGTTGCATACAAATTTTGTAGTTTTTGAAAAATTTTGTACTAAGGCGTACGACGACTTTCATATGACATGGGTACCATTGGATAGGTCTCAGTTTCGGCTATCCATTTCACCCCCATGTTTCATACGCACGATTTTCCGTTAACCCTAACAACCCCCTATGAAAAAAATGCACTCGTTCTTCGTTGCATACAAATTTTGTAGTTTTTGAAAAATTTTGTACTAAGGCGTACGACGACTTTCATATGACATGGGTACCATTGGATAGGTCTCAGTTTCGGCTATCCATTTCACCCCCATGTTTCATACGCACGATTTTCCGTTAACCCTAACAACCCCCTATGAAAAAAATGCACTCGTTCTTCGTTGCATACAAATTTTGTAGTTTTTGAAAAATTTTGTACTAAGGCGTACGACGACTTTCATATGACATGGGTACCATTGGATAGGTCTCAGTTTCGGCTATCCATTTAACCCCCATGTTTCATACGCACGATTTTCCGTTAACCCTAACAACCCCCTATGAAAAAAATGCACTCGTTCTTCGTTGCATACAAATTTTGTAGTTTTTGAAAAATTTTGTACTAAGGCGTACGACGACTTTCATATGACATGGGTACCATTGGATAGGTCTCAGTTTCGGCTATCCATTTAACCCCCATGTTTCATACGCACGATTTTCCGTTAACCCTAACACCCCCTATGAAAAAAATGCACTCGTTCTTCGTTGCATACAAATTTTGTAGTTTTTGAAAAATTTTGTACTAAGGCGTACGACGACTTTCATATGACATGGGTACCATTGGATAGGTCTCAGTTTCGGCTATCCATTTCACCCCCATGTTTCATACGCACGATTTTCCGTTAACCCTAACACCCCCTATGAAAAAAATGCACTCGTTCTTCGTTGCATACAAATTTTGTAGTTTTTGAAAAATTTTGTACTAAGGCGTACGACGACTTTCATATGACATGGGTACCATTGGATAGGTCTCAGTTTCGGCTATCCATTTAACCCCCATGTTTCATACGCACGATTTTCCGTTAACCCTAACAACCCCCTATGAAAAAAATGCACTCGTTCTTCGTTGCATACAAATTTTGTAGTTTTTGAAAAATTTTGTACTAAGGCGTACGACGACTTTCATATGACATGGGTACCATTGGATAGGTCTCAGTTTCGGCTATCCATTTAACCCCCATGTTTCATACGCACGATTTTCCGTTAACCCTAACAACCCCCTATGAAAAAAATGCACTCGTTCTTCGTTGCATACAAATTTTGTAGTTTTTGAAAAATTTTGTACTAAGGCGTACGACGACTTGCATATGACATGGGTACCATTGGATAGGTCTCAGTTTCGGCTATCCATTTAACCCCCATGTTTCATACGCACGAGGTACCGTTAAAAAGTTATTTGAGCATAAAAAAATGCAGAAAAGGCGGTACCATTTTGAGTTTGGATTTTTAGCCATTCCTTACATTTTCTTTCTTTGAGAATTAGTTCGGAAATTAAGAGTAGACAATTGTCTTTCTATTTTCGTTTGCATTTTACATTTTATTTTCTGTTTTAATTCATCATTTTCTATTAATATACATAATATAAAATATATTTTTTTTCGATATCGATAACTGTTTCATTCTCACTTGTAACGGGTTGATAACTAGGGGTTATTATCTTCACGCGCGTGAAAAAACTTTAAACTCTTATCAGTACAAAAAAAATGTGTACAGTTTTGACTGCTACGCTATTAAAAAAATATTTCTTTTTAAATTTAAATACCTTTTTTTAAACGGTATTCAAATAAAAAAAAAGTATATAAGGAAGGTTTTTTTTTTTTTTTTCATATTGTTTTCTTTATTGAATCTTCTCTTGATAAGAGACTAACAATAATTTATCAAATCTTAAATCTAGTTGTGTATTACACAAAGCCCCCCGATTGGAGACTTATGTAGTTACAGCGGCCCTAAGAGCACATCACAGGGCTGGGAGGTCATTTCTCCTGAGTCGTGTTTGTATATGGAGTAGAGTTAGAGATCGTGCGAGTGGATTAGAGTGAGAATTGAGTTTACATTCATAAGTCTGCTTGAATCGATCTATTTCAGTTTTAACAGTTGGGATGTTAAGCATTGCGAATATACCAAAGTGCTCCGGTGAGAGTTCTAAGTATTTTTGATTGAGCTCTTTGTATTATATCCACGTTACTGGAACTCGCATTGCCCCATAACTGTGAGCCGTACGTCCAAATAGACTTTATTACGGAGTTGTAAAGAAGCAATTTGTAATCCAAACTTAAGGGGGACCGCGGATTTATGAGCCAGAGTAGGGAGTTGGCTTTTAGCTTTATCTGTGTTTTCTTGGCTTCAATATGTTAACGATAAGTGAGCCGTCTTTCGAGATGAATGCCGAGATGCACGACGTCATTGGCCTGTGGGATCACAATGTTGTTTAGAGTCAGCGATGGACAAGTACCTCTGTTTAGAGTGAATGTGACGTGTTTGCTTTTTTGCTCATTAACTTTTATACGCCAGTTAGCTAGCCACTCCTCGAGAAGAATGAGATGATCTGCTAGTAGTCTGGTTGCTCGTATTGGGCATCTAGATCTATTTAATATGGCTGTGTCATCAGCAAATGTGGATATTGTAAGTCTGTGATCCGTTGGTATGTCTGATGTGTATAGAACATATAACATAGGACCGAGAACACTGCCTTGGGGTACTCCAGCTTTGATTTCAGACTCCTGTGTTATGTAGTCATTCTGACGTACCGTGAATACTCTATTGCTGAGGTATGATTCTAGAGTTTTGTGAGTATTTTGGGGTACCAATACTTTTATTTTGTACTTAAGTCCATCAAGCCAAACGCGGTCAAATGCTTGGGCTACATCGAGAAAGATTGCGGAACAGTATTCGCGGAGTTCGAACGCTGTTCTAATCTCCGAGGTTATTCGGTTTACCTGTTCGATAGTGCCATGGTTTTCACGAAACCCAAATTGGTGGGTGGGAATAACGTTCTGCATGTGTGAGTTGATTTTTAAAAGAACCAACTTTTCGAACAGTTTGGATAGGCAGGATAGTAGGCTTATGGGTCTATATGACGCTGCCTGTGTTTTGTCCTTTCCGGGTTTCGGTATCATGACTATGACCGATTTCTTCCACTGAGTTGGAAAATATCCGCATTTAAAAATCGCGTTATACAATTTTGTGATATATGTCACAGCTGGACTGGGAAGCTCCATGATCATTTTTGGATTGAGCTGGGTTTTTATCACTTTATGAACTTCGTGGGTGTGAACTCTGAGGGGTTCAGAGTAGTTCGTGTTCGAAGGAGAGGGAAGAACAAAAGCGTTTGTTGACGGATTTGGCTGAAAGACAGTTCTTAAGGGGTTTGCAAAAACTTCCACTTTTTCTATGTCCGTGCGTGCTCACTTTCCAGTGTGGTCTCTTATGGGTGTAGAGACTATAGCCGGTGGTTTAATGTCTGCACGCGCTTTCCACAGGGGAAACTTTGAGCTTGTTGGGGAAAGACGTTCAATGTATCGTCTCTGAGTGAGTTTTTCCTCGAGTTTAAGAGCTTTGCTTAGCTCACGTGAAGCAATTCTTAGATTGTGCTTGGAGGTTGGAGATCTTTGACACTGCCATTCCCTTTTTAAACGCCGTTTCGTCATAACTAACTGTTCAATGTGAATGTTGGTTATACTGTGGTTCATCGAATTGGCTGTGGATGGTTGTGCAGCAGTGAGAACAGAACTCAGGGCACTGACAGAGTTTTCAATATCGATTTCGTTACTTATTGCTGGGTTCAGCTCGATATGACTGCTTATATACATTTTATATTTGAGCCAGTTGGTTTTTTGTGAGGTGAGTTTATTGGGATACTCTTTCAGTTGTGGTTTTTCCAGTAAACTAAAAAGAACTGGAGAATGATCCGATGAGAGATCTGCAAGAGATTCAGCAGATATTAGAAAACTTGAAATTCTTCGTGTTATTGCAAAATCAATGAGATCTGGGATTTTCATCGAATCTGTAGGCCAATATGTTGGAGTACAGGGCGAGACATAGTTAAGCTTGTTTTTGGTGTTTATAATTGCTTTGTAGAGCTGCTTTCCTTTGGGGTTTGAAAGCCTTGAGCCCCAATGTGTATGCTTGGCATTATAATCCCCGCGGCTATAAAGCGATCACCTAGAGTGTCGAAGAATTCGAGAAACTGTTTTTCAGATACCGTAAACCTTGGAGGGCAATAAATTGCCGATAGTGTTACACTACCAAACTTTGTTTGAACATTTATTGAGGTGGCTTGGAGATAATTGGTTGCAAATGTCTGTAGAGAATGGTGTTTAATACGACTTCTTATGAGTATACCAGTTCCGCCGTGGGCTTTGCCATCTGGGTGGTTCGTGGAATAGAACGCATACCCTGGAATTTTGAAGTTGTATTTATTCGTAAGATGTGTTTCTGCGAGAAGCATTACATCAATGTCTCTTACTTCGAGAAAATTTCAAGTCGTTTTTGTGTCGGGAAACACCATTGGCATTCCAGAGACATATATTTATTTTTAAGCAAGACATTATTTGCTTTGTTGGGCTGCAAGCATCTGAATCAGAGTGTTTTGATTCCGCATCATTTCTTGCATTGTGTTTTGCATGAATGCCATGAAATTCATCATGCTTTGTTGCATTGATGCAATCATTGATTCGATACTATTGAGTGGTGTATTAGCATTTTGAGGCATGCTCTGTTGTTGTGGGTTTTGTGTAGAGGGGCCCACGGGTACCGTGTGGGAAACGGTTTGGCCTTTGCATCAGCTGGCTTTAGCCCTGATTTCAAGGCATTGGCAAAAGACACACCAGGGGTGGTTGTGTCAAAAGTATATGTTGGAGTGCGTGCAAATGACTCTACGGGGTGAGAGCGAGCAGAGGCAGTTCGCAGATGCAGGCGGTTTTTCAACTCTTTGTACACAGGGCATCCTCTGTAATTAGCCGTGTGATTTCCTCCACAGGTGCTACACTTTTTCGCGTTGGAATCCAACTTATTTGCTGTGCATGTAGCGATATTGTGGACTTCTCCACAGGCGACGCAGACAGAACGTAGAGTAAGTCTTTGTGTGGCCAAACTCCTGACAGTTGGTGCATTGGACCGGGTTATTGCGCTTGTGCGGTTCTTCTACAGAAATTCTGCGGTGCAGCAGGTAGATTACCTGTAGATTGGCTGTACCTCGTTTTTTTTAAGTGGCCTACTTTCGGGTTCCAGCTCTACTTTAAACATGGGCTGCGGAATTTTGTTTTTATTAATTATATTTATGGCTATTTTTGGGTTAAAGCCATTTTCTTTTAGTGCGCTTACCACTTCGCTTGGAGAGACAGTTGGTTCAATGCCTTTGAGTATGACTTGAAGTCCTTTAGAGCTTTTGAGTGGGTAAGTATAGAAGTTTATTTTCATTTCTGTGAAATGCTTTGAGACTAAGCGATAATTTTGTTCGGAGTAAATTTGAACCCTGGTCTCGTATATTGTACCCTTCCTAATAGCAGTTATGTGGAAGTTATTGCTCCCAATGAGTTTTGCTATTATGTTTACAATATTATTAGAGCTTTGCTCACGGACATATATTGGCGGTGGTTTGACACTCGCTTTTGTAGCCCCTTCATCTGCGCTGTTTTGTGAGTTGGATGCATTGTCGCTTAGAATTGAGAATCTATTGCGACTAAGTGGCGATTCGGTTTTGCAAGTCGATTCGTCGATTCAGCTTAGGTTTATTTCCTTTGTTTGATGATAAGGAAGGTGACATAGTATTACGAAGTCGTGACTGATTCACGACTGCATCATTCTTACTTGTTTGGTTTTAATATGACGAGCAGTATCCGCATTACCACCAGACACAATCAAACCTTATTTTTTTTTTTTTTGAGAAACGTAAAAATTTTTTGATGTTTTCCGTTAAATGTGTTTTTTATTCTAGTTTAAATTTATTTTATTTAACAAGAATGAACAATGACAAGATCCAAATAATATATCTTGCACCCAAAAATTTTTTTTTTTTTGTTATCAATTGTCTCAATTTATCAGCCAAATATTTCTCAGTTGACAGAGGAGGCGCGGATCATTGTTTTAGTTTTTTGTCGACATGCTCTTTTAACCGACTTCGAAAATGAGGTGGTTCTATTTTCGTCTGTATCTATGTTTTTTGTTTATTTATTATATTTGAACAGAGAGATAAAACCCTTTTCCCGACGTGAGATTTTCATGAGCATCCGATTGGGGAAGTCCAATTTAAATTTATTATTATTTAATCCAAAATTTTTTAAAATCAGATAGATATATATATAGATATATTAACATTTTTCTCACCTTTGTGCTCGATTGTTTGTTTTATTTGTAATAGAAAGCTGATCTAAGAGCCTCACTTGCGTCGCGCCGTACAGTGAAAAACAAAAATGTTAAAATTGACAAACCATATTATATCAATGTATGTTCCTTGTACGAAGCCAAACCATCCAACCGATTGACCTGAAATTCACAGCGATAAATAAATTTCGTCATATCTTTGCATGCATTAAAGGTATAGAGATAAAATATGCTACACAAGTCAAAGGGATCACAGGTCATAAGTCTGGTTAAAGTCGTAGGGCGATTTCCCGTCCATACATATAAATGGGATCGGGTCCAAATCGGTTGGATGGTTTACCGCCCCTTATATAATATAAACAAATTTCGTTAAATCTTTGCATTCATTTCAGGTATATGGATGAAATTTGGTATACATATTAATGTGATCGGGAGGAGTAAGATCACAAAAGTTTAGAAAAAAAAATCAGAGGGGCGATGCCCCACCTACATATAGGTGATTAACAAAATTCTTTATATCTTTGCATTCATTTAAGATACAGTGGTGGAATTTGGCATACATATAAAGCGGGGAAGGTGTGCATATGGAACAAGTAGCATACATACTTTAAACCATATTTCTTACAGGGCGCAGGACATCGTGCCAGGTACAGCTAGTGTATATATGTATATATTATTATTAGTTATTGAAGCACATGTGTCCATTCAAATAATTTCCCTACAATTTAAATTGTGATCTCTAGTTGTCTATTATTTTAATGTAGAAATATGTATTAGTTGATTCTCTTTAACGTTCTAATATTAACTGTTAACGAATTTAATTGGGGTAAAAAATGCGCTTGTTTTAACGTTTTATAACTACAGCACAATCATTGATTTATGTCATGTTATTGATAATACGACACAAGCGCAAAGACATTTTAAATTTGTTAAATTATTTTAGTTATAATAAGTGTAATAAGTATAATAAAAGAAAATTTACTGTTCAGCAATTTTTCTCGATATATCTCAGGCATTTGACAAAGTATGGCATAAAGGACTTATATACAAAATAAAGACTCTACTACCACCTAATGTACATCGCATTCTTGAATCATATTTATCAAATAGAATATTTGCGGTTAAATATAATAATGTCTTTTCAAAAGAAAGTAAAATTTATGCTGGAGTACCTCAAGGAAGCGTCTTAGGCCCGTTACTGTATGTATTATATACAGCTGCCTTGTCGGTAGATTCCAGATTTACAACATCAACATTTGCCGATGACTAAGCTGTGATAAATGTCACATAAAAGCATCTGCTAACCTAGGCGTGCACTTAAGGCGAGTGGAAGAATGGCTTGCAAACTGGCGCATTAGAGTAAACGAGCGAAAATGCAAACATGTTACGTTTACTCTAAATCGTAACACTTGCACCCCAATTAGCTTAAACAATGTTTTGGTCCCTCAAACGTCCGATGTCATATATCTTGGTTTTGACCTAGACAGACGTCTTACATGGTGTAACCATATCAATACAAAAAAGAATGCAATGAACATTAAAGCCAGCAATTTGCATTGGTTAATTAATCATAAATCGCCGCTAAGTCTAGATTGCAAAGTATTATTGTACAACAGTGTCATTAAGCCTTTATGGGCATATGGGCTAGTAACATTGAAGTAATCCAACGCGTACAATCTAAGGTACTAAGAACAATAACTGGGGCTCCCTGGTATGTGAGAAATGAAAATATACATAAGGACTTACAAGTTCCTTTTGTTAAAACTGAAATCGAACGATTAAAACTGAAATACACGGGCAAACTTTTAAGACATCCTAACCCACTTGCAAGATGTTTGATGAATCCAGCAACGACTTCACGTCTTCGGAGAAACTATCAACCAATATTTTAAAGCGGCTAATTCACATAAGGCGTTCAGAACTTGATTTTCTGTCACTGGCGAACGATGTTGTATCTCGTGAGAACGGGGAAGCTGCGTGTAGTAGTCAAAGACAGGAAGTCAATTTTGTGACCTCACTTTAAATTTAAATATATGAAGTATTAGCTATATAATATTTTTGTATTGTTATATCATTTTTAGTTATATTTTAGATTTTAAGATTTTAAAAGTTATTGTTAGATTCATATTTTGAATAGATTCAATAAAATAAATTAAAAGTAAAAAAAAAAAAAAAATAAGTGAACAAAAAATATTTATGCCACGTACAGCTTGGTTGAGTGAAGTAGAAAAAGGAAAAATGTTGGCTCTTGAAAAGGAGAATTTTTCGAAGGGAGAAATTGCGTCGAAAGTGGGTAGAAGCCGGAGAGATGTATATGTATCCTACTAATATTATAATTGTGAAAGTTTGTATGTATGGATGTATGTTCCTCTCTTACGTCTAAACCGCCAAAAGAATATAGGCTATGCTTTGACAAAATTGGAGGGTCGCTGCCCCACCCCCTATATAATGAAAAAAAAATTTACAAATCTTTGTATCTATTTGAGGTATAGAGATGAAATTCGATAGATATGTTGATGGGTTAGGGAGAAGTAATCCTGATAAGTTTGGTCCAAATCAAAGGGATCGATACCCCTCCACCCATAAAAGCGACAGGCAAAATTCTTCATATGTTCGAATCTATTTGAGGTGCAGAGATGAAATTTGGAATGCACGTTAATGGGGTAGGGAGAAGTAATCGTAACTTTTTCAATCAACATTCGATGGGGCGTTAACCCGCCGCCCATATAAGCAATAAACAAAAAATGTCATATCTTCGAATCCATTTGAGGTGCAAAGATGAAATTTGGAAT
Organism: Leucophenga maculata; assembly: GCA_035044805.1. NCBI lineage: Eukaryota > Metazoa > Arthropoda > Insecta > Diptera > Drosophilidae > Leucophenga > Leucophenga maculata. The sequence continues at coordinate 917,991 of JAWNNP010002011.1, forward strand.
ACACGTTAATAGGATAGGGAAAAGTAATCCTACCTATTCCGGTCAAAATTGGATGGGGCGATACCCTGCCATCCATATAAGCCATAAACAAAATTAGTCATATCTTCTAATCCATTGAGGTGTAGAGATGAAATTTTTGAATACACGTTAATGGGATAGGGAGAAGTAATCCTACCTATTTCAGTCAAAATTGGATGAATTGTTAACCCGCCACCCATTTAAGCCAGGTGGCTTCAATTACAACAAAAACGTACGTATATACTTCTGCTGCCTTAATCACGTCATCTGCGTCATCATTGGCTGCTTCTCTTATCACACCTAACTCGGATATAACAGTTAACAAAAGCAACAATAATAACCAGAATACAACTACACCAAACGAGTCTTCAAAAACAACAACAACTACCGTTAACACTGGTGCCTCGATCACTTCATCTCTTTCGTTATTGGCTGTTTCATCCAACATAACAAAAACGGAATTAATAAACAACAACAATATGAAGGATACTACAACTAATGAGCCATCAAAAACAGCTACACTAATAGTAAGAACTTCTAACAGTTTAAACAACATCACCGACAATTTGCACAAACACACTAACTCACAGTTAAACTTAACACCGACAATCACCAAACTAACAACGACAACATTTGAAAAACTCTCACAAAAAAGCAAAAAGTGCGAAACAAACTAAGTTGCAACAATACTAGCTAGACAAACCCCTCACATCGAACCGTTTCGAACTTCTAGCAAATACTGTCGACACGTCATTCTTGTCACCGATCAACGGTGGTGATGAAAATATTAACACTACTGAGAATATCCTACGAAAAGTTAACAAACCTGCTCCCATATACATATATATTTGTTTGTGCAAGATGTCGGTCTTATTAAAACTTTAAGTTAGAGTTCCGGTCATAGATCCAACTTCTTATAGAACCATTGTTAACATGCTACATCAAAAGCAAACTAAATTCTACACCTTTAAAGTAAAGGAAGACACAAATTTTAAATTTTTCTTAGGAATCCATCCATCTGCCGACGTCGAAGACATAAAATCGGAACTCAAAAAGCTGGGTCACGTAGTTCAAAATATTTATAACATACAGCAAAGAACAACAAAAACTCCGCTGCCGCTATTTTCCATTGAACTTAAATCCGACAGTAACAATATAGATATTTACAATATAACACATTTTCTTCAAACAACTTAGAACCCAGACAACTTAAGAATCGTTTTCTGGAATGCTAATGCAGCATGCTCTTGAATTAAAACAGTTTTTATATGAAAATAGTATCGATATGGCACTGATTTCTGAAACACATTTTACTATAAAACACTATTTAAAAATTACTGGATATACCGTGTACAGTACAAATCATCCGGACAGTACTGGCCATGGGGGTTCAGCTATAGTTATTATAAATAACATAAAATACACAGAAGCTGAAAAGTATAGCTACGAATTTATACAAGCTACTTCTATTCAATTGCATGACCAAAAAGGCCCCTTAGCCATTACAGCTTTGTATAGTCCTCCAGACACAAAATTTTTAAGACTCAATATAGCAACTTTTTTAAAACGACTTTAGCGCTAAGCACACATCATGGGGTTCACGACTGACAAACAAAAAATGTGAAATTCTGCTACAATCGATACATGCCAATAACTGCACGCACCTTTCAACTGGTAAACCGTCTTACTGGCCAACAGACCCAAACATCACTCTCCTATCCAACTTGAGTATCTTACTACCTTCACAACAAACAAGCATACGCCCACCCTGTGCAACTCGAAAACAGATTGGCAAGCTTACAGAGAATTTCTAGAAACTCATTTACAACTAGACGTACCATTGAAATCTCAAGACGACATAGAAAGTTCCGTAATTTATTTTAACGATACGGTATCCTTGGCGGCGCTTAATGCAACCCCGTCTATAACAAGAAAAAAGGATGCGCAATTTACACCCGCTGTTATACGTAATCAAATTGCAGCCAAGAGAAAACTTCGTAAAATTTGGCAAGCTACAAGATGTACCGATGACAAAAATAAATTCAACCGTGCAACTAAGGAGCTAAGAGATCGCTTCGCAAAAACGAAAACAAAAATATAGAATTTTTTCTAACAAATTTGACCCCTACCATAGACACAAATTATTCTCTTTGGAAAGCTACAATAAAATTTAAAAAAACCACAACTCACATTCCAGACAGATGGACAGATGGAACATGGGCCAAAACAGAACTGGAAAAATCGACAGTTTTAACAGACTATTATCAGAACGTCTTCACGAACGACCCACAAAACAGCGACCATATATTGGAACGTTCAAACAGTTCAACCACTAATACTCCAATTCGATTTGTTAATGTCAAAAATATCAGAAAAATTATTGATAATATTAAAATGAAAAAATCGCCTGGTTACGATATGATAACAGGAGTACTACTTAAAGAAGCTCCATTGCACTCTATGTTATATCTTCGTAATTTGTTCAATGCTATAATAAGACTAAAGCATTTCCCAAAGACTTGGAAGGTAGCAGAGGTAATAGCAATTCAAAAGCAGCTTCATACAGAACCATAATTTTTTTGCCAATCTTATCAAAGGAGTTTGAAAGATTATTTAAAAACAGAAAACAACATTCAACTATTGAACAAATTCACAGAGTTGTTAATAAAATTTTATCATCCATTGGAGTTTTTCTCGACGTGTAAAAGGCATTCGACAAGGTTTGGTTCAAGGGATTGCTACTCAAACTAAAATCCCTCCTTCAGCATGATTTCTACCTACTGCTAAAAAGCTACATATCGGACAGGTACTTCTACGTAAAATTCAAAGATGCTTACTCTTCAATAAGGCATATAACCGCATGTATACCCCAAGGGACCTCTTCTATATGTGCTCTTTACCAATGATATACCTCAACCGGATGAGCCGTCTTCCATAATTGCAACTTTTGCAGATTACACTATCCTTTTGTACGCCCATAATGATCTAACTGTAGCTTCCACAAATCTTCAAGGTATCCTCAATGCCATCACTAACTGGTTCGATAAATGGGCTATAACAATAAATGACAGTAAAACAACTCAAGTGATTTTTACAACAAAACGAGCTTTCGAACCCATCCCTTTAAAAATAAACCATGTTGATATACCCATTGAAAATTCCGCAAAATACTTGGGTATCTACTTAGATTGCAAACTAACATGGAAGATGCACATTGAAAAAAAACGTAATCAAATAAAAGAGAAATGCCGCCAATTGTACTGGCTCATGAACAAAAAATCAAAATTGTCTATGTACAACAAACTCTTAATTTTTTTTATATTTCCTTAATACTTTTTTTTAAAAAACTTAAAGTATTACTCCTAGTTGGATCATAATTTACAAAAGTCTAATTAAGCCTGTTTGGACTTACGGTCTTCAGATCTGGGGTACATCAAAAATATCAAATATTAACATCATCCAACGGCAACAGTCCAAAATACTTCGTTAAATAACAAGTGCATACTGGTATATTTTTAATGCAGATATTCAGACGCCGACATAAAAGAATTCGACCAGCAGACCTATCAAATTTATATTTAAATTAATTGTTGATTAATATTAGTTAGTTAAATTATAAATTTTCTTTTTTTCTTTTAATTGTAACTATTTTTAAGTAATACTAAACATGTTGTGTCTGGTAATCTATGTTAACCTACAAACAGTGAACGTTAAGGTATCTCGAGAAGAGCGGGCAGCCGTAAGTACTAGCTGTCTGTAAGCAATGCATAGGTTCCTGCATAACAATAATCATAAATACCAATAGAATTAGTAGAAATGGTTCTATCTTTATTTTTTTTCTAAATCCCTGATTAAATATTATAAAGTGTATTTCGAAGGCCCTGGCGGATTAAACGATTATTTGAGAGATCTAAACAAAGAGTCTTTGATTTGTTCAAAGCGCTGCACAGTGGGCGATTTGGTCTCGCTAGCGGCATTTAATTCAAATTTTCTAATTTGAAAAAGCGTTGATTTTTTTTCACAAGTCGATAATAGATGCTTTGATTAGATTTATCGCAGCTTTTTAAAAGCTCTACGACCAGCTGATCATCAGCTGTGAACTGACAAACACACAATATGATTTTGCAAAGAGCTTTACAAAATTCTTTCTTTGTTGTGCGTATTGATTTCGAGCTCCTGGGAAATTTACAATCTTTACTGTATTTATAAAAAGTTTGGCTTTTTATTAACTCCAAGGTATGTATTACATAAAAAATCAATGTTTGTGACCGGTCTATAAATGTGTAGCTCATAAAACGTAGTGGTAATTAAGTGTATTAACAACGAGACCGCATTAGCGTACACCTGTCGTTCTTGGAGTAGAACTTACCATATTCACATGGATTCAGTCTAACTCTTTTACTAGCCGGAAGTGTGAATCATTGTGCGTCCAAAATGTGTAATATGAACTGCTATTACCTACTTACCTTCAAACTATGGCACGTTTTAGGCACAATGTCAGTAGCAAAACGGAATCTTTTTTTAGTATGGCACGCAGAAGCGATCCCAACCAAGAAAACTGCCGAATTGTTTGTGAAAGCATACCCCTGGTTTTATATGCCATCGTCTGTTCACAGAATTTTAATTCATGGAGCAGACATTATAAGCCATTTTTGCCTTCCAATTGGTATGATGTCCGAGGAGGCTCTTGAAGCCAGGAACAAGGACTTCCGAAAGATACGCGAGAGCAATACGAGGAAAAATTGCAGGAAAATGGTCAAATGGGTATCTAATTTCTTCTGCAAAAACGATTATTATGGATGATGATGTTAAGAGCTTGCTTTTAATAAAGCATCTAGATATGCTTCTCTCTGATTCCGAAGATTCCGAATAATATTCTATCCTTTTCTAGATAATTTTGATTTATGAAATATGTTTATTGAAGTTAAAAAAAAATAAAATTAAAACAAAATTTATATTTAAAAAAAAATTTTTTTTAAAAACTAAAAAACAAATAAACAAAAAATTATAAACAAATATTTTTGTTTTTAAAAAATTCTATGATTTTTCTCTGAGCAGTGAAAAAAAAACCGACTGAAGACATCTATTTTAGTTTAGAAGGTTTTAATTAAATGCCGCTATATATATATATATATATATATATATATATATATATATATATATATATACATATATACATATATATAGTTTAGGTATCGCCGAGAATGCCATTTTTTTATATGTATATTTTAACATATCATTTATCATGCATTGCTACGATTTTCAGTTTATCCCACGTGCTCTGCTACGAAACTCTTTCTCTTTCTCATGCATTGCTACGATTTTCAGTTTATCCCACGTGCTCTGCTACGAAACTCTTTCTCTTTTATTAGACCATGTCACAACATGTAGCTGAACACCGCCCGCTTCGCCAGCATTCCAGAATTCCCCGTTCCTCAAACTGATGCAGAAATATGTTGAGTTTTCTTTATCGCTATACGGGGTGGGGCACCAATCCCTCAAACATTAACCAAACCCATGAAGTGATTTGCTTCCAATCTCATTAACACCTTTGTATATCGCCTGATAGTTCCACCACGAACGCCATATATTAAAAGTAATTTGAAGTAGCCATTCCTATACAAATTATTCCCATGTATTAAAAGTAATTTGAAGTAGCCATTCTCATACAAAATTACCTACTTGTATTTATAATTTTACAATTTATGGACAAATCTCGCGTGTCACACGTAACCTTCGTACGTTTTTGTAGATTAACATATAAATATATATTTTTTGGGCTTTTAAAACAAATATCGGTAACTTTTGTAAAGTGTTTAGAGGGATTTAAGTGTACTTTCAAATGATATATAATATAATATCGTTACAGTTAAATTTTCCGAAATAATTGTTCATAATGTGTTGTAGCGCATGCTACACAAAATGGAAGTTACTTTTAAATTTTCGATTTCATTTGTATTATTATTATTATCAACAGTTTACTTACAATGTAAAATTATAAATAAACTTAAAGCTATGACAACGAAGGTCTTAAGCTAGAATTAATCTAATAATGAAGAATGAAAATATGAAAATTTACATATGTTAAAATGAATATAAGGTTAACTGAGTGGTTACATTTACAATTCATCAAATAGGTTGGATGATTTAAGGAACTGTATAACTTTGTTAACGTTTTCTGTGGTTGGGTTAAAAATGGCATGGAGAGGATCGTAGTGTGGGAGCAAACTGGTTCTGTAGTTTCTAAAATGGTGGCATTCTGAAAGAACGTGTTTTACAGAAGTGCTATTCGCGTTGCAAAAATTACACATATTGGTTGTGGAGTTTGTGTTGTCGAATAAGTAAGAGTGTGTTAGGTTTGTGTGACTTAGACGTAAACGAGTAATTCTGGTAAGATCTCGACGGGAAAGATTGGATTGTAAGGCGTAATTGTAGATGTTGTTTTTATGGGTATTGTTTGTAATGTAGAAGTCGTTGGTGTGTGCAAATTTGAACTTGTTTTTGTTTGTTGATAAGTTTAATTTAATTGAATATGTCGGAAACATTGTGGTTTAATGTGAAAGTAAGAGGAAGTTGCATCGGCTCTTTCATTACCCGATATAAGGCAATATCCTGGCACCCAAATGATTTTAATTTTTGGTGATAGAAAGATTAAAGCTTGTTTGATACTTAATGGGTAGTAATCTTCATTATGAGGGTTGGCTATTGCATTTATGGAAGATAGAGAGTCAGTGCAGATGGCTGATTGATGAGGCAAATGTTTGGCTATTTGTATAGCATTGAAGATCGCAATTATTTCTGCTGAAAAAATTTTACTGTGATAGGGAAGAAAGAATTGGTGGGTATTGTTGTCAGTGACAATACTGCATGATGAAGCGCAGCCCGTCTTTGACCCATCGGTATAAATAAAGTTGTAAGTGCTGAGGGATTCTTTCAATTGGAGAAAATTTCGGAGATAAATTTCTGGTGGAGTGGAAGATTTTGGTAGTAAGTGTAGAGAAGTGTCTAATAGTAATTAAGTACACAAAATCCAATATTTAACAGAAAGCTGAGAATAATAGAATGAAAAAATAACTTTTTTAAAGTCAAAAAGTTTGTAGTGACGCACAATACATAGCGCACGCAACATTTTTTCCAGTAGCATATAAATAAAACCATATTATTTTTAGGCTCCGTATCGAAGGTACAAGAGCCTATTGGTTTTGTGCTAATGTATGTAACATTATGGTCAAGTACGAAAGAGGAGTTAATCTAGCCATGTCCGTCTGTATGCACGAAAGGATCTCGGAAACGGTAAAAGATAGAGACTTCGTTCTTTTTGCATATGACTAGGACTTCGCCGGAATTTTGCGAGTTTATTTTAAAATGTTGTCCCTCCCCCTTCCCATAAAATCATCCTCAAAGCTAAAAATTAATGCCAGTATAGATTCAAAGTTTCAGTGATAAATCAAGGCCAAGAAAACGAAGACAATATTTCAATCCGAGAACCGAGACCGATCCGACTTCATTTAGCGCATCAGCGAAAAAAATTTAAATTTGTGATAAAATCATAGTGCCGGAAAATTCTGAAACTGAATATCGTTTTATAAACTACATAACTGTTTTTACGACTCTATCCACTTTAGTGAAGTGTTCTAAAGTAGGATGCAATGGAAAAATTAAATTTGAAGAATGTCAATCGCGTGGAATCGGTTTTAAAATTGCAGTTCGGTGTGAAAAGTGTAAGCCGCAATATATAAATTCTAGCCCATCAATCGGCCATTCTTATGAGATAAACAGACGATTTATTTACGTCATGCGATTATTAGGACACGGATTTGCTTCAGAGGATGCTCACTATGGCCCTGGAATAGATGATTCGATGGAAGTTAAAAAATAAAACAATTTTACTTTTATTTGCTTTTAAAACTTTAAACGCGTTTTTCTCAAAACTACTTTTTTCAAGTCATAACTCATAAAGTAATGCTCCGATCTAAATGAAGTTTGTGCACATATTCTTTATACAAAAAATACTTGCGGATGAACGATCGCTTTTATATAAAAAAATTTTTTAAATATTTTTACGGGCAATAATAGGCAGATTTTTTATGTGAAAATGGTACCTCCGAGTTTAAAATCGCGACAAAAATTCAAAATCGCATATTTTTCAAAATTGTTTCGTTCATCCGCACAATTAACTAATATATTAAATAAATTAATTCAGTTTTTTTATTTCGGATACCACTGTGAGGCCAGGTTTTACGCACCGCAAGACGCCATTTTTTTGAAGCGACTCCGACCGACCGCCGCCACGGGATAAATAATAATTATTTAAAAAAAAAAAATTCCTAGATACTCTTTAAATATAGCTTATTAATCATGAATAGAACTTGAATAAATATAGTCACTCAGAAATGAGAAAAAAATCGCAAAAATCGGCCTCTGAAACCATCCTGCCCCCTTAATTCAAAATCTAAATTCCAATAATTCGAGCGGCGACCTGTACTGGACCGTTCTTTGGTAACGCCCGACTGTAATTTTCTTACTTGTTATTTTCACAAAACATTTATTTGTACACTGTATGCTAATAGTTTTAAACTAATGCTATAGGAGGGGAACAGCCATAGCTACTGGGGCTTTCGGCTGATTTAATTATAGGCGTATCTTATTTCTGTATAATATACAATGTATTAGGTACTACAACAATTATATTTTTCTATATTATTTTATATATTATACTGTATGCAATATATTATGTGTAGGTACTTATACTATATGTATACAATTTTTTAATTTTTTATAAATATAGTGCAATAAACCAAAAGAAATAGGATTCAAATTTTTTTTTTTTTTTTTTTTATTTATTAATTTACAATCTATCAATTAGACAATAAGTAAATTAATTGACAATTTAATAATATAACAGAAATAGCTGAACTCCAGTGAGAACAGCTATTATATTCCAATTCTATAATTAATTTCAATAGTTAATTAAGTAAATTTAAAAGATATTGATAATTTTGGCTGTTGTAAGAAATTGAAGGATTTCTCAGAGGTTTTTAATTGAGGGGTCAGTTAAGATGGATATTATGTTTTGATTTCGGGTATTGTGTCATTAATTTTAAAGTCGCAATATAATTTTAAATCGTGTGAATAAAAGGCTAAGTCAATGTGTGTAAATGTGTAGGTTAGCCATTATTGAGGATAGTATAGTGATTATCATGGATATATTGGGCTAAGATTTTCCCCTGCTATGCTATTGGTGAACCCCAGCTGTTATCCCAACTATTGAAGTCACCCGCAATTAGCGTGGGAGTGCTTGCATATGTAAATATTGTGTCTAGGTCGAGTCGTGAAAATTTTTGATTAGGAGAATATAAGATGCAATATAAATTTTTTTTTTTATTGTAGTTCGAGTTAAATTGCGTCGAAATTATGTGTTATTGCAACGTTTTTATGTTATACCGATTTATGTATCGATGTATGTATGATGTTCTATTCTTACTTATACCAATTTTATTCGCTATATTTCTTTTAGTTCTGTTTGAAATTTTGCTGGGAAATACCTGTACTTTTGACTTTGAGTCGCTTTCTGCGGGATCTTCATCGGTGCTGGACGTTATGGTTGTTCTTGGTGGTAGTATTGCAGTCTGGTGGACTAGAGGAGTCTCTATCTGGTGTGTCCGTGAATGTTGTTCTCTTTGTTGGGTTGCGAAGGTAGTTGCACGTACTGCTTTCGATGTATGTTTTTCTGAGCTTGGTTCACTCTTTGTGGAATCGCTGTCAGAACCAATCAGCATATTATCATATGTAATGCTTTGTCGTTTGCTATTTTATCTTGGCTGTAGTTATTGCAAGTTTCGTCTTTCTTACATAGCCCGGCTATGCGACCCATATTATTGCAGAGCAAGGGTAGTGGAATGTATGGCCGCACTTTAACTCTCTCGTGACCAATATGGATGTTTTCTGGTAACTCCAGCTACGCAGGATCATGAGCCCAGTTTCCGTTAATGCTCCGTTTGTATTTTCATGATCTTTTTGACTTCATGTACTTTTTGTTCTTTTAATCCTTCCATAATCTCTTCCTCAGCGACTCCAGGTAAATCGTTTGTGTATGTAACACCTTTAGTAAAGTTCAAAGTTCTATGTTCGGAGACTGTTATGGGCACGTTGCCTGGCATCTCATTTAGTTTAATCAATTTTTCTGATTGTTTTAAAGTTATAGTTTTGACTAAAAGTTTTCCGTCACGCTTTTTTCGCCTTCGCAAGTATAGTCAATTGTTTTTTGATTACAAACGGGTTCATGTTAGGAGGGTCCCGCATGCTGCCGTGTTCCTTTGTTTGTCTGCTTACCTAATGCAGGTGTGTGGTGTTTTTTGTCGATGAACTGTTAAAAAAAAAACTATTTATAGATCATTGGGCGATATTTGAAACGAAAATGAACTGTTCACAAAACAATTTATTTTTTTTGTGGAAGAATATTTTATTAGACAATTTTATTGCATTTTAACAAAATTATGCATTTTGAATGTAGGTAACTGCAATTGCAATTCCTTAATGAAATCATAAACAGATCCTTTTGATCGGCTGAGCACCATGCGTTTATGAATTATTCGCCAATTCTTCCATTCAGTAACTTCTTCGATTAATATTATTTAAAGAGACAAGAGCATCTATTAAATCTTGAACGCATTTGTTACACTCGTTTCTCATACCAATCTCGTTGGTTTCGTCACAACACACTTTTTTTAAAAAGTGGCCAATGTTTAATGGGAACACAGGCTAATGTCATGCACAGCTCCAATTAAAATGAAAAATCAGCGTGATACTGGCAAACACACATATTATGAGAAAGCTGGCTTAACAATACAATATGTTTTGCTCTGCTTTTATGGAGCTTGCTTCGGGAAATTTGTTTATCTGGAAACGTTGTTTTAAATAATTCGTACCCCTCTTGAATGGTCATAACCATGAACCTTTTTGATATTGCTAGGTCAGATTACGTTAATAATGTTGTTTTCTTTTCGGCAGATTCCGCTGAAATATCATTATTATTGTAAAAATCTTTAATCGTTTAATCATCTTCGTCGACAGAATATTTCGCATCGAATTCATCTTCGTTCTTCAGGTACTTTTCAATAAACAATTTTATTATTTGTTTTTTTTTTTTTGAACATCCTTTGTAAAAGCCATTACCACTTTGTTTAATGCCTTGCAAAGGGTATTCTTGCACTTATCCGCACTGTTAAATACATATTATTAATTCTTGCTCTTCTTTCTCTTGCTGTTTTTGTTACTTGAATTTCTTTCTGTAAATTTGCATACGGATTCGGTTGTACGCCTTTAATGTTTTTGTTAACGCCGTATTTTTTTTTTTAATTTTTCTTTTATATTTTGTTACAATAGATTTTCATTCTCTTAACAAACTATTTTTGATAAACTATCACGTCTTCATCTTTCAAACACATTTTTTTTATACCGAATTATGCCAAACAATGATAATTTAAAGTGGTTCTCAAAAACAATTTCAGATTATTGAATCAAAATCAAAAGCTAAACGACTTAAAATTCAACGTTAAAGCTAACTGTTGCTCTCTTTGAGGAGAACTGAAATCGTGTCGGTCGTTACAGAAATTAACATGACAAAAAAAAATTTGTTAAAAAAAATAAAAATAAAATAAAAAAAATGAAAATTAAAGACGATTAAAAAAAAATTATTATACTAACTGCATAAAAAAAGCTTCATTTGTGTGTCGCACGCTACAACGTATGGGTTTGACGTTTCATACCTATTTTTAATTTTTCCAAAATAGAAACATAATAATTGTTTCACTAAGTTTGAAAAGAATTAAACAAATCATAATATAGCTAGCCGTCCGATCTTCTATATTAACAATAAAGTTATAATACATATGGACACCGAAAAAATGTTAATTTTTAATATAATAGTAACAACACTGAGGTTGGGTTTGGTAATAACTTTTGTATTTATAAACATCGAAATGTTTTTTTTCATACGTTTTTAATATTTGATATCTACACTCTGTTTCTGGGATTTATATATACATATATGGGCATTTCCACAGCCAAAAAAATCAAAGTCTTTAAAAGTATGTTGTTTTAACATATTTTTATAGGGAATCAATCAAAAATGGAATGAAGTGAAAAGTATTCAAGGTATACCCCATTTGCATATGTTTTGTTATGATGGCCAACAGGTAGAAGCAGCTAGGACTGCATACTCCATTATACAACTTTATTTGACATATGTAAGTAATACTAATTTCAGTTTAGTTGTGCTTAGTTTTTACATATGAATAAAAGTTTTTTTTTGCTTATTTTATAATTTTTGTTGTGAAACTAAATATATTTTATAAATTGAAAATCATTTATAATCATCTTATGCATATCTAATTAGATAAAAAGTAAATAAATGAACATAAAAATATATAGTAAACTATTTTGTTCCATAATGTGATTAAAAATGAAATTAAATAAAAACTACTTAATGTTTTTTAATGATATAAAAACATTATTAAATTAAAAATAAACTACTTAATATTTTTGAATGAAATAAAAACATTATTAAGATACATCAATGCATTACATTTTAAAATTGGTCGTGAAATCAGTGTTTAAACTGTTCCCCTTGAAAGCGACTTCTGTTTTTGTCGCAAGCAAATGCCTTGGTCTTTTGTAATTGTGTTGATAACGAACAATTGTCTAAAATCAACTTTAACATAAATTATAGAGTTAATCAAGAGCCTTTGGTCAAAATAAAATATATATATATATATACATATATATATATATATTAAACAATCCACACGAAGTTAATGTTTTTAGCTAGAGCTCTCAGTATACATATGTAGGTAAAATCTTTTTATGATTTTTTTCTACATTCCAAAAGAATGTCTGAGATTGTTGGCAGAAACATATATCATATACGACTTAACATCAATCAGACAAATTCTTATGTGAAAATCCTAATTTATGACAGCTTCTATTTATATTTCGAGACTCTCCAGATCAAAAAAAAGGTTGGGTGTATGTACATGCAATTACATAAACACACACACGCACTCTTACGACTCGGGAACAAATCGAATCCATTTCACTCTTCCCTTTTAAACCATCTATTTCAATCTATCTCTTTCTGTCTCCCCATCTCTTTTTGCCCAAAACACATCCGAAGAAACGATTCCTAGCTTGATAATATTTAAGCTTTTATTTACATGAGATATTTTGTATGTTTTTTGCGACTATTGTCTTTTATAGTTGAACTTGTTTTCTTTAGTGTGTAATTCTTATATTTTTGTTTATATTTTTGCTCACTTGCGCGGTCGCTTCATGTATGTGTTACTGTATGGAAGTGTATGTTCAAAGTTGTTGTTTTTCAATGCTTTGTAAAATATTAATAAAGTATCTTGTTCTGTGCATTTATTTTCAGTTTTGGAGTCGAAGTCGTTTGGAGCACTTGGCTCGACTTAAGTGCGGCTGGCGGCAGTGGCGACAACTATTGCAACAACAACACAAGCAGTACTAACTAAGGCTCTCGCTCTCTTTGCCAATCTCTCCCGGTTTGTTTCGTCTATTTACCGGCGCGCTCTCTCATTCCACATTCTAAATAAAGTACATACATACACTTTGATGCAGCTTCGTGCGTTTTTGTCTCTTTCGTTTTCCATCGGCGGGTGGTGGAAGCGGTAGGCACATTCGTGAATCCCGCACGGCTCCAGTACATTTTCGGGAGCACTGCTCTATTATTTGTCGTTGATCTTTGTTTGTGTGCGCAAGTGTGTGTGAAACGCAATTTTGTTTTTATGCAAGCGGCATAAACGCAATAGTGCTAAAACAGGAACGAAAAAAGAACAAAGAGAACAAAGGATCTAGTCGCGGCAACTGAACGAAGTAATAGTACAAAAGAGAAAAGCTCAGCCATTGCCTTTGTGCGTGCGTCGGTGCAGATTTCGTGTGCTCAAATGTTAACTTGAACATTTCGTCCGTCAACCGGCCCACACTATTTACCAACGCACTCTAATCAGGGAGGTCGCCTCTAACAGAATGGGAGATATTCAATTGTGCCGTATTTGCATCACATCGCATACAAACTCAGTGCAGATGATCTCAATTTTTGGCGAGGATGCACTGTGGCAAAAGATCATAACACTGGCTGACGTCAAGGTAACCATTTATTATTTTGTTAGAACTCATAATTCAATGCTGGAGGTGTATTTTATAAAATAGTTTTATCGACTAATTTATAAATGCAATATTCAGACCTTAGATAATATTAAAAAAAAAAGTCTCTTGACGAGGTAAGTCAAGTGGCAAAATATACCTACAACTCACAACACTTCTAATATTGCAAATAAAAGATTTACTTCATATTGAGTAACCCTTCTTCATTATCATATATAATATAACAATAAATACGGAAAAAAACTCTTCAAATATATGCTAAAAAAGTAATATTATAATTCAAGCACCCTTTGTAAGGCAAAGGTCAAATTCTAATGTTTAAAATGAGAGTATCTATTCTATTTTTCTTAATGCTTATTAAAGCCAAAATGCAGGTGACTCTTCATCGTCTCAATCTTTTCGCTTATTCGCCAATCCGCTAATAACTTGCTGTAAATAACTAATAAATATAACAGAAAACTCCAATAAATATGCAACCAAATTTAAAATAAATGCTATATTCGAAGTGTTCGATTATTTTATACCATGCACACATATATTTCAAAGTATACTTGAAATTCTACTTTCTACAAAATATATTCGAGCATGTCACGAACATTCTATTCGAACTAAATTCCAATTCCCGGTGTCACGGATATATTCTTTAGTTGGTTTGAAATCCCTCGCGTTTGCCTGAGTAGATTGCGATTTAGTAGATTACAGCTTTAATTAACGATGTTAGATTCAGGTAGTGATAGAAATTCGAACAGAAATAATTTGCATAATTTTTTATAAGCATTTCGTTAAACTTAATTTGTTACTTTGTATTTTAGTAAACATCTCGTCAAACATTGCAGTTCAATAAACCAACCAAAACCCAACCGAGCATATTAATGCTCGAGTTGGCTCGAGATTTAAATAAAGATTGTGGTATGTATTTTTAATTTAGTGTACAATTAATGTGTATTTAAACATAAAGAATTCATTGCAAAAAGTTGGCATGTGGTGGAAAAATAGACAATTGAATAGAGTAGCATATGATAGTGTTGTCGTTTAAATTGTAGTAATTGGCGGGTAGAATATTTAGAAATATATTCTTTTTTTAGTTGTAATGTACTTTCAAAATTATATACATTTCGTCTCTTATTTTAACAAAATTTTATTTACAATTTTTCCCCCAACTAAGCAAATAAATCTAAATTAAAAACAAGTAGGGGGTTGGGTGGTAGGGTCAATATTTTAAAATAAACTTGTAAAATCCGGAGCAGTCCTAGTCGAATGCAAAAACACGAAAGTCTCTATCTATTACCGTTTCCGAGATCCTTTCGTTCATACAGACAGACGAACGGGCAGCCGGACGGACATGTCTATATCGACTCCTCTATCACTCCTGACCATAATGGGGGTAACTTTGGGGGGTCTCCGACCATTATTTCTATCTGTTACATACATTTGCACAAAACCAATAGGCTCTTGTACCTTCGGTACAGGGCCTAATAATAACACACATAATTGTTGATCTCTCGATTTTCCGTGACAAGTAGGATAAGAAAATGTAAAAAATCAATTTTTGAGGGAAAGTCAAGGTCAGCTATAAAATACATCAAACAAATGTTCATACTTTCGTTAGTGTTATTTCTCTAAGTATTCTCCACTCCAATAATTTTTCAGCCGGCCAAACATACAAACGAACGGGCGAACACAGCTAGACTGACTCGTCTCGTGTTGCTGATCACGATTATATAAATTTATATATGTATGTACTGGCCCTCAGATGGCTCTTAAGACCCCAATACTTTTACATTGCTACAAAGATTGATTTTGCAGGGCATATTAAATAGACACATCCATCATCATTTAATTTTCATGACAGAATGTGCTAAATTGAACAATCAATATTTTCCTTTAAAGTATACATATGTATACATACGATATTTTTTCATTAATACAGTAGAAGTCCGGTTTAACGAACATCCTATTTAACGAAATCCCGATTGAACGTGCAACCTAAATTTTTACATTGAGTACCTTGAATAACGAACAGTGACGTCACGCTGACGCTCAATATAACAAACAAATAGAAAATACATGTAAAAAAAAAAAAAAAAATTAAGAAACAAAAGAAATGACATCATTATCAAAAATTGACAGTAAACAAACTGTCCCATATCGCCGATTGAAGAAAAATTTAAAAATGGTTAAAGCTTTTCAAATCGATGTTAGAGTTGGTGAATTAAGTTTACAATATGAGCTGGCAAATTTCAACATTTCCACAATAGTAAAAGCAAAAGAAATTGTTCCAAATGGTTAAAAAAAAACGATAAAAAAAGAAGGATAATTTTAAAATTAAAGGCTAAGCAGTTCCATAATCAATTGTACGCTGGATCGTCCAATGCAAGTGGTGGGTGGCTGGGGCGATTTGAACGGTGATATGGAGCTCGGCTTTTAATGCAGCCTGGAGAAAAACTTTAATCTGCAGAGGACTCTGCAGTTCTTTTCATTATTGACCAGCACAATTTAAGACAAAATTTAATTTTAAACTGGATTGAAACTGGTCTCTTTTGGAAACTGTTGTCAGACAAAAGGTGTGTTCATAGAGCCCCTTGTGATAGGAAAGGCCAAACATCCGAGATCATTTGGCATGTCGATTACAATAATTCCAAATAAACAAAAATATTTCTTAGTTAATAAATTTACGTTCATTGAAGGTTCAGTCATTTCTTGATAGCATAGATTCTTTTCTGATTCTCGTATTAGACAATGCGACTTGCCATTCATCAACCAAAGATCTGGTTAAAGAGACCCGAGTCGGTAGAATTTGGACAGTGCCCATGCTATCTAACGTGTCACCACTCCTCCATTCCATAGAACAAAATCACATCCGGCTGTTGAAATTGAATTATAAAATATAAAAATATGCTCCTCTCTAAACTCATTTCAATGAATGTCACCGATGCCGCCAAGTTTTACAAAAAAAAAATACACTTTATCGGCCATGTCACGAGCATTCCATTCCAACCATATTCCAATTCTCGGTTTCACGGAAACATTTTTTGGTTGGTTTGAAATCGCTCACATTTGCATGAGAGATTTAGTAGATTGCAGCTTTAATAAATGGTGTTAAATTCAGGTAGTGATAGAAATTCAAAGAGAATTCATTTTCGAATTAATTTGCTTTCGTTTTTATAAACATTTCGTTAGATTTAATTTATTATTTTGTATTTTAGTAAACATCTCGGCAAATATTGCATTTTGTTAAACCAGACAAAAACCCATCGAGCACAGTAATGCCAACTTGTTAAAAGCAAAAAATGAAATCATTCGGAGTGTTTGTTTTAATGAATTACTCAATTTCTTATGATTTATATGTGAACTAAAATTTAAATAAAGATTGTGGTATTTTTTTTTTTTTTTTGCTTAATTTAGTGTACAATTAATGTGTATTCAGACATACATTTTAGTAGAGTTCATTGCAAAAAGTTGGCATGCTAACAATAAATAGACTGTGAATGACTAGTTAAAAAGAAGAAGAGTGTTTACATTTTATAATTGAATGCACTCCACCCGCTTCATCCAATTGCCTTCTACGAAGGAAATCTATTGCTAGGAAGCCGGCAACAGGAATTTTTGTTTTATCTTTAAGAACTTATTTGGTTTTATCTTAATGCTATTATTGTGTGTTTGCAAGTAACATATGCGAGTTGACAGTCACAGCAAATTTCAAATGTTTTGCATATCATAGTGTTGTCGTTTAAATTATACAATTTGGCTGGCAGAAAATTTACAAATATTTGCTGTTTCGTCTCTTACTATAAAAACATATTATTTATAATTTTTTCGCCCAACTAAGGAAGTAAATCGAAATTAAAAATAATATCACACATAATTTTTATAGTGCTGACAATGCTGCTCAATGCGCAGCTGTTTCCGAATCAAATGTCCGAAACGTGAAATCCCTCGATTTTTCGTGACACCGAGGTTTTGCTCAAAACCAATCCAACTGTATTTCGCTTTCGATTTCCGTGACATGTCCGTATAAGTTGGTTTTGCTTGGATTTATCGAGCAACTGGCATAGTGTTGAAAGACGATTTTGAGGAGGAACATGACATTTTATTGGCTACTTTATTGCGCCGAGATGCTCATTTAGATGAAACAGTAGGAGTAAAAATTTTAAATTTAATATTTCCTGATGTACGTCTGGACGGCTCTACGTCAACAAAAATGTAGGCGGAGCATGAATTTGTTTTTGTACTGATTCCACTTTTTTGGGCACAAATGACATCGTAAGACATAAAAAGCTGTGTAGAAGAAAGCGACAAATGTGACGAAGCTACAGAAGATAAGGATAGCGAAAGTAGTGATGAGAATAATATAGATAGCGCCAACGATTTGGAAGACAAAAAAATTAAACACGGCGATGTATTAAATCAATTTTAAATCTTTATTAAATAGGCGTAGCAAAGTAATATTGATGCAGCCAAATCTATTGCTTTAAGAGACGTCCAATATGAATCAGCAAACAAGCAACTGTGTTTCAGCAAACAAACTTTAAGCAACGATTTCTTTAAATAACTCGTATGTACATACATATGGGCATTTCCACAGAAATGTCAACCGCAACCAAAAAATGCTCAAATTGAAAATTTTTCTCTACATTAAAAGTTGGATGGAAGTGAAAATAAATATATTGTATATATAAAAAATTATTTATTACGCATATATAGTTAGATAAAAAGTAAATAAATAAACATAAAAAGTATGATGGAACAAAATGTCGCATGCGACATGTCGCGTGCGACAGTGATTAAAAGTGAAATAAAAAAAAAACTACTTATTATTTTTTAATCAAATAAAAAACATTATTAAGATATATGAATGCATAACATTTTAAAATTTGTCGCATTTAAATATTCTGTCAGGTTTGGCTGAAATCGGTGTTTGAACTGTTCGCTTTAAAAACGACTTCCGTTTTTTGTCGCGTGCGACAGTCTGGGTTTTTGGAATTATTTTGAAAACGAACAGTTGCCCAAAACTTAACTTAATCATTAATTATAGAGCTAATCAAGAGCTTTAAGTTTCGCCTTTTGTCAAAATAAAATAATGTTTTAGAATATGTTTTTTTTAATTTGAATGTGTAAAAACGTGGAATATTTTCGTAAAAATTTAAACTGGTCATTGTTAATTCATATATATATAGTTTTCCGTAATAGTTCTTTAGGTTCTTATGTAAATTCGTATATAATCTGAAATTGTTCTTTATATTTAAAAAATAGTATAATACATGATTCTGTAAACATTAATCAGTACGTTTAGTGCATTTATGTTTATGAAATTGAGTATATCGATATAACGAACTTTCCGATTTAACGCGCTGTACCAACATTTAATGGTTCGTTAAACCGGACTTCTACTTCATAATTATTTCCTCTATTTATGCATGCATAAATATCTGTTTATGAATACATACGGAAAAAACCCCAAACCTAGTTCAATGTAAATACACAAGCATTTAAAGTAGGGACAGTAACAGAACGCACATGGAAGGAATTGAAACTTAAATACTCGTATATAATCCTACTAATATTATAAATGCGAAAGTTTGTATGTATGGATGTATGAATGTATGTTCCTCTCTTACGGCTAAACCGCTCAACCAATTCGTCTGAATTTTGGAATACAGATAGATGCGATGATGGAGAAGAACATAGGCTATGTTTGGACATCGGTGGGGGCGTTGCCCCACCCCCCATATAAGCGATATTTAAAATTTGTCATATCTTTGCATCCATTTAAGGTACATAGATGAAATTTGGTATACATGTTAAGAGGAT